>RWGY01000051.1:5329552-5407153 GCA_007726485.1 Eragrostis curvula | reverse complement strand
AGATTGTTGGCAAGAGTCTCGATGCGATTCCAGTGGTGTGTGAGTTTCCTGATGTGTTCCCAGATGAGTTACCAGGCATGCCACCAGATCGAGATGTAGACTTTCAGATTGATTTGCAGCCAGGCACATCACCTATCTCCAGAAGGCCGTATAAGATGTCACCTAATGAGCTAGCAGAGCTGAAGATTCAGTTGAAGGAGCTATTGGACAAGGGTTTTATTCGTCCAAGCTCTTCACCTTGGGGTTGTTCCGCCTTGTTTGTGAAGAAGAAGGATCAAACGCTTAGGCTGTGTGTGGACTACCGACCGCTCAATGCTGTGACCATCAAGAATAAGTATCCGTTGCCTCGCATTGATATCTTGTTCGATCAGCTAGCTAGAGCCAAGGTGTTCTCCAAGATTGATCTTCGTTCAGGGTATCATCAGATTAAGATTCGTGCAGAGGACATCCCGAAGACTGCATTCTCTACTAGATATGGACTTTATGAGTATCTTGTTATGTCATTTGGGTTGACCAATGCTCCAGCTTATTTCATGTATCTAATGAACTCAGTGTTCATGCCTGAGTTGGACCAGTTTGTCGTGGTTTTCATTGACGACATTCTTATTTACTCCAAGAATGAGGAGGAGCATGAGCAGCATCTCCGCATTGTGTTGCAACGTCTGCGAGACCACAAGTTGTATGCCAAGTTTAGCAAGTGTGAGTTCTGGATGACTAGAAGTACCTTTTCTAGGCCATGTTATTTCAGCTGAGGGCATAGCAGTTGATCCTAGCAAGGTACAGGATGTTCTAAGTTGGAAGGCTCCCACTACTATCTTTGAGATTCGCAGCTTTTTGGGTTTGACTGGTTATTACCGTCGGTTCATTCCGAACTTCTCTAAGATATCCAAGCCCATTACTGAGTTGCTGAAGAAGAATGTGAGATTTGTTTGGATTCCGCAGTGTGAGGAGGCATTTCAGAATCTGAAGAAGCTTCTCACTACCGCTCCAGTCTTAGCTCAGCCTGATATCACCAAGCCATTTGATGTGTACTGTGATGCTTCTGGTATTGGTCTTGGTTGTGTGCTGATGCAGGATGGCAGGGTAATTGCTTATGTCTCTCGGCAGCTTAAGCGACATGAAGAGCATTACCCCACTCACGATCTTGAGCTTGCAGCTGTCGTACTTGCTTTGAAAGTATGGCGGCATTATCTGTTGGGAAATCTGGTGCATATCTATACAGACCACAAGAGCCTCAAGTATATCTTCACCCAGTCAGATCTGAATATGCGTCAGAGGAGATGGTTAGAGCTGATCAAGGACTATGACTTGGAGATTCACTATCACCCGGGAAAGGCTAATGTGGTTGCTGATGCTTTGAGTCGCAAGGCTCATTGCAATAGTCTTATCGCTGCTCCTTATGCAGAGGCAGAGCCCAGTCTTAGAGTGTATGCTTATGGCTCCTTGGCCAATATATCACTTGTTCCGACCTTGTGTGATGAGATTGTGGCAGCGCAGAAGAAAGATGAGAAAGTGGGTCACCTCAAGAGAAGACTCAAGCTTGGGGAAGCGAGAGTCCAGTGTTTCAGAGAGGATAAGGATGGAATCCTATGGTTCAAGGACAGATTGGTAGTTCCTAAGGACTTTGAGTTGCGCAAGAAGATTTTTGATGAGGCGCACAAGTCCAAGTATTCCATCCATCCTGGCAGCAACAAGATGTATCAGGACTTGAGGAGTCGCTTTTGGTGGACCCGCATGAAGCGGGAGGTCGCGCAGTATGTTTCTGAGTGTGACACTTGCAGAACGGTCAAGGCAGAATATGTAAAGCCTGCAGGGTTACTTCAGCCTTTGAGTGTTCCTACTTGGAAGTGGGAGGATATTAGCATGGATTTCATTGTTGGCTTACCTCTCACATCGCAGAAACATGACCCTATTTGGGTGATTGTTGATCGACTGACCAAGTCTGCTCACTTCATTCCAGTGAAGACATGATACACTGTGAAGATGTATGCTGAGTTGTACATCGCCCGGATTCTCTGTCTGCATGGAGTGCCCAAGACTATCATTTCTGATCGGGGACCTCAGTTTGTTTCTCGTTTCTGGGAGCAGCTACATGCATCTTTAGACACCCGATTAATTCGCAGTGCAACTTATCACCCTCAGACAGATGGTCAGACTGAAAGGGTGAATCAGATTCTTGAGGATATGCTTCGTGCCTGTGTGCTACACCATGGCAAGTGTTGGGATGAGAGCTTACCACTAGCAGAATTCTCGTACAACAACAGTTATCAGGAGAGCATCAAGATGGCACCGTTTGAGGCTTTGTATGGACGTCGTTGTCGGACTCCCCTTAATTGGGTTGAGGCCGGCGAGAGAGTCATCTTCAAGTCAAAGCCAGTAGCTGCAGCAGAGGAGACCGTTGAGACTGACGAGAGGGTCATACTCACACCGGATTTAGTGGCTGCAGCAGAGGAGACCGTTCGCCGCATTCAATCAAACTTGAGAGCGGCCAAATCTCGGTAGAAGAGCTATGCAGATAGAAGACGCCGACCGTTGGTGTTTGCAGTTGGCGACCACGTATACCTTCGTGTCTCTCCCATGAAGGGTGTACATCGGTTTGGTGTCAGAGGAAAGCTAGCACCCCGATATATTGGACCGTTTCAGATATCTGAGAGGTGTGGACCTGTCGCTTACCGTTTGGAGCTGCCACCAAATCTTTCGGGGGTGCACAATGTCTTTCACGTGTCGCAGTTGAAGAAGTGCTTGAAGGTCCCCTCAGAGGTGACAGTCAGTGATGTGCAGCAGTTTGAGCCTGATCTCACTTATCCTGAGCAGCCCATCAAGATCATTGATCAGAAGGACCGCATCACCCGCAAAAGCACTACCAAGTTCTTCAAGGTGCAGTGGAGCAACCACTCTGAGGCCGAGGCCACATGGGAGACAGAAGAGTTCTTGAACTCCCATTTTCCCGGTTTTCTACCTCCGAGGTGCGTTCTTAGGTTGTTCCATTTTTGCATCTTATTCTTCGCTCTTTCGTCATTCGTTTTTCCTTCCTTCTCTTTAATCTCGGGACGAGATTCTTTTAAGGGGGGAGGGCTGTAACACCCCGTGTCACTGGATACAGCCAGTACGCACTTCTCAAATTGAACCAAAATTTAAAGCAAACCAAATGTGAATGCGAAATCAAATGTTCAAACAAATGTTAAACCAATGCTTGTGAAACATCTCAAACTTTCCAATAACAACCTGACCCAAACAAAAATTCTGTAAGTAGGACATCAGAACAGAGAATTTTGGAGAATTTTCCAGAATTTTTCAAATTCTGGAAGTGCCTCTGAAAATTCAGAGAAGTTCATGCAAATCCTGTTGTTCCCGGAATTTTAGTTCAAATTCCGTAGCTGTAAACTGCATGGTCCCAAAAGCAAAGATGGAGCTGGATCTGTGCTCTATCATCTCCGATTTTCTGGCCATTTTTGGAGCAAGGGAGGTACCCTGAAAAATTGAGTGAAATTCGATGGATAAAAATTTAGGAAATTGTAAAGAAGGTCGGGCCCGCCTGCAGAACTCGGCGGCCACGTCGCCGCCGGCCACCGGAGCCACGCCGCCCCGCCTCCGACCGTACGCCGCGGATAAGAGCTGCCCTGCCTCACTCCTCCCCGTTCTCTCCCATTTCCGCCACCGCACCCACCCTAACCCTAGCTCCCCCAACCGTCGAGCCGTCCCGCCATTGTCGGCCGCGTCGAGCTTCTGCTTGCCGCCGTCGAGCCGCCCCGGCCAAGCCAGCCCCGCTAGAGCTTCGCCGAGACTCCCTCCGAACTCTCCATGGCCACCATGGCTCGTGACCCGGACTGAGGAGTGAGAATCGAGCTCCTCCCCGTTGACCCCGGCCAACCGAGGAACCACCGCGTCGTCATCCAAATCCTTCCTCCACGGTGAGCATCTCGGCGATTATTCGCGCCTCAAACTTCCTCACGACCTCACGCATCCTCCTAACCCCTTGTATCCGCGTTTCCGCAGTTGTGGTCGACGTCGTTCGATTTTTCCCCGCCGCCGGTCAACATCTCTCCGCCAATCCTCCGACGAACTTCCATCTCTACCCTCCTCAACGTCGACTTGTTGCTCGCCGAGGACCGCGCGGACCCCCTGCGGCCCGTGCGCGCGCCGTCTTGTCCCCGCGCCCCCTCGACTCTCCGGAACACTGTCGTGCCACCCTCGCCAACCCGCCGCCCCGGCGCCGAGCCCCTCTTCCGCCTTTTCTCCGCCGCCAAGCTCGCCGCCGAGCCCGCCCACGTCGAGGTGAACCGCCCGCGCCATCACCGGCGTCGTGCACGCGCGCGGCATGGGCGTTGAGCCCAGATCTGGCCCAGAACCAGACGTGCCCGGCTCAGATCCGCTCGGGCCGAGCCCAATTTCTTTTTCCAGGAATTCCTGAATTTGTTTAATTCTCCAGAAATTGCTAGAAACTTGTAAATTGCGTAGAAAAATAAATACACATCAGAAAAATGTGAAACCAAGTTTGTTAGTTTCTTTATTCTCAGACCTATCCAGCAAAAATATTAAACCCATGCAGATCACCTCCCAGTTTCCTGTATAAATCCTTTTGTGTTAATCTTTGTTTAAATCAAAGTAAATTCTCTGTTGCTTAATAAATCCTGAAACGTTACATGCTTGTTACTACATAGTCAACACACTTACAGAACATTTTTCCACTGTCATATCTTGTCTAATTATTTTTTTATGATATATTTCGTTTCTGCACTTGTTTAAACTGTTATAAATAATCCAGAACTCAATAAATCTTCAAAATTCACAGTAAATCATTTCCAGTGGTGCTTAATCTCAGAAGAATGTCAGTGACCCTTAATTAAGTTATAAAATCATGATAACTGAAGTACACACTTGAATTAACTCAAGTAATCAACTTTAATTTAATTGTCTCATGTTTATTGCATCTAATTTGCATTTCCTTGTCATGACATATAGCACGCGAGGTGATCAAGGAGCAGCTGGAGGACTAGGATGCTGAGCTGTTCAGGAGGAGATATTAGCTGTTCAGGAGGAGATACAATAATGTTTCAAGCACTTCTGCAACCCTTTGCTTAGTGGGAGACAATACTCCATTGTAACAGTGTTCTTTTCTTCAGGAATAAACTCATGGACGACATTTTTTATCCCCCATGTGAGCTCCTCAACAATGTTACGATCATAGAAACAACTAATTCCCTGGAGAACACACAAATTTCAGCAAGGAGAGAACACTGAGGCGTCACGAGTGCTGCTAACCACCATTCAACCGCCATGTTCCCTATGTCAACTATACCCCTCTGCTAAAGAAGAAGAAAATAAATCATCTTAACTTGATCTCGTTTAACGCGTAACCATGTTCCTGAGAGGCAGCTTGAGGACATGAATGCAGGAACGGAACAAGCAGTCCACGTAGTATGATGATATCAATTCAATTCTGAGCCGTTTCATCAAAAAATCCAATTCTGAGCACGCACGAGCACGCGTGTGCGCACACACACACAAAAGAACAGTTCAGAAATAAACAAAATCAATTCTGAGCCGCAGCATCAGGCGATGTTCAGCAGCGAGGCGCCCTACCACAGGATGGCCTGACGACCGTTGTGTATGCGTGTGTGATAAACAACCGTGAGAGATAAGGGTTAGGTGATACCAACAATTGCGAAATCTTCCAACATATGTAGGTATATTCAACATCAAAATCTTGGGTTTTATGTATCAAAATGGGATGAAAAAGAAATAATTAAACCAAAAGGAGAGGACCAGCAAAGGGAAACCATGTGCTGCGTAACCTGCGTTTACCTGGGGTAGCTTGAGCGCAGGAACGTACCCCTCCGGTTGCCAAGCTCGCCCTGCGCCGCCAATTGCTGATTGGCCGAGTTTTTGTCTGGGAGGAGTTGTTGTCCTGGGCTGACTACTTATGCTCCGGAGAGCCCTAAACGGCTGAACCTGAGCCACGTTATTTGACGGGGTTTTGTACAACATAATGAAAATGGAAAGTTTCTGCAATCGTGATTAATTATTGCTCATGATTTGGAGGTTTGTATATGAAAGAAATTTCCAATCTGTATGCATGATTGCACGCGTGATGATCGAGTCCAACTATTTGCGATCTTTTAGTCACAAAAAAGAAAAACTATTTGCGATCTTTTCTGCTCTTATAAACTCAGTTTATTGGGCATGCATGCACGGATATTGTTTGGACGAAAGGACCAGGTTTCCATACATAAATTGCTGGTGTACCGTGTGCATATAGAGGCAGGCGGCACCCATGCATGTTGAGTAGGCTGCAGTCATGTACGCTTGTGCTTTGTATGTACGGGGTCGTTCACTCGCAAAAAAAAAAAAAAAAAGTATGTACGGGCCGGGGTCGTGTCTTCCCCACGGTGCCAAGGCAAAGCTAACTTGCACTGGAAGCAGTCGTACAGCTTCTTGTACACGAGTACACGACACGCATGCACGTTTATATCATGCGTGCCTTGCGTTGCGTTCCACGGTCGCCCGAAAGATCACCGCGAGAAGGAGTCCGACGATCAAGGAGCTAGAATATTTCCCGTCATGCATCTTGAGATTATAGGAGATGATCTGTTTTTTCGGTTGTACGGGATTCCCTTATAAACGGATCACACCCGATGTGCTCATTCCATATGTAAGACTACAGGCCCGCCGACTCAGAGCAATTTCTCATCTGCCCACATCGGGGTAATTGGTTTGACACCATGTGGAGTCCATGAAACAACATTAGTAAAGATGGAGTCCTCCAACACCACTAGTAATTATCTTTTTTAACACCCGCCAACACTCTTCTCGTTTTCTGTTATTTTTATTTTTTTATTAGTGGTGTTTGGAGAACTTTATCTAGAGACAATCATCCTTACTAGTGGTGTTTGAAGGACTCTATCTTTATTAACGTTGTTTCCTGGACTCCACCCCTTATGGATGGTGTCAAATCAATTATCCCCTTCACATCTGATCGCCGGCATGTACGGCTCTTGTTACACCCAGTTCGAACTCGAGCATCCGGAGCGGAAGAAGCTCGCCGTCGGGCCGTCGGGCCGTCAGCTCTCAGGAGATCTCCGCGGCGGGTCACCTCTGGAGGATTGATTTCTATCCACGAGGGTATACAGAGGACGATGGCGAATACGTCTCGATCCTCCTTAAACTCGTGAGCGATTCCAACAACGTAAAAGCTATCCTCCATGCCTTCGTAGTGGACAGGAACGGCCAGGCATCTTCGTCCCATGATGAGAGGGAATCACAGATTTACCCACCCGATGGCAACCGCAGCAATTGCTTTGGGTGGCCACGATTTGCGAAACGAAGTGATCTCGGGTCGTTCGTGTGGAATGGCGTAGTCACCATCACGTGTGGGGTCATAATCGAGCCTGAACCCGTGGACAACAATCCACTATGTGTTCCGCCCTCCGACATTGGGAGCCATCTCGGCAAACTTCTGGATTCCCCCGAGGGTTCAGATGTTTCGTTCGTCGTCGATGGCGACACGTTCCCTGCTCACCGGACTATCTTAGCGTCCCGCTCGCCGGTTTTCAAAGCTCAGCTCTTGGGCTCCATGGCGGACGCCAAAATGCCATCCATCACCTTGCATGACATAGCGGCAGCCACATTCAAAGTCATGCTCCGATTCATGTACACGGATGCCTTGCCCGGAGACGACGAGCTCGGCGACTCTCCAAACGAGGTGTTTGAAGACCTGCTTGCCCTGGCTGACCGGTACGCGTTGGATCGCCTGAAGCTTATGTGCGCTACCAAGCTGTGGGAGAATGTGACGGTGGATACAATTGTTGCTACTCTCTCCTGCGCCCGAAACGTACAACTGCCCGGAGCTGAAGAGGAAGTGCATTGCCTTCTTTACGGACGAGAAAAACTTCAAGAAGGTTGTACTGACTGATGGTTATATTCAGATGGCTCAAAAGTTCCCATCAATTCTTGCTGCGCTGAGGGAGAAAATGGGAACATAGAGCCATGTATTAAGGTTTTATGCACAGTATTAACGCCCGGAAGTTAGTCATTCTGAAACTATTCAAGTACTTTGCAATTTCGGAGTATGCTGCGCTTGCTTCTATATATTAGAGATCGTCAGGTAAACTTTGTCCATCCGTTTGTTTAGTGCAATGATCAATCATGATTCATGCAACTTCATCTTCGTGTATTTCTGTTTTCTTTGCTTACAAGTTCGATCCAATAGTAGCAGGGCAGCGTGGATGCGTGACAATTCAAAAGTTTTAAAGCCGATTGGGCATCAAAATATATTGCCGAATGCTCGGAACTAACAGGGTTGTCTGTGCATTTGAGTGACTCAATAATCCAAATTAATGTAGGTGAAATGTGAGCGAATAATTTAGAAACATTTGTGGGACATTTCTGTTTGAATTATTATAATGCTCGTACTTTATAAACAAATGTAAGGGAAAGTTTGGGCCATCTATAATGGCAGTGGTGAATAATTTATACGCATGCATAATGGTATTCTGAGATAATATTTTCATAATGGCGGTGGTGGCAATTTTCTCAGAAACATGAATTTTTGGCGATAAAAGTGGTGGATAGTTGTTTTCTTCCGATGAATTCAGTCTTGTTCGTGATTCAGGTCTTGCATTGTCGCGATGAGTGCCCTTCCATCTGCGCCGCTCCTCGGGAAGGATTTAGGACACAACACATGATCAATCCTCAAGGGTACGGCCAGTGGCAAAGTTAAAAAGTAAAAGTCTTTGGCATCTCACATTCAAATTAAAGTACACTTATTTTAAGTAACATTCAGTTAAATATATACTATAACCGATAGAAAATTGTTTTGTACCATGGGGCATGTGCCCCATGCACATGAAGCCTACAACTCCACTCCAATCTCCGACGCGACTTCTAATTGTTTTTTTAGATAATAGGAAAAAAGTGGTTCCCGGCCGTGACCTCACATGAGACTACGGCTGATTACAACTCTTAGCAGCACGTCCCTCTACCACAAATCACGAACAAAAGTAAAAATGACACCACATAGTTTGAACAGAGACGCTTATTAAGGACCGATCCTATTGCTAAACCTCCATCCATAGTTCGCGAAAATTTGCATGACTAAGACCTCCAGAGTTTGACACGCCATCCTCAGCATGTCTTTGTTCTCTGCATGACTTTGCAGCTGCGCCCAGAACCAAAGCCAATATGTTCCTCGGTACGGTACCTTCATATAAGTTTTGATTGAAGATTTATCAAATACCATATCATTCATACTTAGCCAAAGTACCCAACATAAAGCAGATGCATCCACTAACAGTTTCCTTTTAAGATTAGTACCCAAAACCCTGCCAAGCAACTACCAAACAAGTAGTTAATACTACGAGGTGGTTGCAAGTTAAAAGTGCGACTCCTAATTAACCGGGCCTCGCCCTGCACGAGCAATCCAGAAACGGGGTCGCGTCTGACTGCTGATTGTCGCGATCGTTGCAAGCTGCATTGGCTCTAACACTGCATCGGTGATTAATTACAATGCGGAGGTTTCACGCATGTACTGAACAAACGATATGGTGCTCCGGAGACCAGATCACTGTGTAAAACGTGGTGTATGCGCTTCTTTTCTTTTTTGCGAGTGGTGATACATACGTTTTACGTACAGTGAGCGCACTTTTCGTATGGAGGTGCATTTAGATTCCAGCGCATGATGATTCTTCGGATTAGGACAAGATAACTTTGCTCAATGGACTCGCTATTATCAGGTGCCTATGGCGTAGTTGCTCTCCAAATTTCATTTCCTACTCTGTAGCTACATGACGTGTGAAAAAGGGTCAAGACGTCATGATGCGCCGCTGCACAACTTGTTGTGTGCAGCAAAAATGGAACCTGCACGAGTGCGAAAGTCCAGATAATGTTGATCGCGCCTCTATAAACCCTTGACGAAGATAATCAATCGACTCCTCCGATTATGCTTATACAAAGGGACAGAGACACAGCTTATTTGCAGAACATGAAGCTGCTGGTGTACATACAACAAGGTCGGCGAAGGAGATAGACGCACGGTCAAGCAGCGAGCGGCCGACGAGAAGGTGGTCTCCTCGAACGCGGCTCGATCCAACTGCACCGCCGTCGCGATTCGCCGGCGGCTTTCACCTTCTCGTGCCGTGCCCCGGCCGGTCTGGGTTATTTCCCCGCTTCGTTTCCCCCGGGCCTCAGAAACCAACGGGCCAAACTGATCGGGCCGCCGCTCCTAGGCCCATGCGACGCTTTCAGTGGCCCTTCCCCTGCTCAGATCCAGCCGCTCGTCCCGATCCGACGGTTACCGCGGCCCCAGGGGTGGTCGCTATTTCATTCAGCGACGTACACCTCGGTCCGGGAACGAAACGACGGCCACTCCTATTCCCCGGCGCAGGCGCGCGGACGCTGCGGCCCTCGCTCTTCTGCCCGCCATCCGACGCTAGTGGAGGTCGCTGACTGCGGTAACGAGGCCTCTGCGCCTGCGCCGGCACCTCCGATCGATGCAATTTACCTCGGCTGGATCTCGGCATGCATGGGCGTCGCGTCGCTTCTCGCTTCTCTGACGGCTGGCGGTGGCGGATGCCCAAGGAGAGGAACAAGGAGTGGAGCGCTGACGCCGGAGAGTAGACAAGGATATATAGCGTGCACGGTCACGGAACACGCGCGGGGCGCTGCAGCAGCCGCGTATGACACGGCGGTGCGTGTGAAACCGGGGCGCTGCGATCGATGGCATCCGGCGTCTGTTGTCGTGCACTGGGAACCTCCGATCGACGTGAACGCGATGTACACCTCGGCTGGCTGTCGCATTGATGGCAGGCGATGTCAGATGCATTCGATGGGAGGGAGGACCGTAGCGTACCATTCATGGCGTCGCGCACGCGGGGGAGCTAGAGGAGGACACCGCAGGAAGGAACGCGCGCGGGGTGGGGTGCTGTGGTCGCGGCCGGTCCCGCAACATGGCTGCACTGGAGATGCATGTGATCGTCCGCGAGCCGGATGTTGTTGTTCTTCTCGTGTGTTGGCAGCTCTGTCACGGCTGCGCTACGGCGAAAGCCACGAATTGGCTAGCAGGTGCATTGCAACGTCGTTTTCTGATGAAGGAACATCAAAATAGAAAAAAAAAAACATCGGTTTCGGTTTGCTCAAGAAGAATGCCTCCAGGCAGAGAGCGTATGCAAGATTTTTCTACTGCTTACTATTAACCGTATTGAAATACTGCACCGGTCCATCTATGATCTATGGCGCCTGTCGAGACTCGTGCACGGTGGCCCAAGGCTGCAGTCACAGAGGACACCTGGCCGTGAGTGGCACCACAATATCACTACAACAGAACTGCTCGTGTGTGTGTGGCCTATTTTCGTGAGTGGCTAGAAGAACCCTCACGATAAATGCATATTTTCGTGAGAGCCGTCACGACAACTCCTTCAAAAATCTGACAACCCATATATTTCATGAGAGCCACCGTCACGAATTCCCGTCGCGAAAAAGTTTCGTGGGAGCCGGCCGCCACGAAATTGTAATTTCCCTGACGCCAATTTCGCGTGGGATTTTGCGTGGCAGTTTTTCCTATTTTCGTGAGGGTTTGAGGCACACATGAAAATTCCGTCCTCTTGTAGTGATATGGAGTAGACAGTCACAAGCGATCAACAGTTGGGACGATATTTTGACAATTAAAATAAAATATAGAAGCATTCAACAATGTTCGTTAGCAATTTGATGTAGGTCAAAATGTTATTTCTATGGTCAGGTACATCCAAAATATTACTCATCATCATATCTCTTTATGGCATTCCTAAGCATTTAGGTTATGCGGATGAAAATTAGCAGAAGATACACAATCATGGATTATTGTGCTAGCTTCTTGGATAAATAGTTCTAATCAGAGTGAAAACGACTACACAAACGAATATGAACATAATTGGATGATAAGAATTTTATAAACATGTTCAAATGTTATATACTGTTTTGAAAAGACCATAGCAGCCTAGCCCCTTGAGAGTCTAGCATGAGAACACGGTCCATGATGGGCTTGTTGTAATAGAAAATTTACAATTATATCAATTTCTTCTGCTCGATAGGCACCTAAAAATATCTCATAGATTTAGAATATGCTAGAAAATTAATAGTACTGTTTATTACTCTTGCCCATAAGCACCTAAAAATATCTCCAATTTGAAAGTGTGCTATTTACCACATCTTATCATAATGAAAGAAACCCCACATAGCCAAAGGAGGTAGGCACATTGCATGATTCCTCTCTCTCTCTCTCTCTCTCTCTCTCTCTCTCTCGCCCCCCCCCCCCCCCCCCACACACACACACTCTCTAAATTTTCCTCTCTGTTTATTTAGCTATATAACAACATTTTGATTAATTGAGGGGTTTTTTTTTCTTATGAAGAGCGCATATAATCAATCAATGAAATCCTATGGCTGTTGGGCATTTCGTTCTGAATCCGACCTACCATGAATGCTGAAAATTGACCATTTGAGTTGTCTTACATTCCATTTCTAAGAGATGACGTTAGGACGATTAGAGTTTTTGTGTGTTTTTTTTTTATCACTACGGGTTGTTGTTCTGATGTTATCAATAAAATTCTAGTTGGAGTATTGCATGTACACCTATAGAAACTGAGAAAAATAGTGAAAATGTAATAGCAAACTTAGTAGATTAGTTGACATAAAACGAAATGAGGACTACCCATGTGATCATCATAAGTAAAACGAAATAGCGGCTCGTCGTCGATCACCAACCGAGCCCGTTTTTCATTCTCAGGAAGCTTGTTTGTTGAAGTCAGGCAGCGAATCGGGTGTTACCGTAATTATATCTCGGTCGACTTGGTGCTACCCGTAGAATGTTGCGGGCGGCCGTGCATAGTACGTGTGTGTAGCCACCAGTGTTCAGGAACACACGAACATCACTCGTTGTTATTTGTTGGATCATTGATTCATCATCGGTCGATCGCTGCGCAGAAACCAACTTTTCCTTCCTCCTCCACATGCTGCATGGATGTATAGCCCTCGCTAATTCTCCGCCTGTGACATCATCTCGAACAACCTTTATTGGCCAAGACCCGACGCGTGCCCTCTACCTGTGCTGCGGACACCATCTCCCACTGACACGCGATCCGCGCCTCCCCGCCACAGAACACGGACCCACAGATCAGTGACTGGGTCAAGGCTTCTGTCACACGCCACGACGCGACGGGCCCTCTTTCCACCACCCCATGGCACTGCAGCAGGGATCGACTGCGTCTCGTGCTGGCTTGGCCGACTGCGCCCGTATCGTGCTGGGTTGGCCTGCACCTGGTCTTCACGCCCGAAACGGCAAAAGGGAAAGCGGGCAACGCGATGGGGCAGCAGAGGGGAAAGAACGAAAAAAAAGCTGTTGAAGCTGTTGACTGGCTCCACCCAGGCTTTAACTCTATGCGATAGAGGACAGGACAGAGAGAGCACAGGGGGATTGCGGTTCCCGTTGCGCCTCGGACTGGTGGAATTGGAGTTCTTTGTTTGTTGGCGCCACAGGCAGCGGCTGGTCGTGATACGTCTACGTCGAGGCTACCTCTCGAGCTCGTACACGCGTACATGTGTCTTTGGTTCAGGAATTTGATGCTACTGAAACGGAAGTAGTAATCCCGAACCCCTTTCCTTTGCTTCTCGGAGAAGCAGCGAGCTCCATCACTGTCACGCGGGCCACGCCTCCCCGCCATGCAACATTGAAGGGGTGTTCGGCGTATGGGGGTCTAAATTTTAGAGGGGTCTAAACTCTAAATAAATTATATTAAATAAAGTTTAATTACAAAACTAACTACAGAACCCTGGTCTAATTCGCGAGACGAATCTAATGAGGGTAATTACGCCATGATTAAATGATGGTTACTGTAGCATTACTGTATTATGACTGTAGCAAAACATAGATTAATTAAGCTCATTAGATTCGTCTCGTAAAGATGTATCCATCTATAAAAAGGTTTTGTCATTAAACTTTATTTAGTACTAGATTTTTTTTGTTTAGAGATTTTTAAAATTTAGCGCTAAAAGAAACGAACAGGACCTGTGTTCCAGGGCCGTCACGCGTCGGCGGGTCGGGATCGACTGTGGTAAAAGCAGAAGTCCAGATTTTGCCGTTTCGCCCATTCATGCAACTGGAAGTTCCTGCTGCCTGCCTTCTTTTTCTTCCCTGCGATTTTCTTTACACAAAGAAAGCTGGCTCGGCGGCCTGGTCTTCGTTCCTGAAACGGCAAAAGGGAAAAGCGGGGCGGGCGCAGCGCAACGAAAAGAAAGAAAGCTGGTGTGGTGTCCTCTACCACCCCATGCGACAGAGGACAGGGAGGGGAGAGACGCGGTAGTGTGCTCTTGCGATTCCCGTTTCGCCTTTGGGAGAAGACAGGACAGTGGCTCTTGCCGTTCCAAATGGGACGCCAAGAAATCGTCCATGAATTCGGGACCCACACCCCTCAGTCATGGATGCAACTCACTGATCGATCAAGATCCAAAGACACCGTCTTTGCATGAATTGTATATACTCCACTATACAGTATATATGTTCGACAGTTTGGCTTCTTCTCTCAGGCCACCCCATGCAATGCAAAATACGGAAAGCACGCTCACCAAGAAACCTTTTATTTCACATGTGGAACCCAAAAACAAATTACGGCCAAACTGAAAGCAGCTCATCAAGACCAAAGAGGCTGCAGTTCGATCACCTTGCGCGTTCATCTTTGTGATTGCGCTGAGCCACTCGTGCAGCATCTCATCAACGGTGAGCTGCACGTTCACCGTTTTTTTTTAAACGCAAAAATGAGTGCACGTTCACAGTGACGGACCCAGCTGGTTGCTTGGGTATTCCTAGGAATACCCAACAATCTTGCAAAAAAATTTAGTAAGTATAGTCAGGGTATAGCAGTTGTATACGTGAACCAGTAATATGGAATGCTCTATGATGATTTTCTAACCCAACGCGTGCCCCAGTCCTCCGTGAACATCCAGCAGCCAGCATCGACCACACCATATATGAGTACACGATGATTTTGCCGTCCTTCCGTCTGCTCTGGTCTGAGAATGATGCACATGCCTCACCTGTCACTCGCGAACGACAGGTGAAACGTAGGCTGCGGCGGCGTGACTGTTTGAGCTGGGCAGTCGGGAACTAGGCAGTCGTCGAGCTCCGAGGGCCGTGGCTGCTATTTGCACCCCGGAGCGCGATTCGCCGGTTGTCTTAGCTCGTTCTTGGTTTTAAACTATCTTTGTTCATTGCACAATTTGTTAATTTCTGTTCCCCACATCATATAGCTCTGACCAAGACTATTAATGAAGAAGAAATTCAATCTTGATCTGAAATCTACCTGGAAAATAGCTACAAGGAAATAAAATGGTGGTTCTTCATCACCACCAGATATGGTTACCGAGGAATTTTGTGTTTACAATTTTCGTTTTAATTCACTATAGTGTGCATCTTGGTTTCTATTTTTTGCTTGGCTGATCGGCTTTGGGAATACCCAATTTTCAAATGCTGCGTCCATCACTGCACGTTCACCGTTTCGAACTACTGCTCCCAGCATATATGGCCAGGGACGCTCGCCGGCGCAGCTGTCCACGAACGGGCTTCAGGCTTGACCCGGGGCACAGACAGTGTGGTCCAGTCGGATTTGGACGCGAACCGATTGCGCGTTCGACGCCGGCGGGCTCGTGCCAGACCGGCGACTACGGGGTCGGATGGAGTGCAGAAATACTAGTACGACGTGAGCCTCGTCGACGTAACGACGGGTACGACGTACGGGTCGGATGAAGTGCAGAAATACTAGTACGAGCCCTAGCAAAAAAAAAAAAAATACTACTAGTAGTAGTACGACGTGAGTCGCCGTCCACCGCCCGCGGCAGTGCGGCGGCGACGGCTACATGGCCGATCGCAACCGCTGTGCTACGTACGCGCCGCGCGCCATGCAAGCGTTCGTGGCCCCGCCATATGTAGAAGCGCTCGTTGTGACACGTGTAACTCTGTTATCTGCGTGTGGGACATGCTGTTAGAGCAGGCCTTCTTGGTAGCCAAGGCAGAGCCACACGTGGTAGACAAGCACGGAGGCGTCCACAACGCTACGCGTGTCCAATTGCGGGCACTCACGCGCTCGCTCGTCGGGTCCATCACCTGTCCACTTCCTCGCGCGGCAGTGAGTGGGCGCGCAACGCTTCAAGCTGAGCTCGAAATCTGAGACAAGCGGTCATCGAGTTTGCTGCCTGCGTGCTGACCGGAAGAGTGAAGTACTCTTGTTGCATTCTTCAGAGAATTTTTGTGGGGGGAAAAACTCTTGTATTGAGATCTCATTCCATCTCTGATCCTGAAATAGTACTCACTACTCTAGCTGGCTGTTGGGTTTGACAGTACAACCGTTTCCTTTTAGTAGTTGAGGATTCACATAAAAATCACTTTTTGTTCACTGCGGTAAATAAACTCTTTGCGCATCTGGCCCTTGCTCTGTTTGTACTACTAGTAGTTGAAAGAGCGGAGTGTTTCCTGTTTCTGCATGTAGTAGTTGTTCTTTTGCTCGAACCACGAGGAATAAGAAGGTATGGAGAAACAAAAAGACGTGCAAAACAACGAGGAATGTGTGGAGGAGAGAGGTGCAGACAGAGCAAGTTTAGAATGACGAGTGATTTTGGAGGAGGACACACCAACCATAGCACACAAACATGCCTCATTGTCATTAGATCAAACGATTCTGGGACAGATGTTAGTACGATGACGGCATCTTGGATGATGCTGTGATCTTCGTGATCGAGCTATTTGCACGTGCGACTGGGTTTTACACATTGTTGTCTCAATCACCGTCTTTTATTTCTACTTGAGCGTCTCCGCCAGTTATCAATTTGGTACAATCAAGAATGCTACTCGCCAATTTGGCAGTTGTTCGAATGTGTTATGTTCCGGCATGAGACTTTTATTTCTTTCTTTTTTATGTATATATTTGCTTCGTGAGCGTAACTTTTGTGCATTTCTTATGATGGTCGGCCGACTATTTTTAGTGATTATATTAATGCAATCTTTTCATTATCTAAGAAAAAAACAGCTCACCCGTGTCATAAACAATTCCTCGTCGCAATGCAAAACCAATACTATTCTAGGAACTCACTGTGATGGCATTCTCACCAAGGTTTGCAAAATCGTTGAAAATCGGCCGGTTATCGCGATAATCGGACTTATCGGTCCGGTTCGGTTTCATCGAATGCTCGATTTTCAGTAAAAATCGAACCTATATACTGTAGCATGATCGATTATCGCTCGATTTCGTCGATAACCGGTCCGGTTTTGTCGCTTTCGATTTTTCCGATTTTTTCACAAACTTTGATTCTCACTGATATAATTCAATTTGCAGTTCATGCCGGCAACAGCCGCATCGACAGACATGTGAGGTACCAGCTGCGGCAATGTGTACGAAGGTCCTTGATCCATCCGCCGGGCACTGGACGTGGTGGATCGCCCGACTCGTGGCGGTGCGAGCTCACAGACAGCCAGGAAACGGCTACAGTGCAGGGGCACTATGGTCACATAAAAAGAATTTTACTATTAAGAGTAGTAAATAATGTTTAATTACAAATTTTTTTTACTGATGTATGCTAATTTACAAGACGAATCTAACAAGCTTAATTAAGCTATGTTTTGCTACAGTGATACTACAGTAATGCTACAGTAATTACCTTTTAATTACGGTTTAATTATCCTCATTAGATTTGTCTCGGAAATTGGCACAGGGTTCTGCAATTAGTTTTGTAATTAGACTTTATTTAGTACCCTTAAATAACAATATTCTACAAACCTAAATTTAGTTCTAAAGAAACGAACAGGCCCATCAACATGTAGGACAATGGACAGCGAAAGCTACACGAACGCGATAGCCACGGGCACACAGCCGACGCATGGGTGTGGACTATGGAGCTAAGAGCAACTTCAGCAAAGCCTTTACTTGGGATCCTTACTCTATTATTTAAAGGCTTGAGAAAAAAACAAACTCCAGCAGGGACCCTACTTGGATCCTCATTTTGCATGCCCTCTCAAATTCTATCTCCAAGCCCTCATTCTTAGGGTCCTCCAATTCTCCCTTTCATTTGTAGGTCCCACTGTTTTTCTTTCATAAAATAAGAGCTTGAACCACTTATTGCTGGAGTTGAAGTTAAGTTTTGAGCCTTCATTTTTGCATGTTGGCTTGAAAAATGAAAGTAGAGGCTTAATTTTAAGATACATTGCTGAAGTTGCTCTAAGAGCAACTCCAGCAAGGCCCTACTTAGGATCTTACTTCACTTTTTAGGGGTTTGAGCAAAAAAACAAACTTCAACAGGGACTTTACTTGGGCCCTCATTTTGCATGCCCTCTCAAATTCTATCTCCAAGCCCTCGTTCCTAGGGTCCTCCAATCCTCCATCTCATTTGTGGGTCCTACTGTTTTTCTTTCACAAAATAGGGGCTTGAATCACTTATTGCTGAAGTTGAACCCTCATTTTTATATGTTGACTTAGAAAATGAAAATAGAGATTTAATTTTAAGGCCTATTGTTGGAGTTGCTCTAATAAAATGTCCACATGAGCGGCTAATTGGCGCACGCCATGGTTAGCGCAAGGGCGCCGCGGACGGAGGACACGGGCGGCGAGCTCGACGCGAACGTGCTGCCACGGCTGCAGAGGCTAGGGCGATATCGACGAGGACGTCAAGTTTGTTCGACAACGCCGTTTGCTTTCTGCCGTTAACAGGGCCATTGGCTTTTGCTGAACGCGCATTGATTGTTCCGTCCGCTAGCTCTATTAGATGGCCCACTGATTATCCGTTTCATGATAGGCGGCCAAGGGGAGGCCTAATCTTCTCCCACATGCTGTTCGTGCCACCTTGAATTCATTCGAGATTCTTCCTTTCAGTACCTGCATCTCGTGCTGTTTCTAGACAGATGACCTGGTTATGATTCTCTTCCACGGAACATGTTTGTTGCGATGCAATTAGCAACTATTTGTATATTATTATTGATCGATCACATGAGACACGGAATTGAACTGTGTTCAAATTCAAATTAGTTATTGCTGCGTACATACGACGATCAGGGCTGATTTTTCTCGCAGGGACTCCGAACCTATAACCTGCACATGCCCTGTTCTTCTCTGTTCAGAGGAACAATATACTTGCATCGGCCATTAATATCGGATTTAGTTGTACACTCTAACTTCGTTTCATCTTTCCAGCTCCGTGCTACGGTTGATTCGTTATTACCAGTTGGCAGCATTTTGCCCCTGATTTGCTAGAGAGAAGTTAGGGCATGTGTATCTATTCAAATTAGGGGCATTCTCTAGCAAATTAGTGGCATGTGAGACATCATCCAAAGGAACCGTTAGGGCTTTCTCTAGCAAATTAGGGGCATGTGAGACATCGTTCAAGAAACAACTGGGCATTCTGTAATTTGCTGAAGAAGCAAAAAGGGCGTGTGGAGGCTGCATCCTCCAGTTGTTTCTTTATGTAGTAAGACATCATCCAAAGGAACCTTTGTTTCTTTCCTTTTTTAGATGAGCAACCGACGTGTCATTGCAATTTTGAAAAATCTCAGAAAATGTCTTAGGGCATGTACAGTGATCCAGACAGCTGTTGTCTATTACAGACATCCACGTCATTCTTAGACAACATAAAACATATATTATACAATGGTTGTCTTGTTGTGCTGTCTATAAGTGATTTTAGTTGTTTTATCTTTTGCATGTAAATTTAAAAAATATGTTGATCAAATGTAATCTTGAATTGTGTCGCTTGTCATGTGACTTTCTCTTCAATGACCGTGAAAAGAGAAAAAAAAATGCTACATGTTGGTGCTTTATTTAGATGTTCAAAATAACTACAGGACCTGCCTGGCTCTGCTTTTCTAGAAAGATAGGCGTCTTGTAGGCAGGATTTCATCTGCAATCTTTTCTAATCAGCAAAAGGAAGTACAATAAACAAAATTTGTGAACATTAGTCTGCTTCACAGTGTGCAAGTAAGGAGCTAAATTGAACAAACCGTAGTACCAATTGTGTGCATCTGAAGCTGGAGATGCGGCGCTCCCGGTTGTCCTGCTTGAGAACCTTTCTTCTCCGTGGGGCCTGGCATGTGCAAATTCAGCGGCGCAGCAGCCCAGGTGTGCACCGCTCCACCAAACACCGGTGCCGGGACGGAGTGGTATGGACGGAGACTCCACAAGAGCGTGAGGAACTCGCCGTCGCCCTGCGCCTGCACGTTGTAGTTGCCAGGCGCGAACATCCTGCTGATCATGTGACCTTCCATCGCCTCCTTGGTCGCCGATGCCGGCGTTCCTAAACCCGCAGTCCTCCATGCGCCGCCGCCACCCCGCGAAGGTCTCGTGCCGCTCGAACAGGTTCGCGCCTTCGAACACCACTGCGTTGCGGAGATCTCCCGCACCAACCATCTCCGCCGCCTTGGCCCGCGCGGGGCTCGCGTCGGCCAGCCCGGCCGCGTCCACGGCGTCGAACGCCGCGGCGTAGTAGCGCAGCGCTCGCGCGAACCGCGCCTCCCACCGGCCGGAATTGAGGTCGTCCTCGTGCTCATGTCATCGAAAGCTTGGAGCAGCATATCGAGGTGCCGGAGAAAGCGGACGACGTTACAGACGGCACTCGTACAATGGACCAAAGCTCGTCGATATTCGACGATTTTTTCGCATTCAGACCGCCGATTGCATGCTCGACGACCCTGCTCTCTCTCCTCCCTCTCTCTCCTCCAGGTCAGTTGAAATCCTACGTGCCTCCTTCTCCCACACAGCTGACTCACCCCATTGTACATGCCCTTACAGTAATGAAATCTGGTCTATGGCCCACATGTTAGTGTCACATTTTAAGATTGCAACCTTATCCTCTTTCTGTCTCGGTTATCCCCTTTCCTCGTCTCTTGCGCGCGCGCTCGCACCGCCGGCCGCCGCAACGCGCCCTCCCGCCGCCGCTGCCGCCTCTGCGATTTGGCTTCCGAAGATCGCCGCAACTCCGTTCCATTCCTCATCCAAGCAAACAAGACATAACAAAATCAAAATTGTTCACGGCATTGCCAAATTCTGCTCCTGCTGCCTGCCATTCCCATGGCGACGCCTCCTCTCTCTTCTATTTCCAGCCACCACCGAGCCCCATCACCATGGCCACCTCCCAAAGACTCTACAACCCCAAGAGCAAGGATTCGGTGTGGTGTCCTCGCACCGCCTCCCGGAAGAGTCCTGGAGGCAGCGGTTACTGCTCCAAGGGAACCCAGGAGCCTGCTGAACCGGGTCCCGAGGTCCGATGTGAATGCGCAAATTCAACGGCTATGTCGGTCTGGTGATCTCACGGAGGCTCTGAGATTGCTAGGCTCTGACGGGGTCGATTTGGGGAGCTACTGCGCCGTCATTCAGCTTTGCGGGGAGGAAAGGTCTTTGGAAGCTGGGAAGAGAGCTCATGCCTTGGTTCGTGCCGCCGGTGTCGGAACGAGTGGCAAGGAGAGTGTTCTTGGAAAGAGGCTGGTGCTGATGTACGTGAAATGTGGGGACTTGAGAAGTGCAGGAAGGGTGTTTGCTGAAATGCCTCAGGTTAGTGATGTACGTGCTTGGACCTCGCTGATGAGTGGGTATGCGAAGACTGGTGATTTTCAGGAAGGTGTTTTGCTGTTTAGGCAGATGCTCTGCTGTGGAGTCAGTCCTGATGCTCATGCCATTTCTTGTGTCCTGAAGTGCATCGCCAATTTGGGGAATATTATGGAAGGTGAGCTGGTTCATGGGTACCTTGTGAAGTTGGGCCTGGGGGCACAGTGCGCTGTTGGCAATGCTCTGATAGCTTTGTACTCAAGGTGTGGCCAGATGGAGGAAGCGATTCAGGTGTTTGATGGCATGCATCAGCGGGATAACATTTCTTGGAATTCTGTAATTAGTGGATGTTTGTCAAACCGATGGCATGATAGGGCTGTTAATCTCTTCAGCAAAATGTGGTTTCAAGGTCTAGAGATCAATTCAGTGACAATGCTCAGTGTCTTGCCTGCTTGTGCGGAATTAGGTTATGGCCTTGTTGGAAAAGCGGTGCACGGATATTCTGTGAAATCTGGACTTTTTTGGGAGCTCGAATGTTTGGAGAGCGGAATCGATGATGTTCTTGGATCCAAACTGGTATTCATGTATGTGAAGTGTGGTGACTTGGGTTCTGCAAGAAGGGTGTTTGATGCAATGCCATCAAAAAGCAATGTGCATGTATGGAATCTGATCATGGGAGGCTATGCGAAGGTTGGTGAATTTCAAGAAAGCCTCTTAGTTTTTGAGCAAATGCATGATCTTGGAATTACCCCTGACGAGCACGCCATTTCTTGCCTTCTAAAATGTGTAACTAGTTTGTCTGATGCCAGAGGTGGTTTAGTGGTTCATGCGTACCTCGTAAAGTTGGGTTTCGGAGCACAGTGCGCAGTTTGCAATGCCCTCATATCATTCTATGCAAAATCCAACAGAATAGAGGATGCACTCAAGGTGTTTGATGCAATGCCTCTTCGAGATATTATCTCTTGGAATTCTGTAATTAGTGGATGCACTTCCAATGGATTATATGATAAAGCTATTGACATGTTTCTAAGAATGTGGATACAAGGGCATCAGTTGGACTCAGCCACATTGCTAAGTGTTTTGCCGTCTTGTACACAATCAAACAACTGGTTTGTAGGGAGGGTGCTTCATGGTTTCTCAGTAAAAACTGGTTTGGTTGGGGAAACACCTCTTGCTAATACTCTTCTTGATATGTACTCGAATTGCTCAGATTGGCGTAGCACCAATCAGATATTCAAAAACATGGATCAGAAAAATGTTGCATCGTGGACAGCAATGATGACGAGTTATACCAGGGCTGGGTTGTTTGACAAAGTGGCTGTACTACTTCAAGAGATGGGGTTAGATGGTATCAGGCCAGACGTCTTTGCAGTCACCAGTGCTCTTCATGCTTTTGCTGGTGATGAGTCTTTGAAACAGGGGAAAGCTGTCCATGGATATGCCATTATAAATGAAATGAATACAGTTCTTCCTGTTGCCAATGCGCTGATGGAAATGTATGCAAGATGCGGAAATATGATAGAAGCACGGTCCATTTTTGACCGTTTGATGAATAAGGATATAATCTCATGGAATACAATAATAGGTGGCTACTCCAGAAATAATCTCGCCGATGAATCCTTCACTTTGTTCCGCGAAATGCTACTCCAGTTCAGACCTAATGCAGTGACCATGGCCTGCATTCTTCCTGCTGTGGCAAGCCTTTCATCCTTGGAACGAGGAAGGGAGATGCATGCTTATGCGCTACGAAGAGGATATATGGAAGACAATTATGTACCCAATGCACTCATGGACATGTATGTTAAGTGCGGTGCGTTACTGCTTGCTCGGCATTTGTTTGACCGCTTGACTGAAAAGAACCTCATCTCATGGACCATCATGATAGCTGGATATGGCATGCATGGTCGTGGAAGAGATGCCATTGCCCTCTTTGAGCAGATGAAAGGCAATGGAATCGAACCCGATGCAGCCTCTTTCAGTGCCATACTATTTGCTTGCTGCCATTCAGGTCTTAAAGATGAGGGATGGAGATTCTTCAACGCTATGCGGAATGAGCACAAAATAGACCCTAAATTGAAGCACTGCGCATGCATGGTTGACTTGCTTAGCCATACTGGAAATCTGAAGGAGGCTTTTGAGTTCATCGAGTCAATGCCAATTGAGCCTGATTCAAGCATCTGGGTCTCGTTGCTGCATGGATGTAGAATTTACAGGGATGTGAAACTTGCAGAAAAGGTAGCAGATAAGGTCTTTAACCTGGAACCTGAGAACACAGGATACTATGTTCTTCTTGCCAACATCTATGCAGAGGCCGAGAGATGGGAGGCTGTCAGGAAGTTGAAGAACAAGATTGGTGGTCGTGGGCTCCGTGAGAACACTGGCTGCAGTTGGATTGAGGTCAGGGGCAAGGTTCATATCTTCGTCGCGGACAACCGGAATCACCCACAGGGGAATAGGATTGCAGAATTCCTGGATGATGTTACCACCAAGATGCGGGAAGAAGATCATGATGCTAAGAAAAACTATGCTCTGATGGGTGCCAATGACGCAGTGCATGAAGAGGCACTTTGTGGGCACAGCTCAAAGCTCGCCATCGCATTCGGTGTGCTGAATTTGTCAGAAGGGCGGCCAGTCCGTGTGACAAAGAACTCGAGAGTTTGTAGTCACTGCCATGAGGCTGCCAAGTTCATATCCAAGATGTGCAACAGAGAGATCATTCTTAGAGATTCAAACAGGTTTCATCATTTTGAAGGTGGCAGGTGCTCTTGCAGAGGTTACTGCTGAAAGAAACATGAACATGTAGTTGTAGTTTGTTCATAGCAAAGTACATACGTTGCTGCTAGTTGCACCGTATCATCTTGCATAGACAGTTATTTGGTTTTACTGTTATACTGTATGAAGAGGTGACATTAGAATGTTGCGGGAAGATGTCTATGTAAGAAACAACAGTTTTGCATGTTTAGGAAATAGCGCCTGTAGTCTGTAGAAATGTAAAGAAATGGAAAGCAACATATATTTCAACACCTTTACATGAAAATCATGTAGTCATTGCTGACAAGCTATTTCCTGTTGCCATAAGTTCTTTTACATGTCGATTATTAATCTGATTCTGGCATCTTTCTTCGATGCTGGACTTTTGCTGCCTTGCACAGCGCCAACGAGGCAACGCGAGGACAAAGAGCAGGCTTACGATGACATCCGTCCATGACAGTTCCGTGAGCATAATCTCGGATTGATGAACTATGGTGAGCAGTGTACGCCCGACGTGTCTGGCTCTGGCGCCACCAGTCGTCCTCTGTTCTCTGTTGAGGCGAAAGTGCCCTGCTCATCGGACACGTCTATTTGTATGTGTATTCAGAGCTGAGCTGGTGATGATGGAAACGCAATGCATCAAAACAGCAGTGTATGTGTATGCAGTGTGCGTGCATCAACAACAATACGGTACAGCTGGTCAGTTAGCCCACATGCGTGATCAATTTGGTGACTGAGCTAAGCTTTAGCATACGACATATACTCTCCTACATACATGCAGAGGACTTATATATCCATCAATCGAGCACGCCATGATTATAAATGAATGAACGAATTCATCACACACACAGTACATGCTGTGCGAAATCAATGGAAGAAAAAAATATTAATTCGCAGTACGTCTAATCAAGAGCAAAATCTAGCAGACAGATTAAATTTGCTGCTCAATTATATACTCCGTTTTCTTAGTCAGTTTGATTTGCTGCCGGAAAGCTTGCGTAAGGGTTGTCCGAGCTCAGCTTGTCGTTGCCAGGCCGAGAGAACACAATCTGCAAACATCCGTATGTGTTAGATATTTATATATAGCTCAATGTTCTGTTAATCCACCAATAATGTACGTACGTATGTACGTACCTGATAGTTTCCAAGTGTCCGTGACTTAAAACCAGCGGCGCAGTATATGAAGTAGTACTCCCATATACGAATGAATTTATCGTCAAATCCCAAAGCCAAAATCTCACTGCACAACAACAATATATGTATGAGTATATGCATATTATTACTATATTCTAAGGAGTAAGGAGCAGTTGTGCACTTACTCCTTATTGGCCATGAAATTGTCCCTCCAACCACTACGGGAAACCGCGCCTTTACCGTGTGTTCAGGGGTTTGCCGAGTGCAATCCATCGGGCACTCGGCAACGGCACTCGGCAAACTCCTGGCACACGGTACCAAAGGAGTTTGCCGAGTGCCGAGACCCTAGCCCTCGGCAAACAGGGGGTTTGCCGAGTGCCAGAACTGGAGGCACTCGGCAAACTCCTGGCACACGGTGCCAAGGGAGTTTGCCGAGTGCCTCCGTTAGTGGCACTCGGCAAACTATTTGTGTGCCGAGTGCCTAACGTGGGCCCTCGGCAAAATATTTTTTTTTTCATTTTTTTCCACATTTTCCATTTATGTGGTGGATGTATGTATCAATGTTGCTTCATGCGAAAGTTTGGTGATTTGTTCAATCCGTTTGGTATATTTAAGGTGTTTATGACATATAAAGTATATATTGAAAATAATTCAAATTTGAACTTTAGGTGATTCAAATAAAAAAAATGTTCATACGAAAGTTGATATTCATGTTCTTGAGTCCAATGTAAGGTGTCAACCGTGAAATGAACTGATAATTCGTTCATATTGTACATAAAATATAAGCGAAAAGATACGGTTGAATAGTATTTTAATTTTATAAAATTCAAACAAAGTCCAAAAATTACGAGACTCGCGCTGGTATCATGAAATCATACGTGGAGACCATGATAAATCGTAGAAAAAGTTTCGCTAAAGTTGTGACGTACGTTGTTTAGAAACAGGAGCATCCTCGAAGAAGATCCATAAACTTATGAAGTGATCGTTTTGATTTCGAACCAAAACGGCGGACATAATTTGGTTTCACCTTAAACATATTTTTTATAGGTAAAGAATCATATGAAATGTATCATGGCAAAATTTGGCATTTTTTTGAATTTATTTCGAATTTATAATTTTTTTTTCAATTCCTGGTGAAAATATTCCGTTTGGTATATTTGTTTTGATGGTTGCAAGCCTCTCCCTCTTGTCGTATTCAAATGCCATTGGTTTGATCCTCAAGCAGTTAGACGGACCCCTAATCTTGGGCTAGTCGAAATTCGACAGTCATCCGTCTATCCAGGAGACGATGTATATATTGTTGCTCAACATGCCACACAAGTTTATTATCTCCCATACCCGTGCCAAACTGACGACCGTCTCAAGGGTTGGGATGTTGTGTACAAGGTATCGCCACACGGCAAACTACCGGTCCCAAACAATGAAGATTACAATGTAGACCCAAACACATATGTCGATGGAGAGTTCTTCCAAGAAGATGGGCTAGAAGGGGGTTTTGTGATAGACTTAACCGAAGAGATCGAAATGGAAGTACACAATGAAACGGTTGTTGATGACGATGCTGGAGATGAGGTTCATAATGCGAACGACTTGAAATTACTTGAGCGATTACATTTAGACGACAATGACATTCCACCTTCAGAACACGTGCAACATGATATGGACCTTGATGATTATAGTGATGATGAGGCAAACAATGCACAAGATCCTGATCTTGATGATTATTTCTAATACATGTATGGCCCGTAGTAGTTAATTTAATTTTTGCAATACTATGTTACTTTCTATTACATGTTATATTTTTTTTGCATATATTTCGAAATACTGATGGATTTAATCTTGTTAATTGCAGGTGATTGATCAAAGATGGTGGGCAAGGGTGGTGGTGTGATGAGGACGGTGACGTCCCTCTACCAAAAGGCGACTGGGAAGCGGTCCGCTGCAGCTGAGGTGTCTGGAAGTGGGAGAAGTCGAATGAAGGCTCGAGGCAGCAGAGGCGGCGGCAGGCGTCGGGGGAGGGGGTCGACGGCACCGTCCCCTGCTCCTTCCGTGCACAAGTCGGAGGAGGAGCTGGAGCAGGAGGCCTCGGAGGCCTCAGAGGAGCAGCCGGAGCAGGAGGCCCCGGAGCAGGAGGAGGAGGACGGGGAGGAGGAGGAGGACGGGGAGGAGGAGGAGAATGGGGAGGACGAGGAGGACGGGGAGGACGAGGCGGTGTCTGGGGACGTGCCGAAAGTGTGGGAGCGAGGTCCCGCACGACTTCCACAGCGACCGATCCCTGTTGAGAGACGCCCGTTGGTTCGACCCAAAGGGAAGAAGTAAGTAACTTTAACTTTTAAGTCATTTGCTATGTTTCAAATCTCAATAGAAACTAATCATTGTCTTGATCACTTGGGCAGGGGCTGGGAGACGATCGTTCCGGGTGACCACGAACGTATTCCTGCCGGCATCCTCGGCCTTTTGTGCAGGAGACACTTTCCTGGCATGGTGCCACTGCGCGACGGGGGGCAGGAGCCGGCCTTAACGTGGGCCCACTACAAACGCGTCGCTGATGTCCCAGACGAGGATGGGAGAGACTTTCGCACCGTGGCGGACCGGGTAGTTGGAGAGCTGTGGGTAAGTCTTGTTTACATTGAATTGGTCAATACATCTCGTTCATTGGATATTCTTCAAATAATGAAAGTATACATCGCGTCAATGTGCAGGATTTTTTCAGGGTCGAGCCGGAATGGAGGGACCGTGCGGTGCGTCGGGTGTACGATGCATGTCCTAAACTCATTACGGACATGCATTACGAGGCGCGCGTCCAGGCCGTGAGGACCTACTACGCCAAAAAACTTGGTAGGAAGATTGTGAAAAAGGAGGCTCGGACCATATGGCTGGCTGCAGAACAATACATGCAGGTAATTTGACATTCTCATGTTTTCTATACTTGATTAAGTACGTTTAATTTGTTATTCTCATAGTTTCACAATAACTAACATCTAACTTGGTCAAATGACGTGTAGGTGATTCCGTGGTGGTGCGCCTCTCACAGGGACTGCTGGGAGTACTTTGTGAGTAGGTGGTGCGACCCCGAGTGGCAGAAGACGCACGAAGCTTGCCGGCAGCGGCGTTTGAAGATGCCTGGTCCAGCACACCATCAAGGCAACCGTACCCTTGATGAGTACGCGACTAGATGGGTACGTGAATTCGTTTCGTTGTTTGTAACGCTCAATTTTGCATAATTTCTAATCATCTTTCTGTTTTCTTTGCAGTCGCGGGCGCATGAGGGCCGAGAGTGCCCCCCGTTGATGGCTTGGGCAATGGCCAACAAGGGCAAGGCGACGTCGATCGAGGTCGACTACAACCCGGAGGACCCCCCTGAGGCGTACAGCAACCCCACCGTCCACACTCGCCTCAGTCAGTACAGCGAGATGGGTAGGGAGAAGCACGGGCCAGAGTGGAACCCGAGCACCGAGGACCTTGGTGGAGAGATCATCATGAGGGTGGGTGGAGGTAAGAAGCATGGCCGGTACTGGATTGGGGACAGCACACTGGACACGGCCTCTACTCCCACCCTCTCTGAGATCCGAGCGAGGAGCTCGTCCTCAGCCCCGCCCATACGCCCACGGGCAAGCGCTGCACAGATTCAGTTTGTCCAAGCCCAGGTTATTTCTGTTCTATTCGTCGTTTCGATGAGTTTGACATATGTTTGCTTTGCATTGTAGCATTGGGATGACATATTGTAGGCCCAGCTACGGGAGGATATGGAGGCGAAGCTGCAGGCACAGGAGGCGAAGTACCAGGCACAGCTGATGGAACAGCAGGCGAGGTACGATGCGAGGCTGCAGGAACAGCAAGCAAGGATGCAGGAGGACTTGCAGCGGCAAATGCAGTTCATGTTTCACCAGTGGCACAGTGGTGGGATGCAACCGCCGCCACTACCTCTTCCTCCTGTCGGCACTTCGAGTCCGAGTTAGGGCACTCCGGTGAGTCTATCTAAATCCTTGTAGTTTCATTTCTACCTTTCAATTATAATCTCGAATGCTTCACCTTGTATGCTTCTATCTGAAATCTTGTGTTAACCATGTAATATCTTCTTCTTGCAGAATATATCCGCTGGATCCAACAATCAGCCGGTTTCCCCTCCCAATGCTTGGTCACCGTTCCCTCCTTATCCTCGCCCTCCTCCGATGTAGGTTGTAGTTGTATTTGTACTTCAATTGCAAGAACCAACTAGTTGTGGACGTCAACTTGAACCATTTCATGAACTTGTGCTTGTGGACGTCAAGTTGAACCATTTCTATGTGTATTTAGAGACAAATATGTGTTTGTGATGGATTTCAATGTGTTTGTGGTGATTTTAATGTGTTTGTGATGATATATATGTGTATGTGATGATGGTGAGCATGTATGTATGATTTGGTGTGATTTTGGTTCAGATTGCAGTGATTTTAAACATTTTATTGCATTCTGAAAAGTTTTTTTGCCGAGTGCCTCAGAAGTTTGCCGAGTGCCAAAACCTGGCACTCGGCAAACTGACCATTGTTTGCCGAGTGCCTTTTCCTGGCACTCGGCAAACTGACCAGTCTTTGCCGAGTGCCAGGCAGATGGCACTCGGCAAACAGGGGCAGTTTGCCGAGTGCCAGGCAGATGGCACTCGGCAAACAGGAACAGTTTGCCGAGTGCCAGGCAGATGGCACTCGGCAAACAATTGATCTTTGCCGAGTGCCACCTGCCTGGCACTCGGCAAACGATCTTGACGGACGTTTCCCGCCGTCACGTTACTTTGTTTTGCCGAGTGCTTTTCTGACACTCGGCAAAACCCGACAAAAAGCACTCGGCAAACTCGGCTTTGCCGAGAGCTGGTTGCCGAGTGGAGTTTGCCGAGTGTTACACTCGGCAAATTCTTTGCCGAGTGTAATACCTTCTTTGACGAGTGTTTCGGGCACTCGGCAAAGAAGGGGTTTCCTGTAGTGAACGTTTCAGCGTCGTATAGTAATGGTACCCAATATTCTCAAGGTGCTCGATGCTGCATTCCAAATTCGAATAATCAGTTAACCATATTACAGTTGCAAATAGTGAAATGGATTATGGCATCATCAAAAACCAGAAGATAGGGCAGAAAGCAGACCAGAGCCTTGATGTGGCGGACATGGCAGATGTTATCCGGGCTAACGAAGGAAGGCAGCCCACATGGAAGATGTATTCTTTTATGAAATCTGAACTCCTCCTGTATTCTTCATACCGTTCTTCAGGGATCGAGATGAACCGCAAGGAAATCAATTGATGATGACAATGATGATGCATGACTGTCAGAGCCAGCAACAGATAATAGTTTATACCTGCAGGACAAATAGGCCATCTTGAGCCAAAAGAGACTCGCAGCAGCCAAAGAAATCGTCCATGAATTCATGCCCAACACCTTCGATCATCTCGCTGATCCATCAAGATCCAAGACATCAAATAAATTTGCATGAATGGTATTACTTCAGTCATATTCACATACATTCGACAGTATAGTCATACAGAGGAAAACCGTAGCAAGTAATTACCATGATATAATCCTGTCATATTTACGGTTAGATGGTATCTGGCGGTAGTCACATAGCATGAAGGTTATATGGTCCTGATGAAATAAGGAATGAAAACTTACTTAACTTAATGACAGTCATTAATTATTATATATAAACACAAGAGTCGCTTGTTACATTACTGCAAAGTAACACCAACCTCTAAGCCGGCTTCTTTCACTTTTCTCTGTGCATATTTCAGTTGCTCCACGGACAATGTGATCCCAGTGTATTTGCAGCCAGTTTGCTTCACCACCTGTATTGCTAAGCTGCCCCAGCCGCTACCAATCTCAAGGACATGATGGTCCCGTTCCACTTTAGCCTTCAATATATGCATGTATGCAATTATTTAGTATTAAACCAGTAGTAGCATAACCCGTACATTCAGACAATACCCTTATCACAGTATCACCTTGTCAATTAGAAGGCGGACTTTACGTAGCTGGGCTGTCTCTAAGCTTTCATTCTCCGTCTAAAAGTGAATAAGGCCATGCATAAGGATGTAAAGATTCAAAAATTCATGACACAATTATAGTACTTGATTTAAAAACTGCAGGATGTCACTATTTAATCACAGGACAGACCTTGAAAATGGCACAAGAGTAAGTCATTGATGGATCCAAGAAAAGCGAGAAGAATTCATTACTCTGCAAAAACATAACCAGAATAGGAAGAATGAAAAGGGCAATCTCACTGATGTGGAAGTGATCCTCAACGAAAGCGAGCATTGTATAGAAAGTGTTATGAATCAAGAAAACATTTTGTAGCAGTTATAAACAAAATAGCAGCACAAAATATGTAATTTAGATTGGAACTGAAAAATGAAGAGTACTAGCACTACTGACCAGATCGTAGTGTTGAGAGATGTTTTAGTCCAACTATTTGCGATCTTTTAGTCACAAAAAAGAAAAAGAGTAAAGTGCACAGTCGGTCTCTAAATTTATCCGGCTGTGTCACTTAGATCCCTCTATTTAGAAAATGCTGATTTAGCATCCTTAAACTTGTTTTGTTGTGTCGTTTAGGTCCCTCTAGTTATTTTGACATCCCTAAACTTGTTCGGCTGTGTCATCTAGATCTAACTAGGCTCAAACTGACATGACATTTTATATTTGACGGAAACATGTTTCGTGCAATTGTATTGGTAACAGATTAAGGGTGATTCTTTCATTGATCTTTTAGTGTTTTGCATGGTCATCACAAATTCGAATTCATATACTTTTAAACAGTGTAAAATATTAGCCATTATATTTGACATGACTCGTCCACATTAATCTCATCACCATGACTTTTGTTTCTTTTCAAAAGAATATTAACAAAAGAGTGCTTGTTTATCTGGTAGCAATACAATTGCATGTAGCACGTATCCACGTCAGATGCGCCACATTGACATCATATGTGTCACATCGACGTCGGGTCGGTTTGAGACTATAGTTGGACTTAAATGACACCGTCAGACAAGTAGAGGGACCTATGTGATACACCGAAACAAGTTTAGGGATGCTAATATAAGTAAAAGGACCAAAATGACACACCAAAACAAGTTTAGGGATGTCAAATCAGCATTTTCTAAGTAGAGAAACCTAAATGACACAATCGAACGAGTTTAGGAACCGGCTGTGCACTTCACTCAAAGAAAAACTATTTGCGATCTTTTCTGCTCTTATAAACTCAGTTTATTGGGCATGCATGCACGGATATTGTTTGGACGAAAGGACCAGGTTTCCGTACATAAATTGCTGGTGTACCGTGTGCATATAGAGGCAGGCGGCACCCATGCATGTTGAGTAGGCTGCAGTCATGTACGCTTGTGCTTTGTATGTACGGGGTCTTTCACTCGCAAAAAAAAAAAAAAGTATGTACGGGGTCGTGTCTTCCCCACGGTGCCAAGGCAAAGCTAATTTGCACTGGAAGCAGTCGTACAGGTTCTTGTACACGAGTACACGACACGCATGCACGTTTATATCATGCGTGCCTTGCGTTGCGTTCCACGGTCGCCCGAAAGATCACCGCGAGAAGGAGTCCGACGATCAAGGAGCTAGAATATTTCCCGTCATCTTGAGATTATAGGAGATCGATCTGTTTTTTCGGTTGTACGGGATTCCCTTATAAACGGATCACACCCGATGTGCTCATTCCATATATAAGCCTACAGGCCCGCCGACTCAGAGCAATTTCTCATCTGCCTTCACATCTGATCGCCGGCATGTACGGCTCTTGTTACACCCAGTTCGAACTCGAGCATCCGGAGCGGAAGAAGCTCGCCGTCGGGCCGTCGTCCGTCAGCTCTCAGGAGATCTCCGCCGCGGGTCACCTCTGGAGGATTGATTTCCATCCACGAGGGTATACAGAGGACGATGCCGAATACGTCTCGATCCTCCTTAAACTCGTGAGCGATTCCAACAATGTAAAAGCTATCCTCCATGCCTTCGTAGTGGACACGAACGGCCAGGCATCTTCGTCCCATGATGAGAGGGAATCACAGATTTACCCACCCGATGGCAACCGCAGCAATTGCTTTGGGTGGCCACGATTTGCGAAACGAAGTGATCTCGGGTCGTTCGTGTGGAATGGCGTAGTCACCATCACGTGTGGGGTCATAATCGAGCCTGAACCCGTGGACAACAATCCACTATGTGTTCCGCCCTCCGACATTGGGAGCCATCTCGGCAAACTTCTGGATTCCCCCGAGGGTTCAGATGTTTCGTTCGTCGTCGATGGCGACACGTTCCCTGCTCACCGGACTATCTTAGCGTCCCGCTCGCCGGTTTTCAAAGCTCAGCTCTTGGGCTCCATGGCGGACGCCAAAATGCCATCCATCACCTTGCATGACATAGCGGCAGCCACATTCAAAGTCATGCTCCGATTCATGTACACGGATGCCTTGCCCGGAGACGACGAGCTCGGCGACTCTCCAATCGAGGTGTTTGAAGACCTGCTTGCCGTGGCTGACCGGTACGCGTTGGATCGCCTGAAGCTTATGTGCGCTACCAAGCTGTGGGAGAATGTGACGGTGGATACAATTGTTGCTACTCTCTCCTGCGCCGAAACGTACAACTGCCCGGAGCTGAAGAGGAAGTGCATTGCCTTCTTTGCGGACGAGAAAAACTTCAAGAAGGTTGTACTGACTGATGGTTATATTCAGATGGCTCAAAAGTTCCCATCAATTCTTGCTGAGCTGAGGGAGAAAATGGGAACATAGAGCCATGTATTAAGGTTTTATGCACAGTATTAACGCCCGGAAGTTAGTCATTCTGAAACTATTCAAGTACTTTGCAATTTCGGAGTATGCTGCGCTTGCTTCTATATATTAGAGATCGTCAGGTAAACTTTGTCCATCCGTTTGTTTAGTGCAATGATCAATCATGATTCATGCAACTTCATCTTCGTGTATTTCTGTTTTCTTTGCTTACAAGTTCGATCCAATAGTAGCAGGGCAGCGTGAATGCGTGACAATTCAAAAGTTTTCAAGCCGATTGGGCATCAAAATATATTGCCGAATGCTCGGAACTAACAGGGTTGTCTGTGCATTTGAGTGACTCAATAATCCAAATTAATGTAGGTGAAATGTGAGCGAATAATTTAGAAACGTTTGTGGGACATTTCTGTTTGAATTATTATAATGCTGGTACTTTATAAACAAATGTAAGGGAAAGTTTGGGCTATCTATAATGGCAGTGGTGAATAATTTATACGCATGCATAATGGTATTCTGAGATAATATTTTCATAATGGCGGTGGTGGCAATTTTCTCAGAAACATGAATTTTTGGCGATAAAAGTGGTGGATAGTTGTTTTCTTCCGATGAATTCAGTCTTGTTCGTGATTCAGGTCTTGCATTGTCGCGATGAGTGCCCTTCCATCTGCGCCCGCTCCTCGGGAAGGATTTAGGACACAACACATGATCAATCCTCAAGGGTACGGCCAGTGGCAAAGTTAAAAAGTAAAAGTCTCTGGCATCTCACATTCAAATTAAAGTACACTTATTTTAAGTAACATTCAGTTAAATATATACTATAACCGATAGAAAATTGTTTTGTACCATGGGGCATGTGTCCCATGCACATGAAGCCTACGACTCCACTCCAATCTCCGGCGCGACTTCTTATTGTTTTTTTTAGATAATGGGAAAAAAGTGGTTCCCGGCCTTGACCTCATATGAGACTACGGCTGATTACAACTCTTAGCAGCACGTCCCTCTACCACAAATCACGAACAAAAAGTAAAAATGACACCACATAGTTTGAACAGAGACGCTTATTAAGGACCGATCCTATTGCTAAACCTCCATCCATAGTTCGCGAAAATTTGCATGACTAAGACCTCCAGAGTTTGACACGCCATCCTCAGCATGTCTTTGTTCCCTGCATGCTTTTGCAGCTGCGCCCAGAACCAAAGCCAATATGTTCCTCGGTACGGTACCTTCATATAAGTTTTGATTGGAGATTTATCAAATACCATATCATTCCTACTTAGCCAAAGTACCCAACATAAAGCAGATGCATCCACTAACAGTTTCCTTTTAAGATTAGTACCCAAAACCCTGCCAAGCAATTATCAAACAAGTAGTTAATACTACGAGGTGGTTGCGAGTTAAAAGTGCGACTCCTAATTAACCGGACCTTGCCCTGCACGAGCAATCCAGAAACGGGGTCGCGTCTGACTGCTGATTGTCGCGATCGTTGCAAGCTGCATTGGCTCTAACACTGCATCGGTGATTAATTACAATGCGGAGGTTTCACGCATGTACTGAACAAACGATATGGTGCTCCGGAGACCAGATCACTGTGTAAAACGTGGTGTATGCGCTTCTTTTCTTTTTTGCGAGTGGTGATACATACGTTTTACGTACAGTGAGCGCACTTTTCGTATGGAGGTACATTTAGATTCCAGCGCATGATGATTCTTCGGATTAGGACAAGATAACTTTGCTCAATGGACTCGCTATTATCAGGTGCCTATGGCGTAGTTGCTCTCCAAATTTCATTTCCTACTCTGTAGCTACATGACGTGTGAAAAAGGGTCAAGACGTCATGATGCGCGAGCCGCTGCACAACTTGTTGTGTGCAGCAAAAATGGAACCTGCACGAGTGCAAAAGTCCAGATAATGTTGATCGCGCCTCTATAAACCCTTGACGAAGATAATCAATAATCGACTCCTCCGATTATGCTTATACAAAGGGAGAGACACACAGCTTATTTGCAGAACATGAAGCGCCCTCCTGCGGCTGCTGGTGTACATATATACAACAAGGTCGGCGAAGGAGATAGACGCACTGTCGAGCATCAAGGGAGGGAGCGAGCGGCCGAGGAGAAGGTTGTCTCCTCGAACGCGGCTCGATCCAACTGCACCGCCGTCGCGATTCGCCGGCGGCTTTCACCTTCTCGTGCCGTGCCCCGGCCGGTCTGGGTTATTTCCCCGCTTCGTTTCCCCCAGGGGTGGTCGCTATTTCATTCAGCGACGTACACCTCGGTCCGGGAACGAAACGACGGCCACTCCTATTCCCCGGCGCGGCGCAGGCGCGCGGACGCTGCGGCCCTCGCTCTTCTGCCCGCCATCCTACGCTAGTGGAGGTCGCTGACTGCGGTAACGAGGCCTCTGCGCCGGCGCCGGCACCTCCGATCGATGCAATTTACCTCGGCTGGATCTCGGCATGCATGCATGGGCGTCGCTCCGCTTCTCGCTTCGCTGATGGCTGGCGGTGGCGGATGCCCAAGGAGAGTAACAAGGAGTGGAGCGCTGACGCCGGAGAGTAGACAAGGATATATAGCGTGCACGGTCACGGAACGCGCGCGGGGCGCTGCAGCAGCCGCGTATGACACGGCGGTGCGTGTGAAACCGGGGCGCTGCGATCGATGGCATCCGGCGTCTGTTGTCGTGCACTGGGAACCTCCGATCGACGTGAACGCGATGTACACCTCGGCTGGCTCACGACATATATGGGCCTCGCATTGATGGCAGCCAGGCGATGTCAGATGCATTCGATGGGAGGGAGGACCGTAGCGTACCATTCATGGCGTCGCGCACGCGGGGGAGCTAGAGGAGGACACCGCAGGAAGGAACGCGCGCGGGGTGGGGTGCTGTGGTCGCGGCCGGTCCCGCAACATGGCTGCACTGGAGATGCATGTGATCGTCCGCGAGCCGGATGTTGTTGTTCTTCTCGTGTGTTGGCAGCTCTGTCACGGCTGCACTACGGCGAAAGCCACGAATTGGCTAGCAGGTGCATTGCAATGTCGTTTTCTGATGAAGGAACATGAAAATAGAAAAAAAAAAAACATCGGTTTTGGTTTGCTCAAGAAGAATGCCTCCAGGCAGAGAGCGTATGCAAGATTTTTCTACTGCTTACTATTAACCGTATTGAAATACTGCACCGGTCCATCTATGATCTATGGCGCCTGTCGAGACTCGTGCACGGTGGCCCAAGGCTGCAGTCACAGAGGACACCTGGCCGTGAGTGGCACCACAATATCACTACAACAGAACTGCTCGTGTGTGTGTGGCCTATTTTCGTGAGTGGCTAGAAGAACCCTCACGATAAATGCATATTTTCGTGAGAGCCGTCACGACAACTCCTTCAAAAATCTGACAACCCATATATTTCATGAGAGCCACCGTCACGAATTCCCGTCGCGAAAAAGTTTCGTGGGAGCCGGCCGCCACGAAATTGTAATTTCCCTGACGCCAATTTCGCGTGGGATTTTGCGTGGCAGTTTTTCCTATTTTCGTGAGGGTTTGAGGCACACATGAAAATTCCGTCCTCTTGTAGTGATATGGAGTAGACAGTCACAAGCGATCAACAGTTGGGACGATATTTTGACAATTAAAATAAAATATAGAAGCATTCAACAATGTTCGTTAGCAATTTGATGTAGGTCAAAATGTTATTTCTATGTTCAGGTATATCCAAAATATTACTCATCATCATATCTCTTTATGGCATTCCTAAGCATTTAGGTTATGCGGATGAAAATTAGCAGAAGATACACAATCATGGATTATTGTGCTAGCTTCTTGGATAAATAGTTCTAATCAGAGTGAAAACGACTACACAAACGAATATGAACATAATTGGATGATAAGAATTTTATAAACATGTTCAAATGTTATATACTGTTTTGAAAAGACCATAGCAGCCTAGCCCCTTGAGAGTCTAGCATGAGAACACGGTCCATGATGGGCTTGTTGTAATAGAAAATTTACAATTATATCAATTTCTTCTGCTCGATAGGCACCTAAAAATATCTCATAGATTTAGAATATGCTAGAAAATTAATAGTACTGTTTATTACTCTTGCCCATAAGCACATAAAAATATCTCCAATTTGAAGTTGTGCTATTTACCACCTCTTATCATAATGAAAGAAACCCCACATAGGCAAAGGAGGTAGGCACATTTCATGATTCCTCTCTCTCTCTCTCTCTCTCTCTCTCTCTCTCTCTCTCTCTCTCTCTCTCTCTCTCTCTCTCTCTCTCTCTCTCTCTCTCTCTCTCTCTCTCTACACTCTCTCTAAATTTTCCTCTCTATTTATTTAGCTATATAACGACATTTTGATCAACCGAGTTTCTTTTTTTGCTTATGAAGAGCGCATATAATAAATGAATGAAATCCTATGGCTGTTGGGCATTTCGTTCTGAATCCAACCTACCATGAATGCTGAAAATTGACCATTTGAGTTGTCTTACATTCCATTTCTAAGAGATGACGTTAGGACGATTAGAGTTTTTGTGTGTGTGTGTGTTTTTTTTATCACTACGGGTTTTTGTTCTGATGTCATCAATAAAATTCTAGTTGGAGTATTGCATGTACACCTATAGAAACTGAGAAAAATAGTGAAAATGTAATAGCAAACTTAGTAGATTAGTTGACATAAAACGAAATGAGGACTACCCATGTGATCATCATAAGTAACACGTGTTATAACCAAAACGGGCTGTAGGGGCGGCCCAAAACCATTTTTTGATAATGCAGTTCAGCAAGTAGTCATGTTGACAGTAGTTTACAACAATTTACTGATGCAAAATTATGCAGTCATGTATATCACACTAATGCCTGGTGTAAAACCGTGTAAAACCATATAAAAGTGAAGAATTTGTATTTCTTTGGAATACTTGTGCATCAGACGCCAGGTTGACTGAGCAACAAATCAGCCATACGCAGTAGGAATTCTGTAATCTCTCATGAGCCAACAAATCTGAGGTGAACAGCACAAGCATTAGGGGAACAAAGCAGCAGAAGAGCATTAGGGGATTAGAGCACCAGAGAGGAAGAGGACAGAGGGGGCGCGCCTAGATGCAAGGAAGGAGGAGATGCAGATGCACGTGCTCGAGTTCGCGGACGGCCAGGGTGGGCGGCAGTCGTCGGGAGCGAGGAGGAGTGGCGTCGGCGCGATTGTCGGAGAGGGAGGAGGAGCGGCGCTGCGGCAGACGACGTGGAGGGAGGAGGAGCGGCGCGACGACGGTCGTCGGGGAGGGAGAAGCAGCGTGGCCGTGGTCATCGAGGACGGAGGAGGCGCGGCGCGGCGGCGGTCGTTGGGGACGAAGGAGGCGCGGCGCGGTGGCGATCGTCAGGGATAGAGGAGGAGAGCGGCATGGTCTTCGGGGAGGGAGGAGGAGAGCGGTGTGGTCTTCTAGGTGATACAAATCTATGATATAAGATCCCATATACTTAAATTCAAACCAAATCGAACACCTCAAATCAAGAGAATTTGGACAAATTGGATGAAAAACATAGAAACTTCAGATTCAAAATTGAGCTCAAATTCACCTTGAGAGCAAGAACGAGATGCCGAAGAAAGCGGATGACGTTACAGACAGGCATTCGTACAATGGGCCAAAACTCGTCTGTAAGAGCCGATTTTTCGTTTCCAGACCGCCGATTGCATGCTCGACGACCCCGTTCTCTCTCTTCCCTCTCTCTCCTCCAGCTCAGTTGAATTCCTACGTGGCGTCTTCTCCTAGACAGCTGACTCACCGCATTGTACATGCCCTGAGTACGTCGGGAATGATACCGTCCCGTCGTGATGCCATACTTTTTTGACGGCTCGACGACGATACCTTACTCTCCCCTCCAACTGGCACGTCATGCAAAAGCAGGTACAAGAGCAGATATCAGCCTTTCGCGGCTTCGGCTTGAAACCGTACTTCTGCCTCTTGCACTCGGTCCAAGAAGCAGTGGCTAGCGTCAAGCAGCTCGAGGCGGGGGCAACGGCGGAGGAGCGAGTGCAGCGTGGAAAGCAGGAGGGGGCCTCCCGTCAGCACAAGCCCCTCCGTCTTCGACATGTTGATCTTCAGGATCTCCGTGTTGCCAACCAGCTCGTCGGGAAGGCACCAGAAGGACGTGACCTGGAGACTCCTCAGCGATGGCGCGTGCTGCGTACGTACAGATTTTCAATTGTAATCAGCGAGCGTATCTGATCGATATGAGCGCAACAAGAAGCAGCAGATGGGCCGTGTACTCGTGTACCTGTCGGCGAGGTAGGCAAGGAGGTGCCGGTCGGCGGCCAGGGCCGCGGAAGGACTCGCACTGGCCGCGGCTGCGGTCGACGGCGGCGCGCGCCATGGCCATCCGCCCTCTCCAGTACCTTGGTTCGTCTTGAATTGCCCACGACTCCTCGTACACGTCAATGCACCGCCACATCGATGGCTCATCAGCCTCAGCCCACGCGTGGCGTCGCGCCGCAGAGGATATATCACACCCCGTATGACACTTGGCAAATTGCCAAAAACAAAAACAAAGACCCACATATGACACTTGGATATATCATTCTCATATTGTTAATTTTTATAAATTTTTCGATCACATTTGAAAAGATTTGACTCTGGATATATAAAACCAAGCTAGTTTATTCCAGAACAGAGGGTGTGGCTTTTGTCAACACCTCCTCCTCTCTCCTCATGCAATCGTTTCTCAATACGGCACGACCACGAGTAGCAGTGGGCGCAAATAGTCCACGGTAGATTGTAAACTTTGATCTTGCTTCTGCACATCCGCAACAGCTTGTACCCCAGCTGTGTGTCGCTGGAGCAGAGGTTGCCGGTTTCAAGCAGCTGGAGGCGGGGGCAGTGTTTGAGGAACGCACAGAGGTTGGACTGCAAGAGGCGGCCGCCAAAGATGACGAGCTCCTCCAGCATCGGGAGCTTGCCGATCACCCTGTCTTCGAACGCCTTGGGCAGGCACCATAACGACGTCACGTGGAGGATCCTTAGCGACGGTGCCCTGCATTGCATATATATATATATATATATGTATGTATATATATATATATATATATATATATATATATATATATATATATATATATATATATATATATGTGTATGTATATATATATATGTGTGTATGTATATATATATATATGTATGTATATATATATATATGTGTATATATATATATATGTGTATATATATATATATATATATATATATGTGTATATATATATATATATATGTAGAACCTCTATATTGTACCCTGGGTACTGAATAAGCTATTCAGTACCCAGGCCACCCGGCTGAGCCACCCGCACACAAGCAACCAGGTTGAACCCAGCACACACCCTCATGCATGCATAGGATTACTTTCCGATAATTGCTCCTTAATTGTAGGATTAATTATGTTGGAAACATATGCGTGCGTGCAAAAGTTTTTGTTCATAATCACTCCTTAATTACGGAATTATTTACCATGGCAAGGCATGCACAGTCGCATGCATATTACGGGATTATATCTTTCCTCTCACTTCCCTCATTCATGTGAGTTTCCTTTTCTTTTCAACAGAGCTCCAAACATTAGCATGCTCCCCTGATGACGCCATGTCCGCATCGCTGGTGACCATCTTGATCTGACCTCCTCCACGCCCTTTCCAGATGCGGATGGTCGACAGAAGCGTCCACCACAAGGTTTGGCTCGCTAGACCCAGATATTCCAATTTGATTTCCCCATGATTTGATTTGCGGATACAATTGTTGTAGCCTCTCTTCGTGTGTCCCTCATCCTCGTCGGCGAGCATGACCAGGCATCTGATCCAGTGGCGGCTCGTCCAGCTATGAATCTCCACATGTGGAATCATCGCCATGGAGGAGCGCCTGTGCAATTCGGAGCGACCGCTCTGTTGACGCCTACGTGCTAGCTAGGTGCCGAGCTGATGCTGGCCTGATGCAAAAAATTGTTACATGTTTTTCCAATCAGAATACTCCTTGACATTCAGCCAGATGTGGTCTTCGTTCACGGTGGCACTGTAGTGATGGACGACTGGCAGGATGACCTCCTTGCATTGTTTCATGTAGCATCTGTAATAACGAGTCAATGTATTGTGTCTGCTGTACATGTTCGCCACAAATGTATTTTTCCCTCTGAAACTGTAATTTTTATTAGGTTATTGGAAGAAGAAAAATATATAGAATGACATCTTATGATTCGCCCAACTAGTTTTTATGTTCCACTGATGCAACTCTTTCTGAATTTTAAGATATCAAATACTAGTTTTTCTGTCCTAACTTGTGTTCTTCAACAATTTTTGTAAGAAGGATACGTCTGGCTCTCATTCACATTTTAACTATAAAATCTATTTCAAAAATCATAAATCTGTCTGGTTTTTACATTATTCGACTCGTGACCATAAAATTTTTATGGTTGTGGAAGCGCTTTTTACTATCAATGTTTCTGACCATAAAATGTTATTATGCAGAAGGAATACATTTCCGTCAAGGTTTCTGACCATAATAATAATTATAGTTTACGGTTACAGGAAAATGGTTTTATGCACAAGGACATTCCATCAAGGTGTCTGACCATAAAAAAGTAATATTTTATGGTTACAAGAAAATGTTTTTATGCTGAAGGATGCAACCATAAAATAAGAATAATGTACGGTTACATGAAAAGGTTTTTATGCTGAAGGAGTTTTCTATCACAGAACATGAGCATAAAACTATAATATTTTATGGTTCCACAAGAAGGTTTTTATGAAAAAAAAAATGTGGTAGAGGAAAGCAAAATCTCTTTTGGCGCAACTTGCAAATCTTTTCAATGAATTGTCAACTACAAAGTGTACTCTATCTCGTTGCTAGTTGGGTGACCCAGCAATCACCCTATTTATTATTTCAAATCACTGGTTTTCTTCCTGAATGTACTAATCAGTATGACGGATGAAAACATCTTCAAATTTTTATGGCTTATTACCTACGAAATTTATGATCTCGAAATACTAGATTGCATGGGGACATAAAGATCATATCAACTTCACACTTTCACATCCAGAGCTTATCATGTCATGTATTTTACAATTTTTGTAACTCATGTGCATTACTCTCTACCATTACTTAATGTTAGATTGTAACTCTACTCATGCAATGTGATGGCAAATGTATCACTCAATGCACAATACTAAAAAAAATAAACTCACAATCATAAAAGTCACACCAACAAGCAAAAACATTGTGTGTTAACTTCACACATGAGAGGAACATCTCCAAATATTTTTACGATTCAAGTGAATTGGTATTTCCATCTACATGTCACATGAAAGGAACATCTCCAAAGATGGATCTAATTGTTACAAATACTATGTGTTTACAAAATATCTTCTAATAATAAAATTTGTCATCGCTATGTGGAGAAATCTTTGTTTGAAAGCATAATCTATAATCATAAATAAATTGTGACCCTCTTAGTTGTGAAAAAACAAATATATGTCCATACATTCAAGAATAAGCCTCGAGGAATTTTATGCTTAAAGGAACTAATCTTTCCAATGATCATTTTATTAAAGGTCTTGATTTTACCATCATGGAAGTTAGTTTTTATATGTGAAAGTTTCTGCACCCATGCATTCTCAGAGCACCATGAACCTCAAGTTGTAAAATGCTTGTATTCAAATTATGAAATCCTTGTAGTTCAGTTACAACAACAAATTTTTATAAAATCCTTGTAGCATTTTGATGTCTTGATTTTGCAATCATGGAAGTTAATTTTTATATGTGAAAGTTCCTGCACCCATGCATTCTCAGAGCACCATGAACCTCAAGTTGTAAAATGCTTGTATTCAAATTATAAAAGCCAGGTCTTGTTTGTTCACAAAATGTCAGTAGCCTAATTGTAAAAAGGGGCAGCAAATCTGATTGGTAAGTGAATATTTACCGCATAAAGACAAAAGAGAGCACAAACGCTGATTAGTGCTGGATGGAATAGCAATAAATGCGATTAAAGCCTGGTGATGTCAGCAGATGGTGCATGCGCCTGATTGCCTTGGCCACTTTGGTGGGCGTGCAGGGGCGTCTGGTCAGGCTCGCGTGGTTGGACCTGGGTACAGAATAACTACTCAATACCCAGGGTACCAAATAGCGCAGGGTTATATATATGTGTGTATATATATATATATATGTGTGTATATATATATATCTATATATGTGTGTGTATATCTATATATATGTGTGTATATATATATATGTGTGTATATATATATATATATATATATATATATATATATATATATATATATATATATATATATATATATATATATATATATATATATATATATATACACGATGACGCTAATCGGCACGCTGCGCGCTGATTATTATTCGGCGCGCCGGTCAGTCCCTCCACCAGCTGGTCAGACCAACCTCCGCGAGTCGTATATCTCAGGTCTGCGAGTCGTATATCAGCACTTCTGAGTCGTATATCGGAACTTCCAAGATCGTATATCATGGAGATCAGAAAGCAACACATGTGAGATGTCACTTTCGATGTCAGGTGTGTCAGATGTGTCAGGATGTCGACATTATGTCGACATTTTAGACCTTTATCCACTGGTCTCTCGTATACGATTGTGAATGCAGCTATATACTCTTCATTCAAATTTGAATTTTGATAGGATTGTGAATATATTTTTTTGCCCAGCTTTGATTATACTTTATAATTGTTTACTCCTAAGAAAATTAAGATTGCAATGATATACTCTTCGGCCAAACACAATATACAATAGACTTGTGAAAGTTGTGATATACTCTTCAGTCAAACAAAATAAACTCTTACGATTGCAATGATATATTCTTCATCGTACATAGCTATACTACTCCTGAGAACGTCAGTCTTCTTTTTCCAACATAAAAGGACAAAAAAAAACAAGTTGCATATTACTCATTACATTGTTGTATACATACATTTCACCGATATACATTGGAGCCTACTGAAAAAATTCACAAAGAAAATAAAAAATAACCCTTGTAATTACAATCTTCGACCACACACAATATACAACTATAAATGTAGTCATATATTCATCACACAAACACAATATACTCTTCCAAATGCCAGTGATATACTCTCCTGCCAAACACTAAATACAATAGACTTGTAAATGTTGTGATATACTCTTATGATTACAATCATATACTCTTTCGGCCAAACACAATATACAACTATGAATGTAGTCATATACACCAACGTACAAGTGCTGAAGCAACTTAGATCTTGGTTTTTCAAGAATTTCTAGAGCCAACATCCCAACTGATTATGCCGTAAAAATTCTGCTATGGGTTCTTGGTTGCGCAAGGTATCTTAAGAAAATTCAGCACAAATCCTAGGCATCATTTGGGTGAACGGGAAAATCTGAATGGAAATAGGAAAAAAATCACACGCAAGCACAACATTCAAAGCTATCCTGGTGTGCATCTGACAGTCTCCAAGCATCAGCTTTCCACCACCGACCATCAAAAAAGTAAAATAAACCAAAAAAAAATCCCCTTTTAAGCATTGCGCATCCTCTTGCGAGAGCAGAGAACGACGAGGAAAAAAATGATTTTTTTGCTGCCTCGTCTGAGACGAACAGCCCGGAGAAAGGAGCGGGTGGCGAGCTCGATGTAGCCATTGTCCTCATGCTGCGTCGCGCCGCCGCCTCGCCGAGCAGACGCGACCACGTCCTTGCCGCCGCCTCGGCCTGCACAAGCTGCCGCGTCCTGCCGCAGCCTCGACGCGTGCGAGCAGCCGAGTCCGCGTCCCCGCCACCGCCTTGCCGCGAGCGCGCAGTCCTGTACCGCCGCCGCCTCAGCGCACGAGCCACCGCTAGCCTTCACTCGTTGCTGCAGCGCATCCTTCTAGCCTGGAGCATCTGCGCAAGGATGTGAGGCAAAAGAAAACCAAATCAACATCAGAATCATTTTTTTGTGAAGAAAAACCATCGATTGATGCATAAATTCAAAAGAAAATAGCAGCATGGGTTCACGAGTTCCAGATCCGCGGCGTACCTGTGCCTCTCCTCCCTTTCCGCTGATGTATCCATGGCTCTTCCGCCTGGTGAATGCGCTCCATGGCGAGATGGTGGGGGAGGCTTGCAGATCCAGTCAGGAGAGGGCCGGGCCACCATGGAGCTCGACGCAGCGCGGACCACGACGACAACCATGGGACAGGCACGCGGAGCAAGGGGGCGTGTGGGCTGGTTAGTGGGCTGGTACATAGATATATAACTTGTCATATGAATAACAAAGCTGGCAGAGCTGGCAGAGCTGGTTAGTGGGCTGCCTTAGGGCCTGTTTGCCAGGGATTCGGATTCTGGAAAAAACAGATTCTATACTGGATTCTGAGGCAAAACAGATTATCTGGCTTATTTCGGATTCTCTGTCAAAACAGCTTCTCCAGTTAGCCCGTTTGGCAAAACAGATTATCTTGATATTTCTTGAAATGGATTCTGCACGTGAAACGACTACAGTATCCTTAAAATTAAAGGTCCAGTTTGCTCACAACTTGTTTAAATGAAAATAAGTACATGAAATAAATTAAATATAAATAGATGACTACTAATAAGACTAAGTTTGAAACTTTTTTTAAAAAATATTTGTAAAATATAGTCAAGTGTGGTCTAGTTTTGAAGATCTCGTCTCAACGATCGTAAAGGTGTAATCGGTTTACAATTCGGATGTTCGGTTTGTAGTATTAGGGTTTTTTAAACAACCCAACATTGTTTCAAATGTGGTGGGCCCGGGCTGTGGATGGAGAATCTGATAAAAGCTACTATCTGTGGCTTCCGCTCCTACGTTGTGTTCCAAAACAGATTCTCCCATCTTTTCTCTAGAATCCGTTTCGGTAGTATGGGTGTTTGGCAGTTTTCTGACAGAAGCTGAAGCTGAATCCATCCGAGAAGCTGTGCCAAAGAGCCCTTTATTCAACCACGACGACAACACATGCTGCCTTATTTAGCGCGCTGGCCAGCCCACTAACCAGCTCTGCCAGTTTTGTGTCAGAGTAGTATTTCTTAAGTCATCAGGTCGTATGTCTGCACGTTCAAGGTAGTATATCGTGAAGATCAGAAAGGCACCCATGTGAGATGTCACTTTCAGTGTCAGATGTGTCATTTTCGGTGTCAGGTGAGGATGTTGACATTTTCCACTACAGCTTAATATACTCTTGCGAATACAGTGATATACCATCAGACAAATTTAAATTGTAGATATATTTTTTTATGGACTTTGAACTGTAGATTTTTTTAGTATAATATAAGTATACTACTTGTGGTACATAGATATACAACTTGTCATATGATCGGATACCATCCTAACTAGGAATAAGATGCAGGGGGCGTGTGTGTGTGAGGAGGGGGGGCGATTTCATAAATACAACTCATATTCACACCAGATACTACCCTGACCAGGTGAAAGGTGCAGAGGGGCATTCTTTTAGGGGGGGGGGGGGGGTAGGGGTTCGTAAATACAACTGGTCTGTGGACCGGATACTACCCTGACAAGGTGTAAGGTGTAGAGGGTGTGATTTCATAAATACTACTCGTCTGCTGATCGGATACTACCCTGACCAGGTGCAAGGTGCAGGGGGCATTTGTGTGGGGTAGGGGGGTGATTTCATAAATACTACTCGTCTGCCGACCGGATACTACCCTAATCAGGTGCAAGGTTTGTGTGGGGGTGGGGGGAGGGGGTGATTTCATAAATACTACTCGTCAGCCGACCGGATACTACCCTGACCAGGTGCGAGGTGCAGGGGGCATTGGTGTGGGTAGGGGGGTGTGATTTCATAAATACTAATTGTCTGCTGACCGGATACTACTCTGATTAGGTGCAAGGTGCAGGGGGACATTTGTGTGGGGGTAGGAGGTGTGATTTCATAAATACTACTCGTCTGATGACCGGATACTACCCTGACCAGGTGTAAGGTGCAGGGGAGGGGGCATTTGTGTGGGGTAGGGGGTGTGATTTCATAAATACTACTTGTCTGCCGACCGTATACTACCCTGACCAGATGCATGGTGCAGGGGGGGCATTTGTGTGGGGTAGAGAGGGGTATGATTTCATAAATACTACTCGTCTGCCGGCCGTATACTACCCTTACCAGGTCCAAGGTGCAGGGGGGCATTTGTGTGGGATAGGCGGGTGGTGTGATTTCATATATACTACTCGTCTGTCGATCGGATACTACCCTGACGAGGTGCAAGGTTCAGGGGGCGTTTCACTGCTTGACATCAACCTTTTTCTTTCAAGCATAAAAAAGACAAAAAAAACTGAATGTATACTGCAACCTACATGATTGTATACGGGCATTTCACTGGTATAGAGAACGTCATTCTTCTTCTTCTAAGATGAAGGACAAAATATAATACTTCAAAGTACATAGATATACTATTCTTGAGAACATCAACCGACAAGAAAAACCAGTTGTATACTCCAATTACATTGTTGTATACATGCATTTTCTGAGAACATCAATCGACGAGAAAGGTGGCCAGCCCACTGATCAACTCTGCCAGCCTTGTGTCTGTAGTATATCTCTGACCATCTGCACTTTCAGGTCGTATATCTGCACTTTCATGATAGTATATCGTGGAGGTCAAAAGGCCACCATGTGAGATGTCACTTTCGGTGTCAGATGTGTCAGGATATCGATGTCAGGATATCGACATTTTCAGACCATTGGACACTAGAGTCCAATATACTCATGCGAATACGGTGATATACTATCTGACTAATTTGAATTGAAGGATTTTTGTCGACTTTGAATTGTGGATATTTTTTCTTAACCAAAAAACATGGATATATTCTTCAAACTTATCGAATATACATGTTAGGTTTTTTGAATATAATATGAATATACTCTTTTTGATACACAGATATACTACCTGCATCAACCTTTTTCTTCAAGCATAAAAAAAACAAAAAAATTAGTTGTATATTTCAAACTACATTATTGTATATAGACATTTCACTACACAATTGTAGTATACAAGCATTCCAGTGCACTAAAATTTGTTGTATCTACAAACTACATAGTTTTTTTTTTTTGAGAGTATACAAACTACATAGTTGTATACACACATATACTACCCTAAATGATCTGATATACTAGCCATATATTCGATCATTGAGATATGATCTCTAACCTATAGATATACGAGAGTCGATCCCAAACCCCAATGCAGAAGAAAGAAAGAAACGAATATTTCTAAGAGAGAGAAAGGAAATCCAAAATAAAAATTCAGTTCAAGCTTCAGATCTACGAAGCATCAAATGATTCTCTTATTTACATGCGACCAGCATTCAGGGAAAAAATCAGATGGCAAAAATGACACGCAAAGCACAACATAGCAAGCCTCCTGATAGTAGCTAGCTTCGTCCTCTTTCATTCATCAGCCGGGTTTAAACTCACCAGAAAAAACACAAAATTACATCAAAGAACTAGCAGCTCCCATGAAAAAAAACGGCTTTTTTGCTTTCTTCCTTCGTGCATTTGGCGGCGATGAAATCCAAAAGAAACTGCAGGTCCAATCTCCATGCATGAGCTGCTGCATCCCGTCGCCGCGTGCGAGCAGCCGCGCCCGCGTCCCCGCCGCCGCCTCCTCCTTGTGCGAGAGCAGCCGCATCACGTCGCCGCCGCACCTCGCACAGCATCCGTTTCTCCGTCCTCGGCTCGCCTCGCGCAAGATCCCGGAGCTACAGTGACACAAGAAATCCAATCCGCATCAGAATCCAGTAGAAAAGGGAAAAAAGAATGATTTTAGGGGGAAAAAAAAGGAGAAACCAACACAAAAATTCAGATCAGTTGGAAAAATCTCAGATCTTCAAAGCAAGAACCAAATTCATCAAATGATGTCATGCGACAAGCGAAGGAAGATGACAAAAAAAAAGGAATTTTGCTCCTCACCTGCACCATGGTGAGGTCGATGCGGTTCTTCACGTCACATCCATTGACGAAAGAAATCTTTCCTGCCCGGACGCCACGCGGGGCATGGTCTCCTACACCTGCAGCGCACCTACCCGGCCGTCGTGCAGGACATGTTCTCCTCCACCTCAGCTACAGCACGGCGCGTCAGGTGTTTCGTCGTCGACCTTGCCCGGCAGCTCAGCCGAGGGAGCCCTGTTGCAGCCAGCTTGTACTCATCACATGGGGGCTCCAGATCTACAAGAAAAAAAATTGATTCTTGCAAGGAAGCCAACAAAGAAAAGAAAGATTGGTGCGGACTCACAGAAATCAAAATCAAAATGAACGGCACTAGATTAGTAACCACTTGATTTGATTCACGCATGAATCTAGAAAAGAGAAAGGGAGAGAGAGAGGCACCTGGAGCGGATGTTGCAGCTACGTCCCGTGGCTGCCTCCCACGCGCGAGGCTGTGTCGCGCCGCCGCTTCGCCGCTTGCGAGCAACCCCGGCCACATCCTTGCCGCCGCCTCAGCTAGCAAGAGGGAGACCAGATCCAGTCAGGAGGGAGGCCAGCCACCATGGAGGTCGACGCGACGTGGAACACGACGGCAACCACGGCACAGGCACGCGGAGCAGAGGCTCGACGTCCGGCGACCGAAGTCGCCGGCGTCGTTGGGCCCCCGGGATCCAGATCTGGACGGCGACTCCGGTGGTAGGATGAGAGAAGAGAAAGGGAGTGAGGAGAGAGAGTGGAAGGTTGAAAATGAGGATGAGGAGAGAGAAACAGACGATGCTGTCATTTTTACAGTAGTCATTTTAAAATACTACTCGCAGTCAGTTAATATACGACCCGAGACATATACTACTGCGAGTGTCTCATATACGATCGCACACTGAGCTGGTTGGGTTGGACCAAGCGACCACCGCGCTGATTATTATTCAGAGCGCTGGGCTCTGAATAGTATAGATGTGTGTGTGTGTGTGTGTGTATATATATATATATATATATATATATATATATATATATATATATATATATATATATATATATATATATATATATATATATGCGCAGCCGAGATGAGATTGATTGTGAGAAGATACACGTACTATGGATCTGATGAGCGAGCCATGCATGCAGCTGAATATATATACCTAGCAGCAAGGTAGGCTAGGAGGTGGCGATCAGCGAAGCCACGGAATGACTCGCACCGGCCGGCGCTCCGGTCCACGACGGTACGCCCCATTGCCAACCGTTCCAAGTAGACTCGTTCGTTGACGTACTTGTTCTCGCCCTTTTGGAAGCTGAGGTCGATGCATCGCCACAGCGTAGGTTCGTCGGCCGCGACGCGACGCCACGACGTGCACACGAGCCCCGCGCCGCCGAGGATGTCGGCTTGTCGTGTTCGGTGGAAGATGTCGCACCGGAGGTCCACCGGCAGCGCCGCCCAATCCCGCGTCTCTTCCGGCTCTAGGTTTCCCATGCCGGCCGCAGCTTCCTGTCGTCGCATATGGAATCGATCCTCTCTATTGGGCACAAGAAAATCTATTTATGTCGTTAGGATTGTGAATATGGCCACGTCATATCATATGGGGAATCGTCAACTCTTAGTTTCGAACTATTGTGATTTTTTACAGGCACACAATAAAGCAGTAATTCAGATTAGAGTAATATTCATGTCAGATTGAGATCCTACGTACCTCGCATGAGGCATGTGAATTCCACTTTCGTTCTATAGTTCGGGTCTGTCCTACTACGGTCAGTCCTAATGCCAAACCCAATCTCCTAGTAGTAATCTCTTGCCTCCACACAGATCTGAATGTTGTCCCTTGAGATGACAAGAATATGGCAGTGCTCTTTTCTTCACGTCTTGCTGCTAACCTTAATGCTCTGTTCACTACGGGAAACCCGGCATATGCCGAGTGTCCCGCGGTTTGCCGAGCGTTATCCATCGGGCACTCGGCAAACTACATCTTTGCCGAGAGCCAAGAGAAAAACTCTCGGCAAAATGTCGGCACACGGTACAAAAAACGTTTGCCGAGTGCATGGTGGAACAGCGCTAGGCAAAAAAAAAACACATGGCAAAAAAAAATCTTTGCCGAGAGCCGGGCAGCGCAGCACTCGGCAAACAGGGTTCCGTTAGTAGCACGAACGGGCCGTCACACTTTGCCGAGAGCCTTGAGCTGGCCCTCGGCAAACCTTGCTGTTTGCCGAGTGCCCTTGGTTGGCTCTTGGCAAAGTATTTTTTTTTTTGATTTTTGCGTTTGTTTTTTTCGTGTATCATTGTATGTCTGCATGTTACTTCATGTCAAAATTTCATATTTTTCTCATTCCCGTTGGTATATTTAAATTAGTTTTTTCGTTTAAAGTATTTTTTGAAGAAAATTCAAAATTGAACTCCAAGTGATTCAAATAATGAAATATAGTGACTCAAAAAATGATATTCATGTTTCGGAGTTCAACTTGAGGCCATAACAATGAAATGAATGGAAAAATCGCGCATCTTGTACATGAAATATAAGGGCGAACATTGGGTGAAATAGTATTTTATTTTTATTAAATTCAAACAAAGTCTAAAAATTACGAGACTCGTCCTGGTATCGTGAAATCATACATGGAGGCCATGGTAAATCGTAGAAAAAGTTTCACAAAGGTTGTCACGTATGTTGTTTAGAAACCGGAGCATCCTCGAGGAAGATCCATAGAGTTATGAAGTGTACGTTTAGATTTCGAATCAAAACGACGGTCGCAATATGGTTTCATCATAAATCTTTTTTTACAGGTAAAAGATGATATGAAATGTATCATGACAAAATTTGGCTATTTTTTGAAGTTATTTCGAATTTCTATATTTTTTTTAAGCTCCTGTTGAAAATGTTTGCCGAGAGCCGGTCCCACAGCTCTCGGCAAACAAAAATTTGCCGTGTGCCCCTTGTTTGCCGAGTGCTTCCAGATCTGGCACTCGGCAAACCCAAGGGATATCCCTCGGTCGCGCCCGCTTCTCTCTCCCTTATCTTCTTCCAAATCCCACTCGCGCCGCTGCCGACCGGTACCCCGCGCCGTCGACTTCCGCCACCCCGCGCCGCCGCTGTCCGCGCCCGCCCGCGAGCCCCCCAGACTCCTCCACCGGTTGCCCCCGACCTCCTTCACCGCGTGCCCGCACCCTGCTCCGCCTCCTCCTCCGCCCCTGTCACCACGCACGGTGGCCGCGGCGCCGCCGCCGGACGCCTCCCCATCCCGACGCCGAGCAACTGCCACGCCGAGCAACTGCCGCGCCGCGGTCCACCACCGCCCCTGCCTGGGCCAGTGCCCCCCGACGCCGGCGCCCCTGCCCGGGCCCGCGAGCCCCCCCCCCCCCGGCGCCTCCCGGCGCCCCTCCTCTGCCCCAGCAGGGGGCCTCCGACGCCCGGCCCCGCTCCCAACTCTGGTGCCGCCCCTGCCTGGGTCGGCGCCCCGCCCATCGACGCAGCAGCTGCCCCGCCCACCGTGCTGCCCCGACATCCAGATCGAGGTGAGTTCACGGTGCTTTGTTGTTCCTTTTTTTTTCTCATGTGCAATGGTCAATTGATGAATAAAATGTGTTAGTGTAGTTCAAAATTGATGAAATTTTGCACTAGCCGATGCCATTTTACTATTGTTAGGTTATGTTCTTCATACATTAAGCACCATGTGTTGTTGCTAAGTCAAAAACACATATGAGCAATGGTTGATGATTTGTCATGATTATTGTGTGTGTTGATTTGATCCATGTGTTGTTGCTAAGTCAAAAACACATATGAGCAATGGTTGATGATTTGTCATGATTATTGTGTGTGTTGATTTGATCCATTGACAATGCTATGGAATGCGGCTGAAAAAGTGATGTGGTTGTTCGAATTGGATGTGGTATCCAGCCATCGTGTCGTTGATTTCAATTGGATTGTGCTTGCCGGCCATCGCACCGTTGTTTCCTTGCAGATTTTGGGAACCTCACCGTACAGGGGAGGTGCTGTCGAAATTTTGAATTGACAGCTTTATGTTTCGTTCTTTGCAGGATAGGAGAGGCTTTTCCACTGTCTTCCACTCGTCACTTTGCGGGACAGCAAGGTGAGACATAAAAGATCCCCCCGCCTTTTTTCCATTTTTGTTTGTAGGTAACGCGTAACTTAGTTAGGCGTCTCCCGTTCGAAATAGATACAGTTGGAGATATGCCCGAGGGTTGCATATCTATGACCGTATCTATTTCGAATTGTTCACGTTTCTTGGACAGCCCGAGGATGCGTAGATGGGACTAGTTTCCATTGTCTATTCCGGTTTGAGACAGAGTTTCGGCCGCGCCTCCCTGTTGTTCTCCGGATACACAATCTCCTTTCCAGGACGTGTATTTGGAGAACAGCGGGGAGGTGCTGCCGAAATTCTGTCTTGGACCGGAGTAGACCTTGGAAACTAGCCCCATCTACGTATTGTCGGGTGGGATTAGGACCTATCTTCACCTATTAGACATTGTATGCATCGTGTAGATACCAATGAATTTTAAATTGCTCTGTCATATGATAGAAGATGGATGACCGTGCGTGGATGTACACGGGCCGTCCAAGGAAGGGTTCTGAAACAAGTGAATGGGTTGACAAGACCCTTGCTTTCTTGAAACAAGCATTTGCCAATGTCAGCAAAGGTGGAAAGACTTGGTGTCCCTGCAGCCGTTGCGGCAACACAAGGGAGCAGACAGAGGAGGAGATGGGGTTGCATCTTGGTAACTATGGATTTACGCCAGGCTATACCCGGTGGGTCTACCATGGTGAAGCCCATAGATTGAAGGAGGAGGTCGTGAGACAACGCGTCGATGATTGTGATGCTGATGGCGGGGTGGAGGACATATTACAGGACTATCAGGAAGCCCAGTTCCGTGAACAACCTAGGGGGGAGGAGGAGCCAGAGGAGTCCGCAAAGCGCTTCTATGACATGTTTGAAGCGTCACAGAAACCTCTTCACGGGCATACCAGGGTTTCAAAACTGGATGCCATTGCACGTCTAATGGCCGTGAAGTCCCAGTTTAGCTTGAGTCGGAACGCGTTCGATGTTATGTTGACAGTTGTTGCCAGCCTGCTTCCGGAAAGTCACATTCTACCAATGAGCATGTATGAAGCACAGAAAGTGCTTAGTGCACTTAAGATGCCATATGAGCAGATACATGCTTGTCCGAAAGGATGCGTCTTATTCAGGAAACAGCATGCAGAAGCAAAATACTGTCCAAAGTGTGGGTCCTCTAGGTTCATGGAGGTAGACGCGGGTGATGGGCAAAAAAGGCAGCTCACGGTACCCGTGAAGATCCTAAGGTACCTTCCGTTCTTATCGAGGATCCAACGGCTGTACATGACCGAGGAATCCGCGAAACAGATGACATGGCACAAACATGGAGTTCGATACAAGGCCGATAAGCTTGTACATCCATCCGATGGTGAAGCATGGCAACGATTCGATAACATTCATCACATCAAAGCTCGGGAGGCTCGTAATGTACGTGTGGCCCTGGCAACAGATGGGTTCAATCCATATGGCATGGGGGCTGCCCCGTACAGTTGTTGGCCCGTGTTCGTTATACCCCTTAATCTCCCTCCAGGCGTCATCTTTCAACGACAGAACATTTTCTTGTCGTTGACAATTCCTGAAAACCCGGGGAGTAATATGTCTGTTTATATGGAGCCTCTGATTGATGATTTAGAACGTGCTTGGGAGGAAGGGGTATGGACATACGATAAAGCTACAAAGACAAACTTCAGAATGTATGTTTGGTACTTCTACTCTCTGCATGACATGCCGGCGTATGGTTGTTTCTGTGGCTGGGGCGTTCACTCAAAGTTTCCTTGCCCGGTATGCAAGCATCTTGTGAGGTGGATTTGGTTGAAGAAGGGTGGCAAGTTTTCTTCGTTCGACCAACACCGACAATTCCTCCCTCTTGACCATCCATTCAGAAGAGACAAAAAGAACTTTACGAAAGGTGTCCAAGTTCTCAACCCTCCACCGCAGTTCTTGACAGGTGCGCAGGTGAGTGCTATATTAGATGGTCTCAAGGTCGATGAAACAGACGGTGGTTTTGTGGGATATGGTGAGCTACATGCCTTCACTCAGATCTGTGGCTTGTATAGGCTTTTGTATATGAAAGACCTTCTTCTTCCACATAACATTGACCTAATGCACGTTGAACATGGCTTAGGCGTTCCACTTTTCGGAACAATCATGGACATTCCTGATAAGACAAGGGACAATGTTAAGGCAAGAGTCGATTAAGCTACTTTGTGCAATCGACCAAAGCTAGACATGTCGCCTCCTGCATCCGGCAAATCATGGAGAAAACCTAAGGCGGATTTCGTCCTGACGAGGCCCCAAAGGAAGGAAGTACTAGAATGGTTGAAAACGTTAATGTTCCCTGATGGGTACGCAGCGAATATGAGTAGGGGAGTGAACTTGGCTACTATGCGAATCAACGGGGTCAAGACTCATGACTACCACATGTGGATTCAGCGGCTTCTTCCCGTGATGGTTCGAGGCTATCTCCCTGATCATGTGTGGCAAGTGCTGGTAGAGTTGAGCTATTTTTTCCTCCAGCTTTGTGCTAAGGAGATATCACCTTCCGTGATTGCAGAAATGGAAAAAATGGCGCCTGTGTTGCTTTGTAAGTTGGAGAAGATATTTCCACCAGGCTTGTTCACTCCGATGGTGCATATGATTTTGCACCTTCCGTATGAGGCTTGAATGGGGGGGCCTGTGCAGAACCGTTGGTGCTACCCAATTGAGCGGTGTCAAAAGGTTCTTCGAACGAAATGTAAAAATAAATGCAAAATTGAAGCTTCCATTGCAGAGGCACACGTTCTGGAGGAGGTGTCAAACTTCACAACAAAATACTATTCTGACAACCTTCCGAGTGTGCATTTTCCACCCTCTCGTTACAACGTTGACGAAAATGAATCGACCCTCAGCCTTTTCCAAGGGCAATACGGCCGCGGAGGTGAAGCGACTAAGAAGAACTTGACATATCCAAAGTGGCGCACGATCATGCTGTATGTGCTGACCAACCTAAGAGAAGTGGACGTGTACATCAAGTAAGTTATGAAAAAATTTCATAATTAGACATCTAACCCATTTGTTCCACATCCAACCCACTTGTTCCTCATTGCTACAGGGGATTTCTTGATATATTCTGGCATGATGAAGTGCCTCCTACCGCACATGATGTCGATACCCTTCTTTGCAACGGTGCAGGAAATGGATTGCCCGATTTCATTTCTTGGTTCAATAGGAAGGTATTTAGCATTTTCTTAGTATGACATTACAAGTTCCTCGTACGTGCGAATAATGTAGCTAACTATCCTACTTGAACTTGCAGGCCCGAACCGAAGCGACAATGAATGCCGAGTTAAGACAGGTTGCCAATGGCTGTCTTTATGCGGTCAAGTCATTTAAAAGCTATGATGTTAATGGGTACCGCTTTCACACAACAAGATACGAGCAGAATCGGCCTAATCGTAAAACCACTAACACCGGAGTTTTTACTCCTGGTGACGATGGGGTCGAATATTATGGAAGAGTTGAAGAAATATACGAAATTTGTTTTGATGGTTGCAAGCCTCTCCCTCTTGTCGTATTCAAATGCCATTGGTTTGATCCTCAAGCAGTTAGACGGACCCCTAATCTTGGGCTAGTCGAAATTCGACAGTCATCCGTCTATCCAGGAGACGATGTATATATTGTTGCTCAACATGCCACACAAGTTTATTATCTCCCATACCCGTGCCAAACTGACGACCGTCTCAAGGGTTGGGATGTTGTGTACAAGGTATCGCCACACGGCAAACTACCGGTCCCAAACAATGAAGATTACAATGTAGACCCAAACACATATGTCGATGGAGAGTTCTTCCAAGAAGATGGGCTAGAAGGGGGTTTTGTGATAGACTTAACCGAAGAGATCGAAATGGAAGTACACAATGAAACGGTTGTTGATGACGATGCTGGAGATGAGGTTCATAATGCGAACGACTTGAAATTACTTGAGCGATTACATTTAGACGACGATGACATTCCGCCTTCAGAACACGTGCAACATGATATGGACCTTGATGATTATAGTGATGATGAGGCAAATAATGCACAAGATCCTGATCTTGATGATTATTTCTAATACATGTATGGCCCGTAGTAGTTAATTTAATTTTTGCAATACTCTGTTACTTTCTATTACATGTTATATTTTTTTGCATATATTTCGAAATACTGATGGATTTAATCTTGTTAATTGCACGTGATTGATCAAAGATGGTGGGCAAGGGTGGTGGTGTGATGAGGACGGTGACGTCCCTCTACCAAAAGGCGACTGGGAAGCGGTCCGCTGCAGCTGAGGGGTCTGGAAGTGGGAGAAGTCGAATGAAGGCTCGAGGCAGCAGAGGTGGCGGCATGCGTCGTGGGAGGGGGTCGACAGCACCGTCCCCTGCTCCTTCCGTGCACGAGTCGGAGGAGGAGCGGGAGTAAGAGGCCTCGGAGGCCTCAGAGGAGCAGCCGGAGCAGGAGGCTCCGGAGCAGGAGGAGGAGGAGGAGGAGGAGGAGGAGGACGGGGAGGACGAGGCGGCGTCTGAGGACGTGCCTCAAGTGTGGGAGCGAGGTCCCGCACGACTTCCACAGCGACCGATCCCTGTTGAGAGACGCCCGTTGGTTCGACCCAAAGGGAAGAAGTAAGTAACTTTAACTTTTAAGTCATTTGCTATGTTTCAAATCTCAATAGAAACTAATCATTGTCTTGATCACTTGGGCAGGGGCTAGGAGACGATCGTTCCGGGTGACCACGAACGTATTCCTGCCGGCATCCTCGGCCTTTTGTGCAGGAGACACTTTCCTGGCATGGTGCCACTGCGCGACGGGGGCAGGAGCCGGCCTTGACGTGGGCCCACTACAAACGCGTCGCTGATGTCCCAGACGAGGATGGGAGAGACTTTCGCACCGTGGCGGACCGGGTAGTTGGAGAGCTGTGGGTAAGTCTTGTTTACATTGAATTGGTCAATACATCTCGTTCATTGGATATTCTTCAAATAATGAAAGTATACATCGCGTCAATGTGCAGGATTTTTTCAGGGTCGAGCCGGAATGGAGGGACCGTGCGGTGCGTCGGGTGTACGATGCATGTCCTAAACTCATTACGGACATGCATTACGAGGCGCGCGTCCAGGCCGTGAGGACCTACTACGCCAAAAAACTTGGTAGGAAGATTGAGAAAAAGGAGGCTCGGACCATATGGCTGGCTGCAAAACAATACATGCAGGTAATTTGACATTCTCATGTTTTCTATACTTGATTAAGTACGCTTAATTTGTTATTCTCATAGTTTCACAATAACTAACATCTAACTTGGTGAAATGACGTGTAGGTGATTCCGTGGTGGTGCGCCTCTCACAGGGACTGCTGGGAATACTTTGTGAGTAGGTGGTGCAACCCCGAGTGGCAGAAGACGCACGAAGCTTGCCGGCAGCGGCGTTTGAAGATGCCTGGTCCAGCACACCATCAAGGCAACCGTACCCTTGACGAGTACGCGGCTAGCTGGGTACGTGAATTCATTTCGTTGTTTGTCCTGCTCAATTTTGCATAATTTCTAATCATCTTTCTATTTCCTTTGCAGTCGCGGGCGCATGAGGGCCGAGAGTGCCCCCTGTTGATGGCTTGGGCATTGGCCCACAAGGGCAAGGCGTCGTCGATCGAGGTCGACTACAACCCGGAGGACGGGCCTGAGGCGTACAGCAACGCCACCGTCCACGCTCGCCTCCAGCAGTACACCGAGATGGCTAGGGAGAAGCACGGGCCAGAGTGGAACCCGAGCACCGAGGAACTTGATGGAGAGATCATCATGAGGATCGGTGGAGGTAAGAAGCATGGCCGGTACTGGATTGGAGACAGCACACTGGACACGGCCTCTACTCCCACCCTCTCTGAGATCCGAGCGAGGAGCTCGTCCTCAGCCCCGCCCATACGCCCACGGCCAAGCGCTGCACAGATTCAGTTTGACCAAGCCCAGGTTATTTCTGTTCTATTCGTCGTTTCGTTGAGTTTGACATATGTTTGCTTTGCATTGTAACATTGGGATGACATATTGTAGGCCCAGCTACGGGAGGAGATGGAGACGAAGCTGCAGGCACAGGAGGCGAAGTACCAGGCACAGCTGATGGAACAGCAGGCGAGGTACGATGCGAGGCTGCAGGAACAGCACGCAAGGATGCAGGAGGACTTGCAGCGGCAAATGCAGATGATGTTTCACCAGTGGCACAGTGGTGGGATGCAACCGCCGCCACTACCTCTTCCTCCTGTCGGCACTTCGAGTCCGAGTCAGGGCACTCCGGTGAGTCTATCTAAATCCTTGTAGTTTCATTCCACTTCCTGTCGGCACGTCTATCTACAATCTTGTGTTAATCATGTAATATCTCCTCTTTGCAGAACATATCAGCGGGATCGAACAATCAGCCGGTTTCCCCTCCCAATGCTTATTCTCCGTTTCATCCTTATCATCATCGCCCTCCGATGTAGCTTGTAGTTGTATTTCTAGTCCTATATCATGAACCAACTTATCATCATCGTCCTCCGATGAAAGTTTGCCGAGTGCCTGGCCTCTGGCACTCGGCAAACTTTGCCGAGTGCCTGCCGTCAGGGCACTCGGCAAACCCTTTTGACGGCCGTTTCCCTCCGTCTCGTTACTTTATTTTGCCGAGTGCCTTTTTGACCCTCGGCAAACCCGGCTTTGCCGAGAGCTGTTTGCCGTCCGGTGTTTGCCGAGTGCAACACTCGGCAAACTCTTTGCCGAGTGTAAAAGCTGCTTTGCCGAGTGCCTCTGGCACTCGGCAAACTCCAGGTTTCCTGTAGTGGTTGATCGCACTCCCTTCTCCCGGCGGAGATCCTTGCGTCCGGCACCCGTAAACCACGTTGTCCTGTAAAAGGAATCAATTTTTACTCAGACATATTCACGATTCAAAGTAGGCACTTGTTTTGTCAAAAATAGTAAACTGTGTGAATCCCATTTGTTGTGTTTTGTCATATGCATTGGGGCCGGACTACAAATATTTGTAAGTCAACAAAAGTTGTTCATAAGCGTGTACAGTTTTAAGGAAGCTAATGAAAAGGTATGTTATTTTTGACGGAAAGAATACGATCAGTCATCGAGCGGCTCCAAGCCATGTTCACCGGATTGTGATAGAATCAAGACGAAGCCAGCAGCAATGTGTCCTTCAATGTGGTTGTGCTCGTTCAGCGCAACAATGGCCTCGTCCAGATCATCTATCTCCTCCAAGCGATGGTAAATTGGATCGACGATACTGAAAGATACGCGATTTAGAAATTATGCACCAAGGTGAACTGTGGATAATTACTGATTATTTCAGTCGTGTGAAACAGCTCTCTGACCTCCTCTTCGACGACGTCGGCCACCACATCAATGAGCCGGCCATGGTGCTCAACGCCCTGCGTCGCCTGAACTCCAAGTTCAGCCAGGCGATAGCTCCACCCTCACCGCCTCCAAGCCGCTGCCAAACTAGCAGCAGGATGAGAAAGCGCGAAGAACAAACTGCCAAGATGGAGCTCGCCACCGGCTCATCGTCCACCTCTTCTTCCGGCGCCAGAAATCAAGTTTTGCGGGTGTCCTGAGGTACGGCCCTATCGCGTAAGCCGCAGGATCAATTCCGAGATTCGTACCGCCGTAGCGGAAGTTGACAGCCCGTGCACCAAGTCCATCGTTCGACTGTGACCGTGGTCTCAGCCGCCGATGCGGCCGTCCAGAGGTCCAGCCTCCAGTGGGGGGCAGGGTTTACAAAACCGCGGTAAACCGGACCGGTTACCGCGAAAACCGGAAAAACCGGTCCGGTCCGGTTTACCCGGTTCTTCGGTTTTCGAATTCAAAATTCAAATTTTTTTGAAAATTTGACAAAATTTGAAACAAAAATATGTAAAAAAACTAGATGAAATTTTAAGCACAATGGTGGAACAAGAACACGAAAATTCGATCGTTTCATAGGTCAAAAAATTCACGCAAATTTTCTGGGTTGAAAAAGAAGAAAAACTCAAACTAGCAACATTCCTCCATTTTTTTGACAAACCAAATGATCGAATCTACGTGTTCCGTTTCCACCATTGGGCTGTAAATTTGATCTGGTTTTTTAACATATTTTTTGTTTCAATTTGTTTCAATGTTTCATTTTTTATATTTTTTTTTTCATTTTTTCTCTTTAAATCGGTTTATCGAAAATTTCGACACTTTTTTTTTCAAATTTTTGATCCGGTTTTCGACCGGTTTTCCCGGTTTTTGCGGTAACCGAACATCTCGGTCCGGTTTGGTTTTTCCGGTCAAAACGGAATTGTCAACCTTGGTGTGGGGGGGGGGGGGGGGGGTCGACGCCGGCTCTGCTTTGCACCATGCATGCTTTTGCTCCTCGTTCTTTTTTTTTTTCTTTTTTTTTTTTGATAGGATGGCTCCTCGTTCTGGCACCACCGAGCTCGTGAGGCACTTATCCATCTGCCCATACTCCCGCACGCAATATATACGAACGGCGGCGGCGCTTCGTGGCGGCCCAGCGTGGCGGCGCCAAGGGCGACGTGCTCAAGGGTCAGGGCGCGGCACCCTGCTCGCGATGACTTGGTAGGCCGCTTGTCCGTGCGCCGCTCGCCGCGCCTCCCCTCCTTCTCCACGGCAAGGCGGCGCGGCCCCCATGGCTGCGGATCCGGCGAGGAGGCGCAGCCCCAGATCCGGCAAGCCTCGGGAACACGACGGCGAGGCTGCGCGGCCCTGGATCCGGCGAGCCTCGGGACGTCGACGGCGACGAAGGCGAGGCGGCGCGGGAGCCCATCGCCCGGGATGGCATTCGGCGACAAGAGGTGACTCCCAGGGCGTGCTGATAGGCCCGCCGGGTCTCTGCGGATCACTCCCAGGATGACTCGCTTGTGCGGCAGTTGCAAGACGGCGCCAGTCGAGGTACCACACGGGATTCTCTTCTTCTTTCCTGTACTGCTAATTGACACATTTTGAGTTATGGTAACTTTGTCCTCGATCAGCAACACTAGAGTTCCAATCTGTGGCCTGATTGCCTGATCAGCGATGGAGCTGGTATGATAGAGTAGCGTGCTTTGTTTTGATCTAGAATTCTGAGCAGTGGTAGCTCTTTTATTTGCACTTAGACGAAACTGGAACTGTAAACAGATATTGTCCATTGATTATGCAATGAGACAGGGACGTAGGTCCTGATATTCTAGAAAATCAGCAACACTAGATGAAAATGATGCAGACAAATCGAAATAACACACCAGATGCAAAGCCATAGGGACTGAATTTTTTGCTAATCTTATGATTCATTCCCTTTGAAATTACACTGCCAATTTATTGTTTGATGTGCAAAGCTACTAACTAAAATCTAACTGAAAACCAAAAAAAATACATTCAGTCAGTTTCTTCAGCTCTCTGTTTTTGTATTTAACTTGAACTCTTGATTTATTGCAGGCTTTTCAATGATCAGAAAATGCAGCGACAAGTTTGGTTTTTTCCCCAAGTTAGTGGTTTGCATAAATGTTGTACTGATTCCCATCTTTTCTCTCCCGAAACTATGTTGTACTAAATGCTATCTTTTCTTGTTTCCGACACTGTTGTACTCAACTCTTTCCAATAAAGTTACTTTTTTTCTCTCTTATTCTACCGCGGATGATGATCTGTTGTGCAAGAACAAAGCTGGATGTCACTTTTTGGTCAGAGCGATCAGAGCTGGCTTAATCCAGCCCTTTTTTTTTGCTTTTGGAAATTAGCAGTAGGGGCGGTTGAAGTTAGGAACTGCCGCTACTGACTTGGTCTGTAGGGGCGGTTCTTGTTGTGGACCGCCTCTACCAAGGGGTCTGTAGAGGCGGTTATTGAGGACGAGGACCGCCGTTATAAACTGTGCTCTATAGCTACGGAAGCGTAGCGACAGGACGTCAAGACCGCCGCTACAGGCGTTTTTGGGCTGCCTCTACAAGCCTTTTTTGTTATAGTGAATAGACCGGCGTCGTGCAGGCGTGGCCGATATGCCACTAGGCATGGCGGCCAACGAACTCCGGCCTCCTCGGACCTCGCCCTCCTTTGGGACAACAGCTAGCAAGCCCTCGTCGCCTCCACGACTCCACCGAGCTCCATGAATGATGGGCGTCCAGATCGACGTACACGACGGCGACCCCGTGACCCACGGCGACATCGTACACACCACCCGGGCGGCCTGCTGTCTGCTCTCCCCACGCCATGCATGCCGGCGCCTCCTCCCCAGTACCAAGGTGGCGGCGATTGGATCTTGGACACCGGCGCAAGTGACGCACGGCAGAGCTCCTCGGTGGCCATGGGCTTGGCTTTCCTTCCTCCGGAGTACGGCGCCGACGACACTCCCATGGATGATGTGAACGCCGTCGTCTTCTCGGCCCTCGATCAGCAGGACCAGCGTCTCTTCTAGCTAGCTGGAGTAGCTCTCACTGGAAGCTCCTTCAGAGACGTCTAGGTGCGTGGTCTCTGGCGAGAAAGACCATCTAAACCCTAAACCCAAAACTCCTAGTGGTCTCTGGCGAGAAATACGACTCCCGCGTCGCGGCCTCCAAGGAACTGCACCGTTGCCGGAGTGGGATCTTGCAACGACAGTGATAACGACCGCGTGCACGACCATCCATCAAACCGTCCGCTTGCCCGTGGCCCCATGCAGCACGCACGCTGAACAACGTCTCCATCCGTGGTGCTGACGAGGTATATATGCTCATGTCTTTTTATTTGTCAGGCAAGAGCTTTCAGGAGCCATGTGCGTAGATGAGAAGAAACAGTGTTTGGTTGCTGCTGATAAGCTAGCTGTACAATGGGCCAGGATTCCTTGCTCGCGCTTGCACACGAGCGAGTAGCTATCGAAAATTTGCAGCAAGTCCCCCTGCTCGATCGCATGAGTAATTAATTAATTAAGCAACAAAGCCATGACACCGAACAGGTGGGTCTTGCCAGGAAGCTGGCGGTATACATACGTACATCAGAATTCCAGTGAGGCCGCCTCTGTCTGTGACGACGTCAAGAGGGCCGGCGAGCGCGAGGCTCATTTGGCGCCGTGGCACACCATTAGCAGCGGAAACGTAGTACTCGAAGGCTGCTACTGAGATGCAGAGGAGACCTCTGCTTTGGGCTGCGTTTTTTTGCCGTCTGAGTCAGCTACGTCTGGCAGCGTAACGGTCTGCGCGCGTCTGACGCGACGCTCGCCGATCGTGTTCGGCGAGAAGCTCAACCGGAACCGGAAGCAAACCAACCCGGCCAACACCTCCTATGCAGCCCAAGCAACGAGACATACTGACTGATGGGACCCATGTTGACTCGGACCCACCGTAAGTGAGACGGCGCTGAGCGCGAAACTGAACCATGGCCAGAGGACACGATGCGTCTGCACTCTGCACTCTGCGCGGTTGATTCATGGAAAGCAGGAACAAAAAGGGGACGGGAGTGTGTCACTGACATGTGGGGTCTTCCCCAAGGCCAGTCCATGCAAACCTTCACTGACATAAGGGGTCCCCAAAAGGTCAGTCATTCGTGCCAAGCACATACAGCTTCATTCATGACTTCATCAACTTCAAAATCCACTGTTCCTTGCTGAGAATCCAACGACACCAAAGGTGCCTTCCCTTCCGGATCCGGCTCCGCTGCCGTGCTGAAGGAACGGCGCCTTCCTCCAACACCGCATGGGCCTGGTTATTCCTCCCTGCACGCGTGGCTGGGTGGCCGCACGAGCCTGTCTGGGCTGGGCTGTAATTTATCCTATAACTAGTATGGCTGCCCGCGCATTTGCGCGGCTAGACTACTATATTATTTAAAATAAATTATATCATCATAGAATATTAACAAAGTTTATTATTATTATTTATTTTATACTCTCTATATATAAAATAGTAGAAATAGATTGAACAATTTATCACCATCCATCAATTTGAGTGCGAGGGATCATCATTTATCTATTGTTTTTTAGCTAGCCCAATGTATTTGATTTTGTTTTAAAAGTGAGGTCGAACAACTAACATATGTTATGGTAGGAAAAAATAATGTATCGTGCTACAAATAAATCTTTTGAAGAAAACGTGTCATGCTAAAGATAAGAGAATGTGCCATGCTAGACATATGGTAGTGTATTGAGAAATAGGAATTAAGTATATTTTGGATATTTTTTATTGTACCAAAATTTAGTTATTTTGAACTCATAATGGTATAGTGTGTAAATTAGAAATAAGAATTAGGGATATTTTTAGCTTTTTTATCCGAATTTAGTTTTTTTGGGACTTATAATGGCACGATGGGTAATTTAGATATACGTGTGAACGGTATTTTTTGTTCTTTTTAATTATTCCGAATTTAGCTATTTTTTGACTCATAATGGCATGGTGGGTAATTTAAAAATAGGTGTGAAGGGTATTTTTAGTTATTTTTTATTATTCCGAATTTAGCTATTTTTGACTTATAATGTCATAGTGGGTAATTAAGAAATAGGTTCTAGGGGTATTTTTTTCTATTTTTATTTTTCCGAATTTAGCTATTTTTTGACTTATAATGGCATGGTGGGTAATTTAAAAATAGATGTGAGGGGTATTTTTGGCTATTTTTATTATTCTGAATTTAGCTATTTTTTGACTCATAATGGCATGGTGGGTAATTTAGAAATAGGGGCGAGGGTATTTTTGTCTATTTTCTATTATTTCGAATTTAGCTATTTTGTAAATATTTTTAGGGGGGGTTTTGACTAATTGTTTCATAATGGCAGTGGTGGGTAATTTTCTCTTCTTATTTTCTCGGATTAACGTGAGAATTTCTAGCATTTTAGAGCGAACGTGGTGGCTTCTTTTCGTCGTTAAATATATATATATAATAGATTTTTCTCTTAATCAATGGCTTATCGGATGAGATTGGCTGCATAAAAACTTTTAGCGTCAAATACAGATTGATGACGCATATCTCGTCATGGGCGTACGAAAAAACTTTATTCTCTTTTCAGTTGAAACAAAGCACTGAAAATTCAAATTGCTTGGAAGCTTACACATACAACATTGCTTTACCCGTTGCATGAAAGCTCACATATAGGACGTTATGCTTTATACATGTAAATGTATGAGAAGCAAAACTGAGCTGAACTGAAAACAAAGCTAAAGCACGTGCTACTTCTAAAGATAATTAACAGTATAAATTCTAATGAAAACAGAGGAAGAAGCTCCAGCTCTGAACATTGACTGATAATCTATCAAGTATAGAGTTTGTGAACTACCCTTTACACTTCAGTTGAGATAATTGAAAAGTCTTCAGAATATGTCTTCAGGTCCAGTACCCTGTATATATTAAGAAGAGTTCTCAGGCTGAAGCATCTAAACAGTCCTGAACATGATAACTAAGTACAAGTACAGAAGAAAATATACCATCCAAAGTTCAGTGTAGCTTTTGATGGGCTCGAAGCCTTGGAGATAATTCTGACTGCTCTCACAAGCTCCCTCTCCTGCTAAATGAGTTTGTAATGTTTGGCCCTCAAAGCTTTGTTCTTGCATGACAGAAGCAATTTGAAAATGCAACCAAACTTTTAGATTATTCTGAAATTGTCAACAGGACACCTAAAATACACATGATATTCTCTCAGTATCAGAGGAACGCACCGTGGACAATGCTTGTGTTGTCGAAACATCAGAAGGTCCCTCCTTCCATATCTTGTGTTGCCTGTTCTGCCATGTTTTTTTCCTGCGAGTACTTCTTTTTTGAGCTGTTTTTTTCTTTAGCCGTGAAGCACTTAGAAGTTCCTTTGATGTTTCTGGAGTCACTTCACATTCTTCATTCATACTAGTATGGAGACCATTCTTTCGGCTTTCAACTTGCTTCTTAAGACCATCAAGTGTGCTCTCAATTAAAATACAACACTCTTCTGAGCTCGGTGCTTCAGTGACCAAATTATAAAACTTGTATGATAGAAACTTGCAGCATTGAGAGGCTTCGAACATTGGATTTTCGACAACATTTCTTCCATGACTATCCTGAATAGTTCAATTTTGTGCTTCTCGAGTCCAGCGCCTAAGAATATAATGTGGGGGAAGTAACTTAATATTCATCAAATCAAGAACCTTCAGAGCATGGGCACACAATATTCCTATCCTTTCAAACTGTCGACAGCTGCATGAAGCACTTTCATCTGATGGGCTACCAATGACTTTATGTTCATCTTCAAATGTTAAATTCTCATGAAAACTTCCAATAGTCACCGCATATGCATAATTTCCATCCAATACTTTAGTGCATGCTGCTATAGATCTCTCATATTCCATCTGAAAGTATTCAAATATGACAGGAGTGTAAACCTTACTTGCTTGCACCAACATCGGTGTCTTCATTTTGAGTCTAGGCAGTCTCTCTCTGGATTCATACTCTGAATTCAGTTCATTATCTCGTTTTCCTTGTACGGCCCTTTCAAAATGCTTCAAAAACCGAAGAATATCCAAATCTGATTTCAGGTGGTTTTTCAAGTCATTGTTTAAGCTCTCACTCAGTTGTGTGCTACGCATTCCCAGAGTGTAAACATCTTTCATGAAGCATTCTGCCCACATTTCTCTGACCTTATAGATACTGTCAAGCCAAGTTTGTTTATGAACCTTGGATCTTATGCTAGCAAAAACTTCTTCAAATTTTTCCTGGTCCTCATATGGAAACATGCAAGCACTGAACATTGCTAGAAGTGTTGATTCCTTCTTTTTCTTTCCAGGAATATTTGACTTCTTACTGTGACTTGGCAAATGTTTCAAGGCATTTTGCATTATGTGGAAAGTACACAATCCATGCCATGCATCTGGAAATGAAATACCAATCACTTTTCCCATTGCAATGTGTTGATCTGTATATATGGTTCTAGGGTGCTTCTGGTTATGAATTGACAGAAAAGTATCAAAAAGCCATTTGAAAGAATCAAACGTTTCATCATACATAAGGCATGCACCAAAAATAATAGTTTCCCTGAAATGGTTGAACCCAACGAAGACACCAATTGGCCTGTGTTCTTTGTTTGTTCCAAAAGTAGTGTCAAAAGTCACAACAACACCAAAATGTGCGTAATCGATGAACATTTTTGTGTCTGCCCAAAATATATTTGTAGTCTCTCCATCACAATCATATTGCTCAGCATGCTGAAATGATGGATTCTCAGCATTTCTGTCTTGAAAATATTTCAACATACTACCTGCTTCACCATACCTTAGCTCCCTTTGTCGCCTAGTTCGCAAGTAGTTTTTATGATCTCGACGAGTGTAGCCAACATTAGATGGTCCACCAACTCGACGACAAGCCAACTCATAAGCAGCTTTCGGTCCAATGCCCGAGTCATCAGCTATTTAAATTTCAAATGCTTGCAGTTCAGAAACTTTGCGCTGAGATGGCATAAGGTGACATGTTTGTTGGAGATGAAGCGGGTGATTGTGCTCAAGAATGAGATCAAATATTTCATAGTTTCCTTCTGCTCGATCAATCGTTAGCCCCATACGAACTGAGCAATCGGTTCTAGTTTCAGCTCGAGGCTTCTAAGTCAAGTGTTCTCTGTCATCTGCAGCCCGAAGGCCCTCTTTGGAACACACATATCTACATGAAGTGATTTTCCCATCAAATTTACTTGGATTTGAGTATCTCTTCCTGACATTAAAACCAATTCTACCTCCATAGTACTTCCAAAATTCCCAAGCCTCACTTAAATCACTAAATTTCATGCCAATCTGAGGTACCCAACTAGGAATGACATGGGTCCTGTAAAAATAGCAGACTGCATATAAAAGATCTTTTACAAATTACGGCATGATGTAGATTGCTGTAAACAATACAAATGATTCCGGCTTTAAAAATCATGAAGACAATAGTACCATCCTGTATTTCATAAATTCTACCCTATTCTGTCAAAAAAAAAACTAATGTCTGGTTCATTGTTCTTGGCCTAGTATCACAGAACAGGATTTCATGTTTTTGTGAGAGAATAATGGAAACTTACTCCTGTTGAATTGCGCTGGTTTGGCTTGCCTCGTGATCCAAGTTGACAGGGTTCTCCATTGACAGGCTTCCATCCTGATCCAAGTTGACAGGGTTCTCCATTGCAATTGGTTCTTCACAGCATGCTTGACGTCACAACCAGGAAGGGAGGCGACAGTGAGACCGGCAAGGCGGCAGCGATGATCACGGTTCTTTTTTCGCGAATGGATCAGGGAAGATCGAGATCAGCAGCAAAGAGATCAATTTTGGCGCTAAAAACCTTTCCAGGAGGGTTATTTCCCCGCCAAGATATTTTAGATTAATAGAAACACTAATTGAGTTTGAGGGAAAAGAAAAAGCCCAACAGAGCGGAGGAAGAAGCAGGCCCATACGGTACTGGAGGGGGCACGTAGCAGAGGAATAACCAGGCCCATGCGGTGCTGGAGGAAGGCACGTTACGTCGTGCCGTTCCTTCAGCACGGCAGCAGAGCCGCCGTTCCTTCAGCACGGCAGCAGAGCCGGATCCCTTCTCGAGAAGGCACCTTTGGTTTCCTATTTCCCCACGGTATGCCGTCAACCTTGCGCGGGTGAACCATGGCCGCCTGGTGGGCCCACAAGATCCGTCTTGTGAGTTGTGACTTGGGCAGTTGGGCAAACAGACGTTAACCAGTTTGTTCGCCTCGCTGTTTTGCAGCAGCTGTTTTACCGTAGCTACAGTGTTCGCAGTTTTTTATTTTTTTAGCAACAGCTATAGTGTTCGCAGTTATTTCTTCTGCAGCTGCTACAGTAAAACGGTTGCTTCGCAGCGATGCGAACAGGCTAACAAGTACTGTACTCCTCAGAATCATGTGGAATATTTAACGCTGACAGCAGACTCCATCTTGAGAGATAAAAACGCGCTGTGTAGAGCTTGAGGGCAGCAGCTTGGCCTGCGCTGGGTGGATCGGTGTTTTGCTGCTGCTCTGTTCTGAGTCTTCTGACGGTCCGAGTGCGTCGATGGATTTGACGAATTCGGTGTGCTCCTACAAACGGCGCACCTGTGCGTTGCGTACGTAGACACGACAGAACGATAGAGGGAAGAGCAAGGTATTACGTACTAATCGGCAAGCATAAAAGAAGACCACATAGTCGTCAAGTAAAGCGTATTACAGCATCCATCGCGTTACTGGACGATAGAGTAAAGCGTTAATCAAATTAAAACCATCGGTCGCATCCACAGCTAACAGTAATGAATTGAGCGGTCAATTTTGTCTTCGCGAAAGCATGAAGCGGAGTCATGTGCTACATTTGCAGTAGGCAAAATGTGACGCTAACGAACACACGCATGCATACGAAGCAAAATTTCTTTGTCCCTTTTTCTTGATGTTAGAAGAGGGGAATTCAGCACCGGAGCTCCTTGGCAGACCGATCGAGGGCCGGCCGCTCATGACTCATCTACCCGCGCGCGGGCCTCCTCGTACTGTACTGGCACAAGGGTTTTTTTTTTTCTCTCTTTGCGAGGGGCACAAAGGGTTTTGTGGGCCCACGTAGGGATGGCAATGGGTCGGGTTCGGATCGGGTGGAGTAAAAACCTACCTAATAGAAAAAAGTGTTCGGGTGGAAAATGACACCCACGCCCACATCCATGGGTGAAATTTGTCACCCACACCCACACCCACACCCATCGGATTTCGGGTGGGTCTCTGGTGCCTATCGGATTTGCGATTACTTAGACTACCAACTATATTTGAGAAAAAAAATTCACTTTAACATTTTTTTCTCTCGGTTCATGTTCAATTAGTCTATGTTTACTTGTGTGCACAGCTGTTCTTATAAAAAAGTAAGCAATGCTCTTTTAGACATATTACCTATTTACAAATTGGTAACAAACATTGAGTTGTCTGGAGAAACATGTGATCTTGGGCCGATTTCAGGTGCCTATCGGGTTACTCATGGGTGATAAATGAAACCCACATTTACGTTCATTTTTCGCGGATCGGGTGCGGGTGAGATTCATAGATGAAAAATCACACTCACGACCACACCCATCAGATCGAAACCTATCTGATACCCATATCCATAGGTAAAATTGCCATCCCTAGGCCCATGGTTAGTGGGAAAGGGCAGTGGTAAACCGGTACCACCAAATAGGCAGGGGAACCTATAAAAAAAAATAGGCAGGGGAAAAGAATCGTGGCTTCATTGATGCCCACGAGGTGACGCCCGTGGACGGCGACGCCGCCTATACCGCGCGTGGTCGTGGACGGAAAGGAGAGGCGTTTAATTTGCCACAGCTTAGCAACCTTGGCAAGTGCCTAATCTTAGTCGCGGCAAGTTGTGATAACCATCCAAACAGGCCCTTAGATCCGCGGCGCACACAGCAGCGCCTCGAGTTTGCGTGAGAAGTATATCCACGTATCGCGAGGAACAAGTACGGTTGTTGGGCTCACTCGACGTGCCGGCCGGAACCTGGGCCTGTCTTTCATCGCAGTGTCGTGTCGTGTCGTCTTCGCTGGCGTGATGTTGGGGCCATTAATTTGGAAAACTGATCAAACTTAATTAGCGAGTCCGTTGACATAGTCGTCTTGCCGACGCACGGAGCCTGCTTCCGTGTCCTGGAGAGTGAGCTGGGGGTGTACGTGTATCGTAACATGTCACCCTTGTTGAAGACTTGAAGCCACAACGCCCGTATGGCTAATGGTTGCATGATTGCATCAATTTCAAGGCGAGGGAGTTGGTACTAGAAGACAAAAGAATAGATTGCCGATCGACCAGAGCATGCACGAGCTCGATGCATGACGGCCGCTTTGTCCTCTGCTTGTTGTGACAGTAGGATACTCAACGAGACGGAAATATTTCTCAACACCTCTTTTTGTCCTTTTTAGTTACTGCTTGGTTTGGAGGACTGTCATTCATCGATGAAGTCAACCTACATTCTGATTGTCTCATACTCACCGGTAATGTGCATATTGAACTTCATTTTCAGATTTGTTAACAATATGAACTTATAATGCTCATTCATGCTCTATGGGTTTCAGTCCTCAAGTCATTTTTATGCATCAATATATACATGTATATAGACTACTGCTGTTTTGAAGGTTCAAATGTTACACACATTTTCAGATAACTATTCTCTAATATCTTCACTTTACTCGTCCATGTGTACATCGTCCTGGATCATAATTCCACGGCTCCACCCTGTTATGTTGTGTTGTCATAGCAATGTGTTATACCAGCAGGTTTCGGTTTCATCTATCTGTCTGTTAGTGTGTTGGTTTACTGCAAATTTCAGCTAGCTGTTTGCCTGCTTTGTTCAACCAAATATAACTACCACCTGAGTTTTCCCATGTATAATTACTGTATCCACTACAAGAAAACATAGTTTTATTCACCATGTTTAAGTGACCAATGAAAAAGTTTCTTTTTTGGTCACTAAAAGTTGATTAATAGTGACCAAGTTTGACATTTTTGTTGGATATGCGATTTTAGTGACCAACGTTATTTGTGGTTACCAAGATTGTGTTGGTTGCTATATAGTTTTAGGGACTAACATATGCAATTATTGGTCATTATATACATATAGTGGCAAGGTTTTAGCCACCAAAATGTGATCAAACTTGTTGGTGACAAAATAGCTTTTGTGACCTATAATACATATATAGTGACCAAGTACCTTAGTTACTAATAGTCATTTTTCTTGTAGTGATCAATTAACTAGCTCATCTTGCATGCGCTCTAGCCTTCTAGTTTCGCCTGCACTTTGGCATGGCAATATTTTAATACATTGTTCAGTTCTCTCTGGAAATCTGAAATACAATGAAGAACTTCATATCCACTAATAAACTTTCTAGTGCTGAGTCAATACAACTTGACATGACTGCAGAAATAACTCAACTTCAAACTTACATATTTTACTCTTTGACCAGCTCAAAACCTTGTTCAGTGCATTGGAGGAGCAGTAGGCAATCTCAAGGCCATGTATAGGGATGTTTATGTGCCAACAAAACTCTTTATCTTACTTCTAGAGGGAGATTGATGCATGTTTCCTGAAAAGAAAAGGTAAGTCGCATCTTATCTTCCATGCAGTATAGGGATATTACACACTGCAGGGAGCCAAATTACAATGCTCATTGTCGCTTTGGTCTGTTTCTTATTTATCTGACTGATATATAGCACATGGCTGATGTCTATCCGGCATGATAGATACCCCATTTATGATGTAGCACCTACCCATCAATTACTGGAAATAAACACTACTCTGCTTCAAAATGTGACAGTCTCCTTTCCTTTATTGCATTCAATATTAAGAAATATAAGCAACTCAATCAAATCTGTATTGTTTTTTCTGGCGTGCCAACTATTACACATGAAGGTTGGGCTCATTTACACGTACTTGAGATCTCACTTGCAGCTTGTGCACTTTGGGTTCACGGCAGGGGGGGGGGGGGGGGGGGGGGGGGGGGGGTCATTACATATGGCGAGGAAAGCCTGGTTTCTAGAAGATGCAAAGAGACTGCTAAAAAAGAGGCATTGATTACGAAGAAGCATAAACAATGAGTTGATTTGTCTGATTTCCTCAGCTATGTCTGAGTGTTATGTGTAACTTACAATTTTTGAAACTGTATAGAAATATGAATGTTTTTAATTGCTTCGATAACCATGTTCCACACTATTCCACTACTTAATTTATCCAAGTTATTAGTTTCGTTATACATATACAAATTTTGGCATTTTTTATGCAACTTATTCTCACTTAATGTTCGACGCCCGTAGCAACACACGGGCAAATTGCTAGTTCTTAGGAAAATTGGAGCCAGAGAGGCAGAAACAAGCTTTTCCTCGCCAGAGACGCTTGTCCGAGGCCCAAGATAATAAGCCATTAAGCCCAGCCTACTTTGCTCGCAAGGCCAACAACCGTGACCAGAACCCGCCGTACGTACGTTACGTAACAGAGTCCTGATCACCTGCTAATCTGCCATACATCCATAAATAGAGAGGATTACATATGCGTCGACTTCAGGACGGACAGGTATGGGAAACCTAGAGCCGGAAGAGACGCGGGACTGGACGGCGCTGCCCTACGACATCTTGTGCGAGATCTTCTGCCGAACCCGGCAAGTTGACATCCTCTGCGGCGCGGAGCTGGCGTGCACGGCGTGGCGTCGCGTCGCGGCCCACGAACCTGCGGTGTGGCGGTGCATCGACGTCCGCTTTGAAGAGGATGAACACGTCACCGAACATCTCTACCTGGAACGATTGGCAATGGGGCGTGCCGCCGTGGACCGGAGCGCCGGCCGGTGCGAATCGTTCCGCGGCCCAGCTGATCGCCACCTCCTAGCCTACCTTGCAGCTAGGTGCTGATTCCGCATGCATTTTTATTTTATTTTTTTAGATGGATTCCGCAAGCATCCATGCATGCATGCATGCAGCAGTGTTTCTTCTCATCCTTAATGTACGCCGTTCCAACGCCATGAGCGCAAAAAGAAAACCCCTCCAACCGGCCATTCATCTCTGGTGTGCATGCATGCAGGTCACCGTCGCTAAGGAGCCTCTACGTGACGTCTATCTGGTGCCTACCCGAGGCGTTCGAAGACAGGGTGATTGCCAAGCTCCCGATGCTGGAGGAGCTAGTGCTCTGTGGCGGCCTCCTCTTGCAGTCCAACCTCCGTGCGCTCCTCAAACACTGCCCCCGCCTCCAGCTGCTCGAAACAGGCGAGTGCTTCATCGACACACAGCTGGATTACGATCTGCGGCAGATGTGCACGAAACAAATCAAGGATTTCAGTGTAATGGGGATTTGCCCCGTCTGCTACTCCTGGACATGCCGTTTTGAGAAAAATTTGCAAGAGATCGGAGAAGGTGTCGACATAGAGATTTACGGTGTGTGCAAATATTATATATAGGCCATCGGTACCAACTTAAAAGGTACTTCAATATTGATAGAAGTATGTAAGTACGGAGGATAACAATATAATTTCATCTGTTCACTAATCTGGAAGGATAAAAACTTCTTAGAAAACTGATCGGCACGTGATCATTTCCTATTTGCATGATTTTGTTAAGATTGACTCGGTTTCCATTCTTGAGTTGCATATTTGGAAGCTAGAGCCAAATACCAGGTGGTGTATTTTTGCCGCTGACTAACATCGAAGGATAGAAGAAAATGTTTATATACTTCATTGTTTCGTAAATATTACTTGGCTTTTTGTTGTCAAAGAACACATATATCACATATCTCCCGTCTGAATGAGTAAACTCCTTACACTACTGTGCGCAGCTTACAAAGGGCCAAGTCATGTAACCAAATAGAACAATTAATCACTCTACCACTGATAATGGCGTTTAAAGCTCAACTACAATATGATCTTAGATGCATGTCTGCAATGCTTGCTCAAGATCCTAGGCCATATGTTTCGAATAATGAATATACTAAATGAGTAATTTAGTAGCTAACGTGAGTAAATAATCATATCAGATACGCAAACAAATTTCCAATTTAGATTGCACAGCGCCTCTACCTAGCCCAAGCTATTCTTACATCGGATCATGTAGTCGCGTCCTTCTAAACTTTTGACCCCAATCCATTATCAGTTGAGGATGAGACCGAGTAATAAAGCATGAAATTGTGTAAATGATTAGATTTTTATTAGATGCACAACAATGGAGAATGATTGTTGTTGACGGTGTAATTTGACTGATTTTACACCTCTAACACCGTCAATAAAAGCCATCATTCAAGGATAAAATAAACATTCTTTTTCAATAACGGCTTTCTGAAAGTGCATGAGCACCCCTAGTGAGTTTTGGTGTATTGTATGACAACATGATTAACGGTCTAATATTCTTTGTGAGTATATGGACAGGTTGCAAGCAATATATGTACAATGTCTCTCATGAATACACTCTTTGATGTACAATTGTTTGAAGCAAATAAAGACCATGTGGGCATTATATGATGAAAAGAAATGAATTATTTCAAATACAAGATTCTATACCTAGTGGTTTTCTCATGGTCAAGATGAAGGATGATCAAGTACAAAATGTCAATAGTGATTATATATTTGGAAGCAACTTGATCAATCAACAAATCAATCATCAACACAAAATTGGATGCTTAAGGATGATGCAAAGCAATGTATGGCTTAAATAGCAAGAAGGTGAAGAGTTGACATGACTTGGCCGCGATGAACCATAGTTAGGAGAAGGGCAAGCAGGAGTCTTGGCGCCGAGGCACCTAATGTATGGTGAAGGGCAAGTGGAGTCGATTTCGATGGACCGTTCAAGCTATATGGAGTATATGTTGCTAAGTATCAATTATTATTGAATCACAAGCTCAAGATAGTGATGCTAAAGAGAAGCTCATGTGGCTGCCCTCATAAAGCAAAGTTGAAGAGAAGTGGCAATATCAAGTTTCTTATATGCTCAAGTTGTAAAAGTTGTTTTTATATTTGATCTTGAGTATAGATATGCCGCTCTATCAAGAGGGATGCTACATG
>RWGY01000051.1:5194767-5328552 GCA_007726485.1 Eragrostis curvula | reverse complement strand
AGACGACGAGTGAGCATTCTTGGAAGTATCTCTACTCCTTTTTGGTGCTGGATGACAAAGGGGGAGAGAAATATTAAAGCTTCAAGTCGACGCCGTCAAGTTTTAGAGCTTTTTCGGTCTTGGTCTGTTCTGTCCAGTAAAACCGGAAGTTCCGGTTTGGCAAACCGGAAGTTCCGGTTTGGCTGGGCAGAACACTATCTATCCTTGTATCGCTTTTATCGCTTTGTGGACTTGAGAACAATTGTAATGTGTGAATTATGTGTGATGAACCTTGTAATAAGTTTCTAATGATCTCTTTATGCTAGTGTGTGATGCATTGTTGAAATGGTGAATTGTTTTCTTTTTGTCTCTGTGCAGCCTGAAAAACCGGAAGTTCCGGTTTTGCAAACCGGAAGTTCCGGTTTTGGCCAGACAGCACAGATGCATTTCTGTTTATTATGTTGTGTGATTATCTTGTCATATGCATCTCGTATTATTTGTTCACACACACTTGTTGCACCCCACAAATGCATACATGTAGGAAAAGCTCTCATGTTTTTCATTCTATATGTGCAAATGGCATTTGAGGCCAATTTTTGAATTTCATTCAAATATGCACATATTAAGGGGGAGCTTATTCTACATGTTTGCATTATGAAATATTCCTTGAATATCATTTGTAAGCTTTAATCAAGATTGTCATCAATCACCAAAAAGGGGGAGATTGAAAGTGCATGAGCACCCCTAGTGAGTTTTGGTGTATTGTATGACAACATGATTAACGGTCTAATATTCTTTGTGAGTATATGGACAGGTTGCAAGCAATATATGTACAATGTCTCTCATGAATACACTCTTTGATGTACAATTGTTTGAAGCAAATAAAGACCATGTGGGCATTATATGATGAAAAGAAATGAATTATTTCAAATACAAGATTCTATATCTAGTGGTTTTCTCATGGTCAAGATGAAGGATGATCAAGTGCAAAATGTCAATAGTGATTATATATTTGGAAGCAAGTTGATCAATCAACAAATTAATCATCAATACAAAATTGGATGCTTAAGGATGATGCAAAGCAATGTATGGCTTAAATAGCAAGAAGGTGAAGAGTTGACATGACTTGGCCGCGATGAACCATAGTTAGGAGAATGGCAAGCAGGAGTCTTGGCGCCGAGGCACCTAATGTATGGTGAAGGGCAAGTGGAGTCGATTTCGATGGACCGTTCAAGCTATATGGAGTATATGTTGCTAAGTATCAATTATTGTTGAATCACAAGCTCAAGATAGTGATGCTCAAGAGAAGCTCATATGGCTGCCCTCATAAAGCAAAGTTGAAGAGACGTGGCAATATCAAGTTTCTTATATGCTCAAGTTGTAAAAGTTGTTTTTATATTTGATCTTGAGTATAGATATGCCGCTCTATCAAGAGGGATGCTACATGGATAGCTAGCAAGTCTCAGTGCTCAAGAAAAACCTAAGTGAGAAGAGTGAAACACTATAGCCAACAATTTGCACTTAGTCTGTCAGCCTGGCAAAACCGGAAGTTCCGGTTTGCCAAACCGGAAGTTCCGGTTTTAGCAGATTTGAATCCTAACGGCTAGTTCTGGGAAACCGGAAGTTCCGGTTTGTGAAACCGGAAGTTCCGGTTTTTACTGGCTAGTTTCCAACGGCTAGTTTCGGGGGAATGAGTATAAATACCCCACCACACCCTCTCTTTGAGGGTGCTGACCACATCCACGAATATATCCAGAGCCAATGTGTCCTAGAGCTCTCCCCAACCTCTCTTTGTGAGATTTGTGAGATTATAGCTAAATCCTTTGGATTGGGTTGAGAGAATTTGATTTAGAGAGCACAAGAGAGCATCTCATATTTGAGCATTTGAGCACTTCGCCTTGAATCCGTGAAGCATTTGTTACTCTTGGAGGTGAAGCCTCCTAGACGGCTAGGTGTCGTCCCTAGAGCTCCCAAGCTTGTGGTGAGCCTTGGGAAAGTTTGTGCAAGGCCCGTTTCGCCTCCGCAAGGAAAGAAACAAATAGTGGAAAGGAGGAAAGTGGTTGAAAGAGACCCGGCTCTTGAGTAGAGCTTCCTCAACGGAGACGTAGGCAGCTTGGAGAGCAAGCTGCTGAACTTCGGGAAACAACTCCTTGCGTGCTTCACTCGGTTTGCATTTGCTTTACACGTTCTTATCATTTATATGCAAATCTTGATTGACTAGGTTGCTTGTGTAGTTGAGCTCTTATTCTCTGTGTATACTGTTGCTAGAGCTCTTTTACTTATCCTAGTTGTTTAATTTCAACCTAGAGGGAACCGGGGATCGAAAGATCTGAACTTCTGTTTTTCTGTCCCGAGAAAACCGGAAGTTCCGGTTTGCCAAACCGGAAGTTCCGGTTTTGGCAGTTTCAGTTTCCGCTGCAGTTTTAATTGCTTAATTTCGTATATCGCCTATTCACCCCCCCCCCCCTCTAGGCGACATCAAGGGACTTTCACTTTCCACGAGTTTTGGTGAAATATTTGGTGCAGGAATGAAAAACGAGGAAAACCATGAAGAAATGGAGGAAAAGTGCACCGGCCGGCCTACTCAGGCTCCACCTGCTGCCATCTCCTAACAAGGCCTCTACTGCTCCCCCACGTCCAGAACAAGGCCCAGTCCAGCAGGAAATCCATCGACTTACCAGAACATGGGCTGGTGGGCCTAAACGTGAAGGCTACGCAACTTCTGCCGCCCCCATGAAGTAACCGACCATCCAACCGCCATCAGGAAGCAATCTGGGATGTCCAGGACAAATGTGGTGGCGAACCGCCACAAGGGACGGCCGACCGGCCCCCCTACTTGGCCAGCCGGCCTAACTTGGCGCCCCCGCCACTCCATCTTCGGCTATAAAGACCCCCCTGTCCTAAGGACCCTATAAATACCCCTCACCAGCTCCAGAACAACTCGCACCTTGATACATACTTCATTTAGTTTCTTTTAGTAGAGAAACGCTGCTATAGTAGTGAGTGAGTAAGAGGGAAGGAAAGTCGGAGTTCTCGGAGGATGTCGGGGCTCTGCTCCTACTTCGCCTCGGGTATGCTTCCTGCCTGGGAGTAGTCTACCACGTCTTTCAGGCTGGGCAACATGTAAGGATATTATTGGTCGGATAATGAAGTAAGGTATTCTGCTCTATTCATTTGTGGGTTTCAGGTATATAGTAAGTATTTATTTATTTAGATGCTTGCTATGTTGACTAGCTTATTAACGTTTCGCTAGTTGTAAGGATAGGTGTAAACGTGGTGTTTAGACCTAGAATTATCCCTGATCTGCCCGTAACCCCACAGAGGACGGTAGCCCCACGTGTGACAGGCGTGTTCAGGCCTTTACAATCCGCCACGTCCGGGTTATCGAGATGGTAGGGTCTTAATTATAGCAGGTATAGTCTTTAGTGGTCGAATCTAATTCTCGGATTGTCTGCTAAGGAAGTACGTGTGCCCCGAAACGAATGATAGAGTAAGGACCTTACCAAGTTATCCAGCTACATAATTCCTTATGATTAGATTGCCTGGCCAGAAGACTCTTTTATTTATTGCTGCATTCACTAGAACCTTGTGTGCCCCCTTTATCAGGATAAATTGCTAGGATTAGAGTATCTTCTACACTGTTCGTTCCCTGTGGATTCGATACCTTAGGAATACTCCTGAGTGAAAGCTACATCGGTATCCGTACGCTTGCGGATTAATTTCTGTTAGGCCTTTGGACTGCCAACAAGCTTTCTGGCGCCGTTGCCGGGGAACGGTAGCTGTTCTAGAAACTCGAACCTAGAGTCGTCCGTTAGAGGGTTGTTTTTATTTTCTTTATTTTTGTTTTTGTTTTTGTATCATCTTTTATTATCACACTATGGAAATGCCGTCGATCGACAACATGGCTCCGAAAGGAGCATTATTGGAGCCTCCACCAGCATCAAAGCAAATCACCGCTCCAAGCTATCAGATTCGTCCTAAGCTGATAGAACTGGTAATGAAGACACTATTCAGCGGGGAAGACAATGCCAATCCGTATGTACACATACGCCACTTCGAGCAGCTCTGCGCCACTGTGGTGACTTCAGGAGTTCCACAAGAAAGTTTCAGATGGATGATGTTCCCTTTCTCCATCACTGGCAAACAGCTCACTGGTATTATCTGCATGTGAGTGAAGCAGAAGGAGATTGGTACACTCTCAGGAAGCTCTCTTTTGCCTCTACTACTTCCCTCTCTCAAGGGTAATCGCTCTTCGCAAGAAGATCATTAACTTTGAGCAAGGCATAGATGAGCCACTAGGAGCTGCATGGCACCGTTTCCTCTCTTGCACTCAAGAAGGTCCAGATTTGGGAATTCCATCACCCATCCTCCTTCAACACTTCGCTGCAGGACTCGGTCCTCAAGGTCGCAACTTCTTAGATGCAGCCTCGGGAGGTTCTTTCCTGTACAAAACAAGCACGGAAGGGTTTGAGGTCCTGAAAAAGATTCTCAGTAATCTAAATGCCTACGAAGCATGTGCAGCTGAACCTCAAAAGGAAGAAATTCAAGCTGTTTCACAGGCACCTTCGGTCAGTCTACCAGAAAAAGAGGAAGAAGCATGTGTGGAACCACTCCACATTGAACCCCCACCAGTTGAAAAAGCCCCAGGGCAGTCCAAGAATCAGAACCTACTCCAGAACCTGTTCAAGAACCAAGGCCGGAATCAGAGCAAGAGTTCTTCTTTGATTGCCCAACGAATCCAAGACTGTTCCAAGAAGACATACTTCTCGGGGAAGGACATAACCAAGTTGAGTCTATCCTCCCCGTTATACCATATGAGGAGGATGTTGACTTGTCAAAATTTGGTGATACACGAAACTATCCCGTTGAGAAGAATGGTTGTTTGGACAAAGCTGAGCTGGATAGGATAGATTGGGAAGATAGGACAGAATATGATGAAAGGCTGCATCAACTTTCCGCTATCTTCAGTGATGAATGGCTTCAAGAAGCAGAATGCACGGGAGAGATTATAAAGCTACATTCAAAGCCTGGGAGCATTCAAATAGATTGTGGGGTATGGGATAATCAACGAGCCCTGACGACTAAGATCAACATCTTGTCCAAGGCAGCAGCAGCATCGATGATGCTCCCACTAACTAGCCTGCTTCCATCACAGAAAAGGCTGTTGTACCAGAACACAATCTACCATGCAGAAGGAGTTCTAGGGGAAATTAAGGCGAAAGTAAATGGACAACCTATGTTCCTCAACTTTCACATCTTCAACATCCCCACACAGGACTTCATCCTGATAGGGACACCCATCTCACACTTCACCAGAATGAGAAATACTCGAGAAGAGGTGGATATCCCTATTGGATGAGAGTGCTTCTCTGTCGACTTCAGACGTACACTCAACACTAGAGCAGAAGGAACGACTGAAGGGATAGATGAATTCACGACCATTGAAGAAGCCGCAGCCATTGAATTCTTAGAAGCATCACAGCTTGGTAGAGACGAGGAGACAGAGTTCTTCATTGAAGAAGAAGACCACGCTCCTTATGCTCAACTCGAGGAACAAGAAGAATCAGCTCCAAAACCTGTAGAGCTCAAGCCGCTACAATCAGGTCTCAAGTACAGCTTCCTCTTCCAAGACCAAAAGACTCCTGTCATTATTAGTGACAAGATATCAGCCAAGGAGGAAAAGAAGCTAGTAGCCGTGTTAGGAAAGTACCGATGTAAGGACCGTGTGACCGAGAGGGGGGGTTGAATCGGGCACACCATGAACTAATATTTTTTGCACTTCAAGCTACTTAATATAATTGCACAAGAAAAAGATACATAACAAGATAATACATGTGCACTAAGAGTGTATGAGCAAGCTAGGATAACCATGTGCTAGGACTTGTACATGCTACGGGCACGGCATATATGAGTATATAAGAACAACCTAGCATATGACAATAAGCTCAACAAGTCCTACACATGCTAGTATATAAGATAGAGGCAATCAATCATAGCATGCATATAGGGAACACATAGGGAAGCTCAACAATTCCTATACATGCTAGTGTATATGATAAGATAGACAAACAAACTAGCATGTATAAGTACACAAGAGAAAACTCAAGCTAGTGATCATAATAACAAGGTAGATACAACATAAGCATAACCATATCACTGTATGATATCAAACAAGTGTGAGCTATCACAAGTAGGTACAAGCATATATAAGGAAAGCATGTATCACTAGATATAACGAAGAGCTAGCACAGAAACAATCGCTAAGCAATCATATGAGATAAGCACAATATCTACTACAAGCATATAGGATAAACAAGATAAGAAGTGCAAGTAGTAGAGAGTAAGAGTAAGAGATTGCTCATCGATTTTTCCCGTGGTATCGGGAGGATGGCGCCTCCCCCTAGTCCACGTTGGGTCACTCCCGCCGGAGTCTCGACCCCGTCCCTCCGCTCGATGGCGATCCCCTCTAGAGCACACTCCATTCCTCGAGCCGGTGATGTTCCCAAGAGCACGCTTCACCCTCCAAGTGAAGACACGGGCTTCACCCCGCCGCACACAAGGCAATGCTCTCTTCCATGGAACCATCCACCGCTCCTTGAGTGAAGTCGCGGGCACGTCAAGCCGGCATCTCCGGGTACTCTTCCGAGGGTAAGGATCCGCACGTGATGCGGTCCAAAGGGCGCTCCACTAGTGATGCTTCTTTCGCACGGGAAGCTCCAAGACCATGTACAAACTTGTGATGGCTTCCACAATCTCCTTGGTAAGCTCACCACCAACGCCTAACCGGTCTAGGCCTTGCAATAGACCAAGGGTAACAAACCAACACTGCCTCCCTATGACCACACTAGTCCTAGAGGTTTATGGATGCTCTCAACCCTCTCAAGCACTAAGATTTCCTCTCCAAATCTTCCCCCAAGTGCTCTCTTGCATCCTCTTGTCTTCCCTTGTGTTTCCCACTGGTAACAATGGCCAAAGGCACCCCAAAGGGCCAAGCAACCGACTATTTATAGCCTCCTCCCATCAAACTAGCCGTTGCTCTAAAAGTGCCCAGTCGCAGTAGAGATCGTACCATGGACCGTACCATACGGTCTCTATACCGTCGTACCATACGATCTCTATTTCCTCTTCAATCCTCAACTAGCCGTTGCACAGGCTGTATACACCGTACCATACGGTCTCCATCTGAGCACCATTCCAGAGACTCTTCTTCTCTGATCCTCTTCATTCTCTAGGCACCGTACCATACGATCCCTAGGACCGTACCATACGGTCTCTTCAGCATCTTCTCAACAGAAACTCTCCCTTCTCTGTTGCTTCTTCCAATAGGGACCGTACCATACGGTCTCACTGTCGTACCATACGATCCATGGTACGGTGTCCATTTCCTCAGCTTCCAGAAACTTGTCTTCTCTGTCTGGAGCATCAACATAGACCGTACCGTACGGTCTTCACACCGTACCATACGATCTCCATTCTTCCAACTTCTTGAAGCTGTGCCTTCTCTGTCTGGAACTTCAACCTAGACCGTACCATACGGTCTTCACCACCGTACCATACGGTCTCCATTCTTCCAACTTCCAGAACCTCTGTCTTCTCTGACTAGATCATCCATAGGGACCATACCATACGGTCTCCTTGACCGTACCATACGGTCTACTCTGCTGAACCTAAAACTTGATCATCTCCTCGATCCTTGCTTCCAACTTCTCCAACTTTGGTTCCTCTTCTCCCTTGCTGTCACCCTAGTGCCTGAGAGACTCTCTGAGCATCCACATACCTCTACCACTAGTGTGACCTAAGAGAAACGACTCGATCCCCCTTGATAGTCCGGTTTTTCCTATGGACTCAACCCTACATCTACACCAAGCCAACACTTGCTTGGTTCTAGCATGTCCTTAGCCTTGATCCGCTTGTTCAACCGCAACTCCATCAAGTCCAATGATCCTCGTCGTCATCCATCGTTGAGGCAACCAATTCTTCCGATCATGTGACCATATAAAAACCTTCCCTTCATCCACAAATGTTAGTCACAATGATCTCGTTGCCATAAAGGACAATTCGACCCAATCATCATATAAGGTGTATAAGATATGTAACTAGAACTAGCACAATAACATCATCATGATATAGTAATAGGAAGACAAGCTACATGATGAATATGCATGTCATGGTAAATAGTATGTAAGCAAGATCACATGACATGACAACATGATGACAAGATATAGTATACGTAAATAACCACAAGCATGTTATCATTACAGGAGACAAGATCATCATGGTATAGGATATAAGACAATACTAACATAATGATCAAGCGCATGTCAAGGTATATGATACATAGAAGAACACATGACATACTTACCTTGTCTCTTACCTCATGTGTGTAGTAGTCACCTCGTAGAGTAGTCCTCATGTATACTTCTCCTCTTTACCATCTTCCTTGCAACCTTTGAGGTGTTGGCACTCCAATAGTGTATTACTACATCCATGAGACTAACCATCTTGCACACTAGCAAACCTTGTTAGTCCCATTGACTATGTTGACATCAATCACCAAAACCTATGAACCATGCTCTAGATTCATTGATCTTACAACCGATTAGAAATTGGTTACTCACTAGCAGACCTGAAGGGAATCAGCCCACAATTCTGCACTCATCGGATCCCCATGGAACCCGATCACAAGCCTGTCCGAGAACAGCAACGACGTTTGAACAACGCCATGAGAGAAGTAGTGAAGAAAGAAATTTTGAAGCTACTCAAGGCAGGGATTATTTATCCCATTCAGGATAGTCAGTGGGTCAGTCCAGTGCAGGTCGTACCCAAGAAGGGAGGGATGACCGTGGTAAAGAATGAAAAGAATTAGCTGATTCCCCAGCGTACAGTCACAGGATGGCGTATGTGCATTGATTATAGGAAGCTTAACAAAGCTACCAGAAAAGATCACTATCCACTGCCGTTCATTGACGAAATGCTTGAAAGATTGGCGAAGCATTCATTCTTCTGCTTCCTCGACGGTTATTCAGGATATCACCAAATACCTATCCATCCTGATGACCAAGATAAGACCACCTTCACTTGTCCGTATGGAACGTTCGCTTACCGGCGGATGTCATTTGGTATGTGCAACGCACCTGCCTCCTTCCAAAGATGCATGATGGCAATCTTCTCTGATCTAGTCGAGAAGATCATGGAAGTCTTCATGGATGATTTCTCGGTGTATGGAGAAACATTTGATAGATGTCTCCATAACCTTGAGAAAGTACTCCAGAAGTGCAAGGAGGCAGACTTGGTTCTAAACTGGGAGAAATGCCATTTTATGGTAACAGAAGGAATTGTCCTGGGACACAAGGTTTCCGCCAAAGGGATAGAAGTCGACAGAGCAAAGATTGATGTAATTGAGTCACTTCCACCCCGAGGAATATCAAAGGAATCCGAAGTTTTCTCGGGCATGCAGGATTCTACCGGAGATTTATTAAAGACTTCTCCAAGAAAGCGCGCCCTCTCACCAGTCTATTGGCTAAAGATGCACCTTTTGTCTTTGACAGCAAATGTATGGAGGCATTCATTGAGCTTAAGCAAGCTTTGATAACAGCCCCCATCATCCAACCGCCAGACTGGTCACTCCCATTCGAAATCATGTGCGATGCAAGCGACTATGCCGTAGGGGCAGTGTTGGGACAAACCAAGGATAAGAAGCATCATGCCATAGCCTATGCTAGCAATACTCTCACAGGGCCGCAGCTAAACTATGCTACCACTGAGAAAGAGCTTCTAGCTGTGGTTTATGCCATCGACAAGTTCAGATCGTACTTGGTAGGAGCCAGAGTTATAATCTATACAGATCATGCTGCTCTTAAGTACCTCCTGACCAAGAAGGATGCAAAGCCACGTCTTATCTGTTGGATTCTACTCCTCCAAGAATTTGACCTGGAGATCAGAGACAGAAAGGGAGCAGAGAACACTGTGGCAAATCATCTTTCATGAATACGAACAGAAGATCCTGATGAGTTACCCATCAACGACTATCTGAGAGATGACATGTTACTAAAAGTAACAACTACTGACCCGTGGTATGCAAATATTGCCAACTACATAGTCGCTGGATATATACCACCAGGGGAAGATAAGAAGAAAATCATCAGGGACAGCAAATTCCACCTATGGGATGAACCATATCTATATAGAGTCTGCTCTGATGGTCTCTTGAGAAGATGTGTCCCTGCCCAAGAAGCCATGAAAATCATCGACAGATGCCATTCGTCAGCTTTCGGAGGACATTATGGAGCATTTCGTACAAGTGCAAAAGTTTGGCAAAGTGGTTTTTACTGGCCAACCATGTATGACGATACGAAGGAATATGTGAGGAGATGCATTCGCTGCCAGAAGGTTGGAGGAGTCAACGCACGTGATGCTATGCCCCTGACAAATAATCTACAAATTGATATCTTTGATGTCTGGGGAATAGACTTCACGGGACCCAAGTGGGTTGAAGCAATCCCTTGTCGAAACTCCGACTCCATCCATTCAAAGAAAATGCTCCAGGAAATCATTTTCCCAAGATTTGGCACACCAAGAGTGCTAATAAGTGACGGGGATTCGCACTTCATTGGCAAGTCATTTAGGCGGATGCTACACTCCCTAGGGATCGAGCATAGAGTGGCAACCCCCTATCACCCACAAACTAGCGGTCAAGCGGAGACAACGAACAAGCAAATCAAGAATATTCTCCTGAAGACTGTTAATGAAATGGGCAAGAATTGGAAGTCGAAGCTGCATGAAGCTCTATGGGCCTATAGAACAGCATACAAGACACCAATCGGCATGACGCTGTACCAATTGGTTTACGGGAAGACATGTCACTTGCCCGTTGAGCTAGAGTTCAAGGCATATTGGGCCATCAAGAAGTGGAACATGGACCTCGATCAAGCCCAGGTCAAAAGACGAATACAAATTGCCGAACTCAAAGAATGGAGGGAGAAAGCGTACCATAGTTCGAAACTCTACAAGGAGAGAACGAAAAGATGGCACGACAAGCGCATTCGGGAGAAGACCTTCAAACCAGGTGATAAGGTACTTATGTTTAACTCCCGCATTAAGTTATTTGGTCATGGTAAACTTAAAAGTAAATGGCTAGGCCCGTACACAGTAATAGAAACATCTGAACACAGGGCCGTCACTCTCCAAAGTGATGATGGAGAGTACTTTAAAGTTAACGGCCAACGCTTAAAAATCTTTCTAGAACCTTCCATGCCTAAGCTCGAGGAAGTAGATGTTCTCGAGTTCATTCCCGAATTTTCATCTACGGTCTAGCCCCGACCTTAACCGAGCCTTGTATCTTTTCTTGATTTATTTCCCTTCTATTTTAATTAGAAAATAAAAATTTTGGATTTCGGGAAAAGAGCCGGTCGGCCGGCCCCCCTTCTAGGCCGGCCGGCCCCGTGTTGCTTCAAAACTTTTTGAAAATTTTTGTGGCGGCGCTCCTGATCCAACCAAACAGAATACCAAACCCTACCCTGCCAATCGGAGCTTATCCCACACGGAGTGAATTTTTCTCTTTATAAACACTTCAGAAAAATCATTCCATCCTCTTCCTTCAAATTTCGGCCATGGGTGAGAGAACACCAAAACAGAGCCACACCAGCAAGTCTCCCATCATGCCCAATGGTCCCAATCCAAGATCCACCAACACCAATGCCCGCGACCAGAAGCTATCCTATCTCGATCAGTTTGTGCCATCAAGCGACACGGAATCTAGCGTCGCGAGGCACCTGGACTTCATCAGCCCCTGGAACGCCGCACTGGAGGCGGAGCTGCTCGCCGCCGGGACCAACCCAGGCCGGCCGGCCCCACCTCCAAGCCGGCCGGCCAGCCCGAGGCGCGGTAGGAGCCCGTCTCGCGGCAGTGGGAGCCCCTTCGCCAGTAGATCGCTGGCCCCTGCTGATGGCGTCGGGAAGAAGCAGTACCGCAGCGGAAGTTCGCGTCCAATCGTCGGCGAGCTGTCGCCGATGAAAGGAAAATCGTCGGCGTTTCCCGACTCCGACTCCAAAGGAGGAGCCGATGAGCCCTCCCATGGAGGTCTTCCGTGTCGCTGAAGAGTACCACGTTGTGGATGGCAGCGAGTCCTTGTCCAAGGATGAGGATTCCGATAGGCCTCTAAGCCAAAACGGCAAGGACGCCTATGAGAACGCCCCACCGTACAGGGTGTTTGGAAGCTGGGGCAAGGATGGCAGCGCCAAGGTGGTGTACGAGAAGGTGAGAAGGGGGCGGATGCAAACCACATAGTCTTTTGACTCCTCCCCCTCTCAAGGAAGGTGCCGCCGTGCTCCACCACCTGTCGCGTACCCTCCTACGGAGTCCAGCGAAGACGCCAACAATGAGATCAACGAAGCATTCCTTCGTTTTGAGACGCGTCTCGCTAAGGTGGAGGACTACCAGGCCGAACAGCACTTGGCGTTCGCGGATTGCAAGGACAAGATCAACCTTGTGAGAAAGGGATTAGTGGCCAAGACAAAGAGGCACTACAAGCTCACGGGGTTCATGGACTACTATGATGCACCCTCACCATAGGAGCGTTTAGGATTAGTTTGCTCGGCGCTAGTTTTTATTTTCATCATTCAAATTTGCTTTGAATTCGTTAGGTTTGCTTTTCAATTATTTTATTTCTGATGTAAAAGCGCTCAATGCTCCTATGAATAAATAATATCATCTAGTGGTTAATGATTGAGCGATAATCTTAATTTGAGTGTTGGTTTACGTGGATAACCACGTAAACCAACCTTTTTGCGCTCACAATTTCCCCGAGTGTGCAGGATAAAAATGTTGTACAGGTAATGGTGCACCGTCATGACGAAACAGAGGTGGAACAGGGGAAGGACCCCGCCGGCCGGCCCCACTTCTAGGCCGGCCGGCCTGGCCCAGTTCCCAATCAGGTCCATTCTTTTCTAATAATTATTTCCCGACCCCCTCGCTCTGTTTCACCTGTCCGTTACCTGAAAAATACAAATACTTCCGAGAATTTAACCAATTGCAAACTATTGCCCATTGTCGGTTTCATGACAATTTATTTCACAATTAATTCTTGCTCACAAAATTAACTATTAAGGACGCTCCTGTCTATTTTGTTGTGAGGTTTGATATGTGCTTGAAACTTGATCCTTGTTGCTTCTCTTTAACTCTTTGGGAATCATATTCTTGCCTTCAACCTTCTGTCACAAGTTCTCTCATAAATCCTATTAGAGCCCAAATATAAGAAAAGCTCCTCAAAAAGCTAGTCTCGCCATAGTGAGTTCGATTAAGATTTAATTCTCTAAGGTTGCAAGCACACCTAAAAAATTTCAGTCATACATCATTGACATGTGCAAACACTCCTTCAGTTATTCTGCATGCATCATCATTATAGCAGAATTGTCCACCAAAGAATTCTTGCTCTCTTGATCATCGTCCTTTACACATCAAGATAAGTACAGGAGCCCAAAGAATGCCTCATGTACCATGGGAATTACTCTCGAAGAAAAAAAGAGAAAGAAGATTGAGAGAATTCCCCGCTCCAAAGAAAAGAAAAAGGCATAAAAGGCTCCTCACATATAATAGACAGGACATAAGAGCAAAATTCACGAAGGCGCATCATGCTGTTTCCACATGCATCATACACACTTCTTTGACTGAATTATGAGGATGTGCAATGCACCTTTTAGATTCATCTCTTAATCTTACAACATCTATGTTGAGACTATGTCTTCCATACCTAGCCCCAGATAAAATCCAAAATTCTAGAAGTAGGGAAGGTCACTTTTTGAGAGAAAATAGGCTCTACACCTTACTGAGTGATGCATGCTTTTGAAGAATCTTTTGTGACTTTTGGACGAAGGGGAGAAGTTTGAAACCCAAGGGATTTTTGAGTTCCACAATATCTTTGTTTTTGCCATTCAACCTTTCAACTTCTCAAGACAGTGAGTTTTTAGCCACTTCCACAGAGTGAGCCTGAAGAAATTGTTGGAATAACTTTGCCATGTCACCTTGATAATGTATTTTCTTTGGTTCAATTCCTTTGCTCGGGACGAGCAAAGATCTATTCCTGGGGTGGGGGATGTTGACGGTGTAATTTGACCGATTGTACACCTCTAACACCGTCAATAAAAGCCATCATTCAAGGATAAAATAAACATTCTTTTCAACAACGGCTTTCCACGAGTTTTGGTGAAATATTTGGTGCAGGAATGAAAAACGAGGAAAATCATGAAGAAATGGAGGAAAAGTGCACCGGCCGGCCCAATCATAGGCCGGCCGGCCTACTCAGGCTCCACCTGCTGCCAATCTTCTCCTAACAAGGCCTCTACTGCTCCCCCACGTCCAAAACAAGGCCCAGTCCAGCAGGAAATCCACTGACTTACCAGAACATGGGCTGGTGGGCATAAACATGAAGGCTACGCAACTTCTGCAGCCCCCACGAAGTAACCGACCATACAACCGCCATCAGGAAGCAACCTGGGACGTCGAGGACAAAGGCGGTGGCGAACCACCACAAGGGACGGCCGGCCGGCCCCCCTACTAGGCCGGCCGGCCTAACTTGGCGCGCCCGCCACTCCATCTTCGGCTATAAAGACCCCCTGTCCTAAGGACCCTATAAATACCCCTCACCAGCTCCAGAACAACTCGTACTTTGATACATACTTCATTTAGTTTCTTTTAGTAGCGAAACGCTGCTGTAGTAGTGAGTGAGTGAGAGGGAAGGAAAGTCGGAGTTCTCGGAGGATGTCGGGGCTCTGCTTCTACTTCGCCTCGGGTATGCTTCCTGCCTGGGAGTAGTCTACCACGTCTTCCAGGCCGGGCAACATGTAAGGATATTATTGGTCGGATAATGAAGTAAGGTATTCTGCTCTATTCATTTGTGGGTTTCAGGTATATAGTAAGTATTTATTTATTTAGATGCTTGCTATGTTGACTAGCTTATTAACGTTTCGCTAGTTGTAAGGATAGGTGTAAACGTGGTGTTTAGACCTAGAATTATCCCTGATCTGCCTGTAACCCCACGGAGGATGGTAGCCCCACGTGTGACAGGCGTGTTCAGGCCTTTGCAATCCGCCACGTCCGGGTTATCGAGATGGTAGGGTCTTAATTATAGCAGGTATAGTCCTTAGTGGTCGAATCTAATTCTCGGATTGTCTGCTAAGGAAGTACGTGTGCCCCGAAACGAATGATAGAGTAAGGACCTTACCAAGTTATCCAGCTACATAATTCCTTATCATTAGATTGCCTGGCCAGAAGACTCTTTTATTTATTGTTGCATTCACTAGAACCTTGCGTGCCCCTTTTATTCGGATAAATTGCTAGGATTAGAGTATCTTCCACACTGTTCGTTCCCTGTGGATTTGATACATTAGGAATACTCCTGAGTGAAAGCTACATCGGTATCCGTACGCTTGCGGATTAATTTCTGTTAGGCCTTTGGACTGCCAACAATGGTTAAATATAATGTAACAAAACAAAATCTTTTACTTACCATGTTATTATCCACTTGCCATCTTACCATGTTATTATCCACTTGCCATTAGTTATTTTAAATTTGTTCCATACCTTACCCTTCTCTTAATTAATCAACGGTCCACATGGTGATACCTCTTGGTACCTTCAGGTACCTCGCAAACACCGTAAAAGATCTCGTTGACAAAAGCTACACCCTCTGTTCTAGAATTTAGAAGGTTTTATATACCCAGAGTAAAATTCTTTCAAATTTGATCGTCGATACCAATAAATATACAAAGATTAACAATATAAGAATGATATTAACCATTGGTCATAAACTAAAGTATCTTAATATGTATTTCTTGCATTGTATATCATGACAAAGTTTGATCAAAATATAACCAACCACTACTTTGTGGTAGATTATAGATACGCTAGATGCGTTTTCAATAATCATGCAATAGACCGGTGCGTACCCCGTCCTCTTACTTTGGAAATCCTGAACTAAAGGAACGAGCAGATCTTCTAGAATAAAGAGTAAGGGGCCATTTGGCAGGGCTTCTTCTCATACTAATAAAATGGCATTTGCTTTTGCTTATCTAGTGCAATAGATTTTCTAGTGAAGCCAAAGCGATTTTGCCAAACTTTTGGCAAAATGGCTTTCACTTCGGCTCATTTGACTCACGCGAAAGGTTATGTGAGCGACTCATGCAAAGCAGTGACAACCGCTCCCCGACGATGGAAAATTGGCCGCCATGTTGCCTTCGGCGGAGGAGGAAGGCCAGGCATCGCGGCGTCTACCCAATTCGCTTGTAGGTTTAGATAGTTAGGTCTTTCCGTGGTGTGTGCCCTTGCGGCCATCAATGCGGTTGTTATGATGAGTGTTTGTGGGGATGATCTACCAAGGATGCCCCACCGGCTAGGCGTGGCGGTCCGGCTACGGAAAGCTGACCACAACCCGGAGCCTCCGACCCGCCAAGTCAAGGGGCCAGTTAAACCTCCCGTGAAGCTTCGAGACAGTCGTGGACACCTCAGGTCAGATCAAGACATGAGGAGGTCATGGCCCTGGTGTCACCCATGACCTCGCCGCAACACCCTGGCCACAGACTGGTCAAGCCGCGTTCCCTTCGCCTCAAAGGAAACATGACGAGAAGCCACCTAGGAGCCACTGCGAAGACAGCTTTCAGCTGTTCGGAGGCCACTAGACTACTCCATAAGGCACTGGAGGGTGCCCGCTACCCCGACCACATTCAGCCCCTACTATACACCAACTTAGCTTAGGGACCCACATACCAATATTGTAACCTCCCTCCCAGTACTATATAAACACACTTGTAATACACACATAGCCGTCTCACTAGGAGCCTTCCTCTAGCTTGCATCCACCCCCTTGTAAGCTCTCAGAGCATAGGTTTTCATGAGGAACACGAACTCATAAACCCGCCACTAGACATAGGGTTGTTATTCTTGGGAGGACTGAACCAGTGTAACTCATTGTGTCAATCTGTGCTACCATCAATTTCCTATGGAAGCGTGACGCTGACTGGTATTATGGTTCGTTACACCGACAGGGTTCCTCTAGTTATCCAGTCAAAGAGGGAGACGACGACGGTGTGGCATCGGCAAAGTCATCGACAACAGCAGTGACGCACGGAAGGAGAACAAGTACTCTGGTCCATCTTTTCTCTTGTCGTGTTTCTTCATGACTATGATTGTTGGTTGGTGAGAGTTTGATTTCCAGTGACATCCATCCAAATGTTGGTTGGATTTGTGTTCTCACACAGGGAATATGATGAACGAAGGAGGCGATGATAGTTCAACAACAGGCTCGACGATGTCAAATTCATTGTATTTGCTTGTGGAATCTTAGTAGTCCAACCCTATTTTTTACGAAAGGGGTGGGTTTCAGTTTTTGTGGATGGTGAGATGACTATGTTCGTTCAGATCAGAGTTCTTCGTGGCATATCCGTCTAGGATAATGATCCTAGATGATGAAATTTGTTGCTCTTTCAAAATGTGTTTTTGTTTTCCATCAATAGAGTTTGAGTTGTTGGAGGTGCTTTTGTAATCAGGTTGTAATATGCTTTAATATTAATAAAATTCTCTTTTCGCGAAATAAAGCTTTGACTTATAATGAAAAGGAGAAGTCGTGATATGCTAGAAAAAATGGATCTTAACTTGTACTTCAAAATCCAAATCGGCTTCTCCTAACTTGGGTCATAAGCCCTAAGTGAAGACCTTGTTGTAAGAAAGAAAAAAATTGATCCCTAATGCGCACCAACGTGGAAGTGGCAGTCCGTCCTCTTGCCAAGTGGCAGTCCGTCCTCAATGTACTTCCTTTGTAAGGAAAAAAAAAGGAAGTACATGGAGAAGTGGCGGCCACTCGGCTTCTCCACGTTGGCAGTCCGTCCTCAATTTAGCACTGACGGTCTTCAAGTGGCAGTCCGTCCTCTTGCGCACCAACGTGAAAGTGGCGGCCACCAAGCGACACGCTGCACCGCCGTCATCGATATCATGCAACGGCGCTGCCGATATCATGCAGCCTTCAACTCGCATAGGCATGCATGCCAGGGGCTGCCAATGCAAGGACATCATGCACCAGCCGCTGTTGCCGTCCAACTCCTACATCAATACATAGTTGATCCCTAATGCGCATCCGATCGTCAGTGCTTCCATTGTTACTCATGGTTTAATCGTGGTTTAATCGCAATGGCAAACAACATTGTGAATCGTAGTATGTCTCGGCACAGCAAGAGACAGGCACCCAGCCTTCTCACATCGGTAGCCTGGTGGCATCCACACGGATGTCCCAATTATGGAAACGATAAAAGTTCAGAAAAAAGACAAGTACACATATAAGAGTTCACGATTTCAATTAACTGCGTAGGAACAAAACAACATGACGGGCGGCCGCGAGCCCACAAACATAGCGGCAGCTACCACACTGTTACACAATGAAACATAAAGACGAAAAAAAACTGAAACTCTGGGGGCGGGGCGCTCCGAATGAGGATACATGGAACGCCACCGATGCTACTCGATCCAATGATCTAATGCTACTCAAAGAAGGGAAACACGTTGTAAGACTGATAGAGGTTCCCACGACCCTTCTTCTCACCATAGAAACTCATTTCACCGTAGAACAGGTTGGTCAGTAACACCAATTCTCCGGTTCCCAGATGGCGCGCAAAGACCGCGTGGTCTTTCTTCACCAGGACGATCTCCTCGCGGGCACATGGAAAGTCCAGAGGGAATTCCATCCCGCTGAACCTCTTGTATGCCCATGTCGCCACCATGGGAACCTGGTACGCCATGAACCACCCCTCTCCCGGCTGGGTCAGTGTCCACACGGACAGAGTAGCATCGACCTGCTGAACATGTAGAACACCGAGATCATCGTAGCTCAGCTCACCTCCATGGTCGTATGAGGCGAATCGAAGCCTCCCTCCAGCGGACCCCAACGACCGGCCGAGGCGCCAGGGGTGCGCCGCCGCCGGCTCGTCAAGCAGCGTGAACTTCCAGTTGACCGTGTCGAGGCAGATGAGCTTGCCAGGGATCTTGCTGAGCCAGTACATGGAGTGTCCGGCGAACACCCCTGGAGAGGCGGCGGGAAGATGCTCGGCCGCTGCAGGCTCACTGCACTCCTTCCTTTCCCATGCGGCAGACTTGGAGTCGAACACATCCAGGATCAGGCCACCGTCGAGGTGAAGAACTTGGACGACCTTGAAGACGATGAGCTTGCCGGCCTCCGCCTCCTCGTAGCACAGCCCGGCAGTGGTGTCGTGGAGGCGCTGAGTGACCGGGGGCAGGGGCACCATCACGAGGCGGTCGTCGGCTGGGTTCCCGACGATGTACTTGTTGTTGCTGCGCCCCAGGAGGAGACGGCCGTGTGCACCGATCAACACCGCGTCCAGCGCCGGCAGCGTCCCGGCGAAGAAGCTCGGGGACAGCACTGCCGGTGCCGGAGATGCGACCGGAACCGGAAGCGGGTACGAGCTCAGTGCGCCACCGTCTTCAGTTTCCTTGACGGGGAAGTTGTAGACGCAGGGGTTGTTGAGGTCGGGCTGGATCTTCTCGACGGCGACGTGGGTGTAGGAGATGCCCTCGCCGGCGCCGGTAGGCTGGAACACCACGCACGCGTCGCCGTGGACGAAACGGCGAGGCGCGAGGTGCCCCATCAGGAACACCGACGTCTTCGTGATTCCGACGTGGGCTCGCGAGAGTCCCTCGAAGCGGTAGGCGGTCTTGGAGGGAGCGAAGGTGGCGAGAAGTGACATCACCAGCTGGTCCGGGCTCCGGTCGACGGGCACCATCATCTTCCCGGCTCGCAGCACGGCGTCGGCGCCGAGGTTGTTCTCCTTCTGCTCCGTCACGGCCGCCGCGGTCTCCACCTTCTTCTGCTCCGTCACGGCCGCCGCGGTCTCCACCTTCTTCTGGTCGTCCGCCACGGCCGCCGCGGTCTCCACCTTCTTCTGGTCGTCCGCCACGGCGTCGGCGGCCTCCACCTTCTTCTCGCCGGCCGCCACGGTGTCCGCCGCCTGCACCTTCTTCACGCCGGCCGCCTGGCCGTCGCCGCCCAGGAGGATCTCCTCCTTCCCCTTCACCGTCTTCGCAGCTTCCTTCTCCATCTCCCGGAGGTGGTTCTCTCTCTTGTTCGCGTCTGGTGGCGGGATGGTGAACTGGCGGTGTTGTGTAGTAGTACTCGGCACTGGCTCCCTTCTCCCCTCCTTTTAAAGCAAGCTAGGGGACTAGAGCGAGAAGATGTGTACTGGTATGGGCCTGAGTCTGGGCCGTAGTTTGGGCTCGTCCGTGTCTTGACGCCACCCGGCCCGTTAGGTCACAGTCACGCTGCTCCGTTTCGACCTCAACCCAAAAGGAGTGTGGTCTTATCTCTTTCCTTCCTTCCCTGGCAAAAGAGGAGCAGATGCTGCGGGCCCCAGTCGTACGTTCTCCCGCCTCCTGATCATGCCGCGTAGCACATTTCCACCCCCAAACGGATCCATGGCCCCACGAAGCGGCCTCCCGTTCCCGGCGCTCGCCCGCGCGCATGGCGCTGCTTGCTGATCGATTGCCGGTGAGAAGATGCTTTTTCCTTGCGAATCTTTTTATTTTCCCTGCGCAAAAGAAATCGGGGGAAGAGAGTGGTTGCGTCGCGTCCTTTTGCCTCCTTGGACGCTAATGCTGCTCTGCCACCCTGGCCCTGCTATGCTAAGCAAGGGAAAATGGACGGAGATTGGTCAGTGGTCTCCTCCATGCGCATGACCATGGCAACTGTGCGACGATCGACAGTAAAACAAGAAGCAACCCTCTTTCTACTCCTCTCAGCTGAACCCATCAAAACAGCAGCTGCTTTATCTTCCCATCGATGGCAGCGCCCGTCCACCGCGACCGCGAGGCTGCTGGCAAACGGCTCGTCGTCGATCACCAACCGAGCCCGTTTTTCATTGTCAGGGAGCTTCTTTGTCGACGCCAGGCAGCAGCTGCTCGTGATGCGTGTACGTGGAGTCTACCTTGAGCTCGTATGCGCGTAGATGTGCCTTGCCCTTGCACAGGGGGCGATCGATCGGGTGTTACTGTATCTTAATTGTACCTTGGTCGACTTTTGGTGCTACTCGTAGAATGTTGCGGGCGGCCGTGGTACGTGTGTGTAGCGACCAGTGTTCAGGAACACACGAACATCGATCGATCGCTGCACAGAGACCCAACTCTTGCTTCCTTCTCCACATGCTGCATGCATGCATAGCCCTCGCTAATTCTCCGCCTGTGACATCATCACGATCCCCCTTTATTGGCTTCTCCAAGAAGCAACTACCTGTGCTGCGGACACCATCTCCCACTGACACGCGATCCGCGCCTCCCCGCCACGGAACACGGACCCACAGATCAGTGACTGGGTCAATGCTTCTGTCTCGTGAGCCTGGGCTCTGCTCTGATCACACGCCACGACGGGCCGGCCCTCTTTCCACCACCCCATGGCAGCAGGGATCGACTGCGCCCGCTCCCGTCTCGTGCTGGCTTGGCCGACTGCGCCCGTCTCGTGCTGGCTCGGCCTCCTCCTGGTCTTCACGCCCAAAACGGCAAAAAGGGAAAGCGGGCAACGCGACGGGGCAGCAGAGGGGAAACAACGAAAAGAAAGCTGTTGTTGACTGGCTGGCTCCACCCAGGCTTTACTCATGCGATAGAGGACAAGACAGAGAGAGCAGAGAAGGATTGCGATTCCCGTTGCACCTCGGACTGGTGGAACTGGAGTTCTTTGGTTGTTTGCGCCAGGCAGCGGAGGCTAGCTCGTACTTGCACCGGTGCGATCGATTGGAGTATGACTGTATCTTTGGCGATCTCGGTGCATGATATCCGCGTACGCCTCCACGAGTTTCATGCACACTTCAAATTTTCCATTCGTTAAAAAATTTAAATTCGAAATCACTGGTACCATACTTGGCACTATAACAAACGAAACGATACGAATCTTCCTTTTCTTTTCCCTGCGCAGAGGAAGGTGAAGAACGACGAGGGGCAGAGAAACGCGTCGCGCTTGCTTTTGTGACGCTGCTGCTGCTGCTCTGCCCACCCTGCAGCCAGCCAGGAAGCTCCGGACGGTATGCAGCTTTTTTGTCTCCCGTTGGTAGTGGGAGGTTGCTGGCACAGGCGACTCGGTCGTCGATCCGTTGCGTGCCCGTTTATTCTTTGTTTGTTGGCGCCAGGTGGTCGTGATGAGTGTACGCGGAGGCTACCTCGACCTCGTACGCGCGTAGATGCGCCTTGCCTTTACACCGTTGCGATCGATCGGAGTACAATTGTATCTTTGGTTCAGGAACTTGTTGCTACTAGTAGAATGTCGAGATATCGGGGTACGTGTATGGTGACCAGTGTTCATGAACACACGAACAGCTGCTACGTACAGTACTCGTTGTTAATTTCGATGGTACATTGATCCATGGATCGATCGATCGCTGCACGAAAAACCAGCTCTTCTTTCCTTCCTCCTCCATGAGTTCTCCGCCTGTGACGTAGAGTACTCACGAAACCCTTTACTTCTCGGAGAAGCAACAACCGCGCCCAAGCTCCAACGCGTGCCGTCGTTGAGTTCCGTCTACATGTGCTGCGGACACCATCACCCACTGACACGCGGGCCACACCACCCCGCCACGCAACACGGACCCACAAATAAGCGATGCGCAGGGTCAAGGCGTCTGTCTCATCCGCCTCTGCCCGGGCCACTCACCCCGCTCCGATCACACGTCCCGACGCGCCCGCTGCGGCGGGACGCGACGGGCGGCCCCTCTTTCCACCACCCCATCATGGCAGGGTGTGTGTTCCAGGGCCGCCACGCGTCGGCGGGTCGGGGGATCGACTGTGGTAAAAGCAGAAGCACTACTTCGTGCAACTGGAGTTCCTGCTGCCTGCTGCCTTCTTTTTCTTCCCTGCGATTTTCTTTACAGAAAGAAAGCTGGCTAGGCCTGGTCTTCGTTCCTGAAACGGCAAAAGGGAAAAGCGGGGGCGGGCGCAGCGTCGCAGCGCAACGAAAAGAAAGAAAGCTAGCCAGGACAGGACAGGACAGGACAGTGTGCTTTTGCCGTTCCTGCTGCCTGCCTTGGGAAAGAACCTGCTCGAACTCTGCCAAACGTTTCAGTTTCACAATTGATCGGGTCCATAAGGTAAAAATGGTGAGATTAGCCTAATCGGTCAATGAAGATGTGTCCAAACTCCTCCTGCTCTCGTCGTATTGCCATTCTTCAGGAATCACAGGCACCGGGAGATAATATCTCGGTCCAAATGGGACGCCAAAGAAATCGTCCATGAATTCGTGCCCCACACCCCTCAATCATGGATGCAACTCACTGATCGATCAAGTTCAAAAGACACCAACTGTATTTGCATGAATTGTACAGTACTAGTTGAAAGAGCGACTTTTGTGCATTTCTTATGATGTCTGGCTGACTATTTTCAGTGATTATCAATTTCTACTTGAGTGTAACTTTTGTGCACTTCTTATGCCGGCTGACTATTCTCAATGATTATATTAATGCAATCTTTTCATTATTTAGAAGGAAAAAAAACAGCTCATCCGTGTCATAAAGCAATTCCTGGTCGCAATGCAAAACCAATACTAATTCTAGGAACTCACTGTGGTGGCATTCTCAACACATTCTCACTGAGGGGGCGTTTGACAATTGAAAAATGGGAATGGGAATTGGGATAAAGAAATAAAGTGGAAGATCTAGGCCATTCATTTTTCCATCATATTAGATCTCAACCCTCCATTTCCTTAAAAGTCATTTCCCAATTCCAAACCCAACTCACATTTCCCACTATCCAAACACTACCTGACAGAATTCAATTTGCAGTTCATGCTGGCAACAGCCGCATCGACAGGCATGTGAGGTACGAGCTGCGGCCGTGCGTATTGGACGTGGTGGATCGCCCGACTCGTGTGAGTTAAGCACCGGCGTGCAGTAAAGTACGGTCACTGTTGGCTCGATCCGACACGTCTCCTGGATCTGGCCTTTGGTTGTGGTTTGGCGTTCGGTCCGGTGCTGCTCAACGGCGGAGACAACGGCGGGAAAACACCCATCGCCATCCAGTTTTGCCGAATTTGATGACAGCAAACCCCCCCACCCCCACCCCCACCCCCCCCCCCCCCCCCCCCCACTCAAGTTGCCAGGAGGAAAAATTAAAAAAAGACAGACACAGGAGTAGCAAGGCAATCTAAGAAGATAAATCCCGCAGGGGTTTCGCCCGACCTCGCGCGGCCGCGTCACCCGAATTTCTGCCGCCGTTCGATTACCATGCTGCAGGCCATCGTGATCTTACCACTTGTCATCCATTGTGGAAAATTCATGTCCTTAACTGATTCATAGGTTTCTTTGTTTGTAAATTCAACATGCCATGACTTTGAGTTGGACTTTTCCAATCCCTGTTGTGAGGTTCACGACGTTTCTCTCCATGCAATTAATAAGGTGTGCTTGCCAAGTCGTTGTTCTTGTATGACTTTGTTGTCCATTTGATTGACAATGACAACGCTCCTCCTCATCCATTTTCAACGTCATTGACTATTTCGACGTGATGTTCTATATATTGCCTCCCGGCCTTGCTGCTTCCTCCTCATTCCTTGCATTCACTTCTATGTTGTTGCTTGCTTCCATCTCTTCGCTATAGCTTGTTTCTGTTCGCCTTGTTTTCATGTTTAGCTAGCTAGGCTACCTGACCTCTCTGGGAGGTGGAAGAAGGCGGCCAAAGCACGAGAAGGAGATGAGAAGGGGCGGGTGTTCAAGGACGGCGAGCACCTGACGTTGGAGGAGGTGCTGAACGCGACGACGCAGGTGGTGGCCAAGGCGGGCTACAAGGCCAAGCTGGCCAGCGGCGGCGACAGCATCGACCTGCGGCTGCTGCGCAAGAGCTAATACAAGCAGTGTGCGGCGGTATGTCACATCAGGCACGCTATCGACGGTGTCCGGGAGCGATGTCGACGACCGCCGCATCATCATCTCGGGCACGTCCATGGCGTGCCCGCATATGACCGGCGCCGCGGCCTACGTCAAGTCGATCCTCCTAGACTGGTCATGAGCAGTTGTGCTCTCGGCAAGCACGTCAGCTAAGTCTTAAGTTAAAGTTAGTGACACCAGCAGCTTGGTGTCGTCAGAAAAGTCATTCATTAGAATAAATAAATAGCGGTTAAGGTGTTAAGTAGTTCAATGGCATTAGAATCAAGCTTTCTGCCGGAAGCATTTCTCTCTTTTGTTGTAGTTCATTATGTTACAATTTATTTACTGATCAAAAGATGATTATCTCATATCTCGTCCCATGTAAAATAAAAGGAAAAGATCCTTGTTAAAGATCTATGTTTGATAATTGCTTAAATGAAAAAGGAAAAAATCACGGGTTGAAATACCCTCTCCTCTCTTTTCAAAATAATTAATAGATAAATTTGTGTGTATATCAGAGAGATTATGGTATGCATGCACTCCGTCCAACCTTCTAGCAGTATGTAAGTAATGCATGCAGCCATCAAAGTTGAAGTAGGCAGCTGCTAGCTAGGAGTAGCTAAAGTCTTTCGCCACGGACTGCCAGGCAAAAATGCATGTCGACCCACATTTGGTGCTGTCAGTTCATAATGTTCACATTAACCTTTGACTTGCTATCAAATAAACTCAAAGTCTAGCATACGTGAATAGTCTGCATGCTACCTTGACTCCTAGCTACAGCGTTGAGAGAAAATCAGCTGGTTGAATTGGTCTTGACATGATCGAGTTGACTACCTATTAGTTGGAGAAAGAAATAGTCAAGATTGGCCTTCGCTGGTCGTTTTAAACATGATTTGATTGACTTTTTTTGGCACAACTTCTTGAATGTTGTACGTGCCCTATTTCCTTAACCATATGTGATCATGACTGTAAAAGAGAGAGCTCCTTCTACAGTCTAGGCACACCTTGTATACCGAACGCATCCTGTTTAAAAAGTTACATATTCTATCAGCCGGGAAGAATCTACAATTCACATGCAATGTTTAATAATTCCAATACTAAAATATGGCAACATATTCTGACTATTTTCTTACCCTATTATAGTACCGTTGGCACAGAAATAAAATGCATGCATCATATATAGCTTTTTCTCGTTAGTTTGTTAGTTAAAAACTACCACAGAATATCTGAAACTGCACAAGCTTGCTGATGCACGCATAGATTTAGGAACAATTGATTAAGTCCATTTTGCCAAAAATATCAGATGTAACTTCAACAATTACTATTGCCCAAAGTCCTAAGCATGTATATATGTCAAACCAAAACTCAGAAGCAACCTGAATCAGCTGGCCATTGCTATCCACTTTTAGGACAACAGGTGTCTGCCTCAGCGAGGGTCCTGCCCATGAAGTCGCACCTGACAGACAAGAGGAAAAACATCCCCTGGCAACGGTGCGACGTGATCGGGGTCGAAGTCATATACCATTGACAATGGAGCAGCCTCACAATAGATAGTCTATTTTACTGACTTTGTGCTGGTGTGTTTGACGCATCAGAGTCTACCACTATGTCTCTTCATTTCAGACAGGAGCTTCAAAAGTCATCACATTGCATGCAAGCTGTAGCGCTTGACCGAGACTGATTCTATGAACACACGTATGGAGCAGACATTCTTGTACACTTTCTACCTCTTCTCTTTCCCTAACAAAGCTCGTAAGAGAGTAACAAATATGCTACTGTATCTACTTTGCTAAGCTCAAAGGTCAAGACGCCGCCAAAGTCGACGAATTCCAGACACTGCACCTGTTATTTTGAAGAGGGGTTTTCTTGTCCTTCAAGAGGTACCAGGTACCAAAGGTGCTTATTTCTGAGCCGTTCCTCCTATAGATCCAACGAACGACTGCAATTGATACCTCTCATGCAGTTGCTCTTGACTGGTGGTGTCCCGTGAGAGTGACATGCAATCGGGTGATGGACTTGTCGTCGGTGTACATGCATGATCGATTGTCTGCGTCTGGAAGTTGTCTCCCTCGTCGTGTCAGTCTTTTCCACTGCTTCGTGTTTCTGATTCCTCTTTTGGTGTTAGTCCAAGCAGAATTGTCTGCTGTCGTTGGCCAAAGAAGCGATCCATATATAGATGCACGGGCCCATTGTACTCGCATGTTAAAACTCACTGGCCGATTCTAGATGATTCAAAACTGATCACAAATCAAACCTTTCATGTGTTAAATCATAGATCGCGTCAGCTGAAGCGTGCCACTAATAACATTTTGGAATAAAAGACGGGCGCGCCCAGCGTCTAGTGCGAGGACGAAAGTGGCGCAGTACTCCAGTGCCCTGCATCCCATCAAGCTATCGCCACAACATGAGTGATCTACTCCAGTTCCCTGCGAAGCACAATAGTGATGAGACTAAAAGGGTACAGTTCGAAGCACAACAGTAATGAGACTAGAAAAGGTTACAGTTCAAAGTCTCAAACAGTAGCACCCTACCTTTATCGCTAATAGTAGTACTCCTACACGAAAACTACTCGCAATACACGCACGATACTGTTTCTTCCTGTACGCCACATCAGATTGATACAGCACGAGATGCAGCTCGCATCCTGCAAACGGCTACAGTAAACGCTCTCTTTCTCTCTTCATGGCAGATACTAGCTTGGTTGTGCGAGAGCTCACATCACAGCCAGCAGGCGCCACGAGCGCGTGAGCTCGTGAAATGTTCAACGCGTTGGGCAGTGGACAGCGAAAGCAACGCGCGAGATAGCCGCGGCACAGCCGACGCGACGCGTGCGCGCAGCATGCATGGGTGATGCGCTCTGTCGACATGAGCGGCTAATTGGGCGCGCACCATGGTTAACGCAAGGGCGCCGCGGACCGCGGACGGACACACGGGCGGCGAGCTGGACGCGAACGTGCGGCCACTGCTGCAGATGCTATGGCGATGTCGACGACGACGTAGTTCGTTCAACATGAGCACGCGTCTAATGGGAGCGAGCAGCCGGAGCGTGCAAACGCGAGCGCGTCGCGGATAACAACGACGCCGTTTGTTTTCCTACAATGCCGTTTGCTCTCCGCCGTTAACAGTACCATTGGCTTTTGCTGAACGCGCCTTGTTCCGTCCGATAGCTCTAAGAGCAGCAGTCTCTCAATCCTTCTCCCAATAGCAAAAACTACCATATTAGGAGTTCAGGGAGGTAAAACCAGCTCCAGGAGCCTCCCAAAAAGTCTCGCGATGTCAACTTGCCGCTGCCGCCGCCTGACCTCCCTCTTTGCCCTTAGTCATGTTGCGACGCCGCCTTGGCCCCAATCGACTTGACGCTGACCCGATGCGACGCTGCCGACGCTGACGACGCGGCCCGTGGCGCTGTTCCCGCATGCCTCCTGCCCTTGGCGCCGTCCAAGATCCGGTCGTCGTCTTCCGCCGACCCCTCGTCAAGGGGCGTCGAAGAAACAAAATGTGTTTTTTGTGTTTTTGTGTTTTGAAAGCGTAATTGTCTGTATACATTGTTTTATTGAGAAACTACTGGAGCTAGACCTCTCAATATCCTGAAAATGCTATTAGGAGCCTCAAAAAAAAAATATTGAGAGAGAGTTTATTGAGAGACTACTGGAGTTGCTCTAATGGCCAACTGAATCGATTACTTGTTTAATGATAAGCGGGCAAGGAGAGACCTGCATCTGCAAATGTGATTACTACTATGATCTGCCGTTAATCTTCTCCCTCATGCTGTTCGTGCCATCTTGAATTCATTCGAGATTCTTTCTCTTAGGCCGTATTTGGATGCATGAATTGTTTCAGATTCTGCATCGAAACACCTGAAACGGTTCCAAAGGGCCAAAAGTTGGAGCCTTTCACACAGGAATGGGAACGGAGCGATTCGCAAAAAAAAACTGCGCATGAGAATCACCGATAATTACCATAACTGCCACCGACAGGAGCGGGTCGCTGGTAGTATTGACGCCGCGCCGCCGTGCCAAGCCGGCGCCCGGGTGGCCCGCTCCCGCCCCTTCCCCCTCGTCGCCGCCTGCACTACTCGCCCCGGTCGCCGCTCTCCACAGCAGCGCCGCCCTCCAGCAGCTCCGCTCCGAACGCCGAGTTCAATGTAAAATTAGCAATTATATACGTCGTCATACGTACGTGTTTAATGAAAATTTGATCGCGAGTATGCAGGCGTATTGCTAGTTGAGTACTGACATGCATACGAGTGTGTTACTTGAAAAGAAAAAAAAAAGCTAGCAAGCAGTTCTGTCGCAAGTGTGCACCCCTGGGCAAATACATGCATGTATGCAACTATGTAAGGTTTACATCACGTAATCTTCTCTCTATGCCGAAACTGAAACTAGAAAACTAGTCAAACGGTTTCTGGAGTCAGGTTATGAAACATTTCTGATTCTCGGTACCCTTAGTACCTGCATCTCATGCTGTTTCTAGACAGATGACCTGGTTATGATTCTCTCCACCGAACATGTTGCTATGCAATTACTAGCTATTTGTATATTATTAACCGATCACATGAGGCACGGAATTGAATTGTGTTCAAATTCAAATTAGTTATTGCTGCGTACATACAACCATCAGGGGTGATTTTTCTCGCAAGGACTCCGACCTTATAACCTGCACATGCCCTGTTCTTCTCTGTTTAGAGGGTAATATACTTGCACCTGCCATTAATTTCGGATTTAGTTGTACACTCTCTATTCATTTCATCTTTCCAGCTGCGTGCTACGGTTGATTCGTTATTACCAGTTGGCAGCATTTTGACCCTAATTTGCTAACAGCAGTTAGCCAGTTAGGACATATTAGTAGTATGTGTATTTATTCACCTGCAGGTGTGGAGGCTGCATTCTCCAGTTGTTTCTTTCTTTTTTCAGATGAGCAACCGACGTGCAATTTTGGAAAATCCAGAAAATGTCTTACAGTAATGAAACCTGGTCTATGTGGCCCACATGTTAGTGTCACATTTTAAGATTTCAAAATTACAATGATGAACCTTATCCTCTCTCTGTCTCGGTTATCCCCTTTCCTCGTCTCTTGCGCGCGCGCGCTCGCACCGCCGGCCGCCGCAACGCGCACTCCCGGCGCCTCTGAGATTTGGCTTCCGAAGATCGCCGCAACTCCGTTCGAATCCTCCTGCAAGCAAGCAAGCCATAACAAAATCAAAATTGTTCACGGCATTGCCAAATTCTGCTCCTGCTGCCATTCCCATGGCGACGCCTCCTCTCTCGCCTATTTCCAGCCACCACCGAGCCCCTTCACCATGGCCACCTCCCAAAGACTCTACAATCCCGAGAGCAAGGATTCGGTGTGGCATCCTCGCACCGCCGGCCGGAAGAATCCTGGAGGCGGCGGTTACTGCTCCGAGGGACACCAGGAACCCGTTGAACCGGGTCCCGAGGTCCGATGTGAACGCACAAATTCAGAGGCTATGTCGGTCCGGTGATCTCGCGGAGGCTCTGAGATTGCTAGGCTCTGACGGGGTCGATGTGGGCAGCTACTGCGCCGTCATTCAGCTCTGCGGGGAGGAAAGGTCTTTGGAGGCTGGGAAGCGAGCCCATGCCTTGGTTCGTGCCGCCGGTGTCGGAACGAGCGGAATGGAGAGTGTTCTTGGAAAGAGGCTGGTGCTGATGTATGTGAAATGTGGGGACTTGGGGAGTGCAGGAAGGGTGTTTGATGAAATGCCTCAGGTTAGTGATGTACGTGCTTGGACCTCGCTGATGAGTGGGTATGCGAAGGCTGGTGATTTTCAGGAAGGTGTTTCGCTGTTTAGGCAGATGCTCTGCTGTGGAGTTAGTCCGGATGCTCATGCCATTTCCTGTGTCCTGAAGTGCATTGCCAATTTGGGGAATATCATGGAAGGTGAGGTGGTTCATGGGTACCTTGTGAAGTTGGGTTTGGGGGCACAGTGCGCTGTTGGCAATGCTCTGATAGCTTTGTACTCAAGGTGTGGCCAGATGGAGGAAGCGCTTCAGGTGTTTGATGGCATGCATCAGCGGGATGACATTTCTTGGAATTCTGTAATTAGTGGATGCTTGTCAAACCGATGGCACGGTAGGGCTGTTGATCTCTTCAGCAAAATGTGGTTTGAAGGTCTAGAGATCAATTCAGTGACAATGCTCGGTGTCTTGCCGGCTTGTGCGGAATTAGGTTATGGCCTTGTTGGAAAAGCAGTGCACGGATATTCTGTGAAATCTGGATTACTTTGGGAGCTCAAATCTTTGGAGAGCGGAATCGATGATGTTCTTGGATCCAAACTGGTATTCATGTATGTGAAGTGTGGTGACTTGGATTCTGCAAGAAGGGTGTTTGATGCAATGCCATCAAAAAGTAATGTGCATGTATGGAATCTGATCATGGGAGGCTATACGAAGGTTGGTGAATTTCGAGAAAGCCTCTTAGTTTTTGAGAAAATGCATGATCTTGGAATTACTCCAGACGAGCACACCATTTCTTGCCTTCTAAAGTGTGTAACTAGTTTGTCTGATGCCAGAGGTGGTTTAGTGGTTCATGCGTACCTCGTAAAGTTGGGTTTTGGAGCACAGTGCGCAGTTTGCAATGCCCTCATATCGTTCTATGCAAAATCCAACAGAATAGAGGAGGCACTCAAGGTGTTTGATGCAATGCCTCTTCGAGATGTTATCTCTTGGAATTCTGTAATTAGTGGATGCACTTCCAATGGATTATATGATAAAGCTGTTGACATGTTTCTAAGAATGTGGATACAAGGGCAGCAGTTGGACTCAGCCACATTGTTAAGTGTTTTACCGTCTTGTACACAATCAAACAACTGGTTTGTAGGGAGGGTGATTCATGGTTTCTCAGTAAAAACTGGGTTGGTTGGGGAAACACCTCTTGCTAATACTCTTCTTGATATGTACTCAAATTGCTCAGATTGGCGTAGCACCAATCAGATATTCAAAAACATGGATCAGAAAAATGTTGTGTCGTGGACAGCAATGATCACAAGTTATACCAGGGCTGGGTTGTATGACAAAGTGGCTGTACTACTTCAAGAGATGGGGTTAGATGGTATCAGGCCAGACGTCTTTGCAGTCACCAGTGCTCTTCATGCTTTTGCTGGTGATGAGTCTTTGAAACAGGGCAAAGCTGTCCATGGATATGCCATCAGAAATGAAATGGATACAGTTCTTCCTGTTGCCAATGCGCTGATGGAAATGTATGCAAGATGCGGAAATATGATAGAAGCACGGTCCATTTTTGACCGTTTGATGACTAAGGATATAATCTCATGGAATACAATAATAGGTGGTTACTCCAGAAATAATCTCGCTGATGAATCCTTCACTTTGTTCAGCGAAATGCTACTCCAGTTCAGACCTAATGCAGTGACTATGACCTGCATTCTTCCTGCTGTGGCAAGCCTTTCATCCTTGGAACGAGGAAGGGAGATACATGCTTATGCACTGCGAAGAAGATATATGGAAGACAATTATGTACCCAACGCACTCATGGACATGTATGTTAAGTGCGGTGCGTTACTGCTTGCTCGGCGTTTGTTTGACCGCTTGACTGAAAAGAACCTCATCTCATGGACCATCATGATAGCTGGATATGGCATGCATGGTCGTGGAAGAGATGCCATTGCCCTCTTTGAGCAGATGAGATGCAATGGAATCGAACCAGATGCAGCCTCTTTCAGTGCCATACTATATGCTTGCTGCCATTCAGGTCTTAAAGATGAGGGATGGAGATTCTTCAACGCTATGCGGAATGAGCACAAAATAGAGCCTAAATTGAAGCACTATGCATGCATGGTTGACTTGCTTAGCCATACTGGAAATCTGAAGGAGGCTTATGAGTTCATCGAGTCAATGCCAATTGAGCCTGATTCAAGCATCTGGGTCTCGTTGCTGCATGGATGTAGAATTTACAGGGATGTGAAACTTGCAGAAAAGGTAGCAGATAAGGTCTTTAATCTGGAACCTGAGAACACAGGATACTATGTTCTTCTTGCCAACATCTATGCAGAGGCTGAGAAATGGGAGGCTGTCAGGAAGCTGAAGAACAAGATTGGTGGTCGTGGGCTCCGCGAGAACACTGGCTGCAGTTGGATTGAGGTCAGGGGCAAGGTTCATGTCTTCGTCGCGGATAACCGGAATCACCCACAGGGGAATAGGATTGCAGGATTCCTGGATGATGTTACCACCAAGATGCTGGAAGAAGGTCATGATGCTAAGAAAAACTATGCTCTGATGGGTGCCAATGACGCGGTGCATGACGAGGCACTTTGTGGGCACAGCTCAAAACTCGCCATCGCATTCGGTATGCTGAATCTGTCAGAAGGGCGGCCAATCCGTGTGACAAAGAACTCAAGAGTTTGTAGTCACTGCCATGAGGCTGCCAAGTTCATATCCAAGATGTGCAACAGAGAGATCATTCTTAGAGATTCAAACAGGTTCCATCATTTTGAAGGTGGCAGGTGCTCTTGCAGAGGTTACTGCTGAAAGAAACATGAACATGTAGCTGTAGTTTGTTCATAGCAAAATACATACGTTGCTGCTAGTTGCACCGTATCATCTTGCATAGACAGTCATTTGGTTTTACTGTATGAAGAGGTGACATTAGAATGTTGCGGGAAGATGTCTATGTAAGAAACAACAATTTTGTATGTACAGGAAATAGCGCCTGTAGCCTGTAGCTATGTTACCCCGGTACGCGATACGGCGACACCGCGATACGGCATTTTCTCAAAAATACCGATACGGCGATACGCCTGCATATATATATATTTTTCTATATATATATAATATTACAATTTTTTGCTTAAAGCTAAATGTAATTACCTAGAAGGTTGAGTATAATGCATTCATATGCAATCATCTTTTAGTTCCGCTTCCAGTTCTCCCTCCTAACATGACAAACTCGACAACTGGCTATTTGTAACTGGTGAGCAGAAAGAATTCTAGGTTTGCAATAACAGACGATGTCGTCCTTACGTGAGGATAATCGGGAGAATGGGATGAGAGGTCATGTTATTGGAGGAAAGAGTGCTTTTATGAGTCTCGAATGAGGGTTGGGTCAGGGCTGGAGGTATTCAGAAAGAATCAGCGAGGTGTCGGTCAAGTATCAGAATTATTTTAATTATTTAAAAATCATAATTATGCACGATACGCGTCTGACACGTATCGATGGAGTATCGGTGTCCGATACGTATCGGAGAAGTATCGGTATCCGATACGTGGGCGTTCGGAAGTATCCGTGCTTCGTAGGCCTGTAGAAATGTAAAGAAATGGAAAGCAACATATATTTCAACACCTTTACATGAAAATCATGTAGTCATTGCTGACAAGCTATTTCCTGCTGCCATAAATTCTTTTACATGTCGATTATTAACCTGATTCTAGCTTCTTGCTTCGATGCCAGACTTTTGCTGCCGTGCACAGCGCCCACGAGGCAACGCGAGGACAAAGAGCAGGCTTACGATGACATCCGTGATCCGTCCATGACAGTTCCGTGAGCATAATCTCTGATTGATGAACAATGGTGAGCAGTGTACACCCGACGTGTCTGGCGCCACCAGGCACCAGTCGTCCTCTGTTCGCTGTTGAGGCGAAAGTGCCCTGCTCATCGGACACGCCTATATGTATGTGTATTCAGAGCTGAGCTGGTGATGATGGAAACGCAATACATCAAAACAGCAGTGTACGTGTATACAGTTTGCTACCTTTCAGTAAACTGTGTACACGTACACTGCTGTTTTGATGTATTTGGTGACTGTAAACTATTTATAGTCAGTTAGCCCACATGCGTGATCAATTTGGTGACTGAGCTAAGCTTTAGCATACTGCATACGACATATACTCTCCTACATACATGCAGAGGACTTATATATCCATCAATCGAGCACGCCATGCTTATAAATGAATGAACGAATTCATCACACACACAGTACATGCTGTGCGAAATCAATGGAAGAAAAAATATTAATTCGCAGTACGTCTAATCAAGAGCAAAATCTAGCAGACAGATTAAATTTGCTGCTCAATTTTATACTCCGTTTTCTTAGTCAGTTTGATTTGCTGCCGGAAAGCTTGCGTAAGGGTTGTCCGAGCTCAGCTTGTCGTTGCCAGGCCGAGAGAACACAATCTGCAAACATCCGTATGTGTTAAGATATTTAAATATAGCTCATTATTTTGTTAATCCACCAATAATGTACGTACGTACCTGATAGTTTCCAAGTGTCCGTGACTTAAAACCAGCGGCGCAGTATATGAAGTAGTACTCCCATATACGGATGAATTTGTCGTCAAATCCCAGAGCTAAAATCTCACTGCACAACAACAATATATGTATGAGTATATGCATATGATTACTATATTCTAAGGAGTAAGGAGCACTAACTCCTTATTGGCCATGAAATTGTCCCTCCAACGTATCAGCGTCGTATAGTAATGGTACCCAATATTCTCAAGGTGCTCGATGCTGCATTTCAAATTCAAATAATCAATTAACCATATTACAGTTGCAAATAGTGAAATGGATTATCGGATCATCAAAAACCAGAAGACAGTGCAGCAAGCAGACCAGAGCCTTGATGTGGCAGACATGGCAGATGTTATCCGGGCTAACGAAGGAAGGCAGCCCCCAGGGAAGATGTATTCTTTTATGAAATCTGAACTCCTCCTGTATTCTTCATACCGTTCTTCAGGGATCGAGATGAACTGCATGGAAATCAAATGATGATGACAATGATGATGCGTGACTGACAGAGCCAGCGACAGATAATAGTGTATACCTGCAGGACAAATAGGCCATCTTGAGCCAAAAGAGACTCGCAGCAGCCAAAGAAATCGTCCATGAATTCATGCCCAACACCTTCGATCATCTCGCTGATCCATCAAGATCCAAGACATCAAATAAATTTGCATGAATGGTACCACTTCAGTCATATTCACATACATTGGACAGTATAGTCATACAGAGGAAAGCTATATCAAGTAATTACCATGATATAATCCTGTCATATTTACGGTTAGATGGTATCTGGCGGTAGTCACATAGCATGAAGGTTATGTGGTCCTGATGAAATAAGCAATGAAAACTTTATTTAACTTAATGACAGTCATTAATTATTATATATATAAACAGAGGAGTGGCTTGTTACATTACTGCAAAGTAATACCAACCTCTAAGCCGGCTTCTTTCACTTTTCTCTGTGCATATTTCAGTTGCTCCACGGACAATGTTATCCCAGTGTATTTGCAGCCAGTTTGCTTCACCACCTGTATTGCTAAGCTGCCCCAGCCGCTACCAATCTCAAGGACATGATGGTCCCGTTCCACTTTAGCCTTCAATATATGCATGTATGCAATTATTTAGTATTAAACCAGTAGTAGGATAACCCGTACATTCAGACAATACGCTTCTCACAGTATCACCTTGTCAATTAGAAGGCGAACTTTACGTAGCTGGGCTGCCTCTAAGCTTTCATCCTCCGTCTACAAAATGAATAAGGCCATGCACAAAGATGTAAAGATTCAAAAATTCATGACACAAGTATAGTACTTGATTTACAGACTGCAGGATTTAATCACAGGACAGACCTTGAAAACGGCACAAGAGTAAGTCATTGATGGATCCAGGAAAAGCGAGAAGAATTCATTACTCTGCACAAACATAACCAGAGTATGAAGAATGAAAAGGACAATCTCACTGATGTGGAAGTGATCCTCAACGAAAGCAAGAACAATGCTATAGAAAGTATTATGAATCAAGAAAACATTTTGTAGCAGTTATAAACAAAATAGCAGCACAAAATATGTAATTTAGATTGGAACTGAAAAGTGAGGTACGAGCACTACTGACCAGATCATAGTGTTGAGAGATGTTTTGACGAGTTTGTGTGACAGTGTTTTTTCTTGAGATGTGGCGCAGGAAATATTTAGCTGATGCAACCCCAGCAGTTAAAAGCAAGGGCGTCCACCAACCCCTGACATCATATCAATTACACCATGATCACTTATCAGTTTCTTGTAAGATTTAGTCTAGAAAAATGCATAAAAACTGGTTGATTTTTGTTTAAAACGAGCAATTGAGGACAACTGGCACCTTGTACTGCCAGAGCTGCTACTACACTTTTGTGCATCCCTGTTTGCAATGAGAATCTGTAGCAAAATGGTTCATGATTTAATCTGAAGTTAAACGGGAACAACACTACAGAAGATTAACTAGGAGTACATGTATAGTTGTACTTTGGATTAATTTACCAGGAAAAGATTCAGAAGACCATCTCTCTTATCAACGAAAGAGAAATAACCGTTAATATAGGCATCTGCCATACCAAGGTCTGCTTCTGTTGCAACCTGCAGAATGTATTTTTCAGATGACAAGACTGATCAGATCCCGCAATCAGCCAGATTTGGAAAATATTTTGATTGACATTTCAATTCCTGTGAGATAGAGAGAAGAGAAAAGAACCTTCCAGTAAAACAGGGGGTCATGAACACGCAGGACAGATTTGGCATGGCATTTTTTGCCTACTTCACCAAAACTGAACATAGTGCCTCCCTCTTCGAGCATGCTACACGCAGAAGTAAACAAGTGAGATTTGAGTCACAACTAGACATTTCTATGATATATAGCCGTCGATTGGTAGAAGAACTCACACCAAGTTACCAACAGATACGTATTGGTTAAGAAATCTTGATACCAAAAGACGCGCCCCAGCCTCGGTCCATGATGGGACCATCTGTTTTGGGTTCACCAGAAGGCTACTCTCCTTCCCCAGCAAACATTGAGCTGCAGCTTTTCCAGCCTGCACGCACAATCAATCCAAAAATTATATCAGATGCCAAATAATAATATAAGCAACATATGTTGTACATGAAAACATAAAGTGAAAAATACACACAAATAATCAAGTACCTTCAGTCCGTCTTCATGGAAACCATAACCTGTGATCCAGTATAAGCAGAAGATAATACACATTTCAGACCGAATTACTGACATCCTGATATCCTAGTTGTTTTCTTAGTGGACCTACTGGTAGCCATTTAATTTGTTGATAGAATGAATCAATGGAGTAGCTAGCTTACCTTGGTATGCCCCACAGAACCAAATCCCTCTGCTTCCCTGGATGTGATGAAGCTCAAGAGAAGCCTTTGCGGCAGCCACAGATGGGACAGGGTGGCTAGTGCACCATTTGAGCAAGACATTGTCCGGGACATGAGGAGGGTTCAGTGTCACGAGAAATGGCTTGCCCGTAGATTCTATGTTCTAGAATTCCAAGAAAGGGTTCATTATTCAAAGTACCTAGTAGTACTTTATATGACTCAAAGCTGCATTCACTAGTTTGCTGCAATGTCCTACCTGAAGCAAATTTAGCCAGTAGGTTACACACACACCCTTGCTCGTTGTCCCCAGGAAATTCCAGGCGCTCCAGGCCGACGAACTCTGTGGCATCATACTTTTATCGCAGTGGAGGTAAATATCACTGCAGTGAAAAAAAAAAGCATAAAAATACATGTCGAATCATTCAATAACAGAGCTCAGATTGGATAAAACAATCCTAGTTATGTTGATGTATAGCACACTCTACCTGTAGACATACTGAAAAGCTCCTAGAATCCTCAACTCTTCATGTGTTGCCTCAGCTCCTAGCAGCTTTAGAGCATCAGGTGCATGGACGCCAAACATGACTCTGTCGTATATCTCCTCTGAACTATCAAAAGTAGTGACTCTGTAACCTTCTGCAAGCAACATATCGGCCCTTATTTTAGTCAGTTAATATCATTAGAGGACACTGTTCATATAGCTATGCTGTAGCTTATCTAGCTAATTCTACAAGAATCAGAAGAAGATATCGATGGAGTGCCTGATATGGGCCATACCTCCTTCAACTCTTGAAACAGATGTGATTTCACAGCTGGTTTTAATTTGGCAACCCATGCCTTCCAGTTCTTCTCTTACCTTGCTCACATAGCAATATGAGCGGCCCTTGACAGTGAGCCATTGGGGGCGACCGAACAGCTGAATGAAAGAAAAGAAAGTTATATAGCAGCTGTAAGAGCAGCAATGTTGTCAGCCTAGCTAGTAAGTGAGCCCTTCATTCACCTGAAGAAGGTGGTGGTTATGGCAGAATGAGAGCACAAAGAAAGCAGAGAAGCCCAACACTCCCTGTGATGGGCATGACCATATACAGGCACAGATTGGGATCTGCAGCAAAGCAATTATATCATATAAATTTGCCACAAACTTAAAAGATACAGCATAGAATTGAGAAATAGTATAGAATCAAGAGGAGTACAAGGTAAGCCTCTTGGAACATCTGGGAATATCCATGCGACTGAATGAATTGCCCCAGAGTCTCATTCCGGTCCATGTCAGGGTTGTTTTCACGGTCCTCCAAATACCTGCGATGAAGGTAAAAGTTCTGGATTATATACAGTAGACAGTATATTTTCAGTGAAAACATATCTAATACTATTTAGCTCGAAATGAGATTGGGATGTGTCATCACTTGATAGTATCTTCCTTGAACTTGAGTATCTCACGGATCATGCGCCAGAAACTGGGGCTGAGTGCATTGCTTTTCTGAGCGAAGAGTCCTGCGATGCCATTGCGGCTGCCCCACTCGCATCTGCTGCCACTGGCACCCACCTGTGTGCTAACTGAGAAGGACATGTCCGATATCTCCATCTCCACCCCGAGCCCTTCGAACCATTCCATCATGTTTGGGTATGTTACCTGCCATCAGTTCAGTTCATGTCACAAGTTATAAAACAGGATCCAAGCATACAACACAAAAAGTTCGCAAAATTAAAAATTCACAAAGAGTGAAATTCAGCCACTGGTACAACTCGGGAGATGGGTGCCGTCAAATCCTAGGATTTCAGAGTTACTCGAATGGATGCTGCAGAGTTCAAACTAATGCCTATTTATTTCTCAGATTTTTCCAACATGTAAGTTATTTTTGTAAGTTACTCAATTGATAATCTTACCAGTGAAATTTTGGGCTAGAAGAGCAAAGTTAGAGGAACGAACTGATGGTCATCAGAAAAATCCTTGAGGCAGAGATTGACACTTGACAGTGCCATGGTTGCGAAGCTCGTTGAGGTTGGTGTAAAACTTGGAGCTGCTCTTCAAGCCCGTCTTAACCACCTTAGCAGAAGCAACGTTTATTGCATGGCTCGAGCGGCTGGCCATCCACCTTGAGCCGCATGTAGAGCACTTCTCCTCGCCGCTGGTTCATGCCCAAGGACGGACCAACAGGCGAGATGCCGGTCCATCACATTGTAGTCGAGCTTCGTTGATCACAACAGAGAAATACCGAATACACTGGCGCGGACCTTGCTGGCATTTCAACGAACGCTTCAAGCGCGTGACCGTGGGGCGCGCTGATGTAGCAAAGGAGCGCACGACCGCCTTCCAACCGGTGCGACTGTAATGCCCACTACTTCGCCCCATTGCTGCCTCGACCGTCCACGAAGGGAGATTGTGAGGCTGAGTGGAGTATGGGTGAAGGCTCACGCCGAGGCCTTGGAGCAGGGAGCCAGGGAGGGAAGGGAAAGCAGGAGAGCGGGGAAGTCTAGTTGACACTTGACGGGAGGTTTCCACTCTTCTTTTACGCACATACTATAAGGAGATATTACACCAATGACAATTTAAGTACAACACCGCTACGTTTTTCCAAGCCATGGCAACCATTTTTTAGCTACCATCCAAGTGATTCGCATTTGTGCTTATGTCACTAAAATATAGAAATACAGAAAATAAAATCCCTTGTGAGATGGAGATTGGAAAACTGAGTGGTGCTTATACGTGATACGTTTTTAATGCTAATTTCTGAAAGTACAAATTCTATGGGTGTTTGACACTGCAACTAGTATATCGCAGAAAATCACAATACATATACTCGTATATAAAAGGAAGGTACAGGTGATTCAGGCGGGTATCATCGAATCCGCTCTTCGTTGTACACCAACACGTCACTACTAGAATCAAAGATATCTTAACACTGACGAACAACTGTCAGAAAAATAATGTCTAAAAGAATTCGATCAAAAGAACCTCGCTGCTTCAGTGCACCCTTCTTGGGAATTTCTAAAAGCACTCGCTTTATCAACAAAAATGCTTTTTGTCTCTTCCTCGCTGTCCATTTTTTGGCTTCTTTATCTTTCACTCGCTTTCGTGGTTGGCACTAAGACCCTGTTTGGGGAGCTTTTGGGAGCTTTTGCTTCTCCCAGCAGCGCCAGAAGCGAAAAGCTACTCCAAACAGGTCCGCTGCTTTAAGCGGTGAAAAGCTGGAAAAGCGCCGGTTGAACTAAAAGCGAAGAAGCGAGATGAGCGTCCATGCCGCGTCTTCTCTTTCCCTCCCGATGCGCAGCTCCACCAGAACGGGAAGAGATTCCCTATGCCATGTTACTTCAACGAGCAATTCAACATGTTTACTCGTGTTCTTTCTGTGATTCCACATTGAGACGACACGTTCCTTATGATTTTAGACAAGGCCGAAGCAGAGGATGAAGTAGGATTGATATCATACTACAGTCTTGAATTGTACAACAGTTGTTTGTGCCCTTAGTTTCCCCTAATTTATCGAATGTTTCGTAAGCGTGTGGAATTCTTTTCTTACTTGCACTGCCCGAGCCCCAAGGTCCGAGCTTCAATTGCATGGCACGTTTCTGTTAATTAGGGTGATATGGGAGTCGGAGAATTTTTACTAGTTTAACGGCCCTTACTCTTATATATGTCCATTTCTTTTCCTCTCTTTTTTTGACACGGTGTTTTTTCGTTTGAAAATTGATTGGATGAGCTAGGGTGGAAATTGGTAAGCTAAGGTTGCATTGAGCATCTAGAAACAAGCGAAAATAGGAACATTTTAGCCAGGGACCCACAGCTTAGGCCGGGCCGAGGCCGAACAACACGGTTGAGCAGCAATCCACATGGCAAAGCAAGGGTTGGGACCCCTATGTTTGGCATTGCACATATACTCTACTGTGCATGCACTGTATATCTATCGATTCGATCCATCACGGACAGAGAGCGATGTATCTTGATGATTCTACTACTAGAAGAGACAGGGTTGGTGACTAATCAAATTAATTTTAATCGATGAAAGGTGATGCAAAAGGATGCACCCTTTTTCTTATGTTTGTGGGTCGTCGTCCGACTGGTGGCCACATGACAATGTAAGGTCTCTGCCGCCTCCACGTCGTTGGGTTGCACCACCGACCAGTTTAGTCACTAGCTAGTCTCCCAATGGTCATGTCATTACATTTCCTTGCTACCTTTTTCTTAGTATACTGTAATAATGTAGATATTTTCATTAGTGGCCTAATAATGTAGATATTTTCATTTTGATGTGCACGAGAACAACAATTAGGTATGCATAAAAAATTGCAGGAGTTCTTTAAAAACAAACACCAACAGGTTGGCTACTGATATTTATATGCCTAAAAAGGAGGAGGAAAAACAGTTGATGCCAACAACACAGAATGCCAATCAATACGGCACAGGAGGCCTTTGGTTAACGATTGCCTATGTTGATGCGTAGTAACTGAGCGCACGATGCAGCAGAGTGTAGTAGAGTACTGGATTAATGTACGCGCATGCACGTACCCTGTTGAAGACCATGAAGCCAAGGTCGAGGTGCACGGTGCCTCGGCCGCCGCCGGGGGTGTCGTCCACGGCCACCGTCCTCGCATGGCCGCCAAGACACTCCTCCTTCTCGTACACGGTCACGCGCACGTCGTCGCCGCCGCTCCTCGCCAGCTCGTGCGCCGCCGCCAGCCCGCTCACGCCGGCACCCACCACCGCAACTCTCATCATGCTCACTCTCTGCCTATTCGACACAATACTACTGGCCAGGCCAACTATGTTTATTTCTCTCTTCGTCTAGTATCTTCTCTTATATAAAGAACCAAGGAGGCAAGTCGGGCAGTGGGCAGCACAGGTCAGCAGCGGCTCTCTACGGTTTCCACACGTAACACGTACCACGCAATTAGCAGATCAAATTAAAAAGCGCAGCAACGACGGCATTGCATGGTAAACAACACCACTCCAGTAGTGTGCAAGTGGGGCGAGCTAGCTAGGCGAAGGAGGTCCAGCTCGACGGTGAAGGAAGAGGCCGGCGCTCATGTTTTCCATGGTGTGCAAGAATGCACGAGTGTGACCAGACACATGGATCGTACGAAACGAAAGCTATTATCTTTGGTTGTTCGTCAGCTCCATACCTCCTCTGGATGGGAAAATCAGGAGCCAGGAATGAGGATTTTCCACTTTGCGTAAGGCTCTTTGAAATAAGATATGGATTTTGTTTGGAAATTCAGAAACGTGCCTAAGATGCTTCCATGATAATTTCTAACAGTATTGTTTTTTATAAGGCATTAGTTTACACCGTTACAAGCAGGAATATATACTTATATACCAGGGATGGTCTCAAGAGAAAAACAAGTGTTACAGAAATTGTGAGTAGGTACAGTTAAAACACATGGGATATTTGTCGTCCTCGGAAAATCTGTCACTGTTGGTGAACACGCCGGCCGTGTTTCTCGTGTCTTAATGATGTTTTCCACAGTCAAAGATGGCCCAGATTCTACAATGAGGAATTTTCGCTTGATATTCTAGAAGGAACGCACGGCTCTGAGAGTTTAAAGGGCGTGGCATTGAATCCTCCAAATGTTGTCGGGAGGCCTCTGTTTTGTGTGGGTAAATACTAGAGTTGGACCTGTACATTTTTTTTAGTAGCACAATTTATTGGTTTTCTTTCATTTGAACGGAAAAGAAAATGCTCTAAAGTTGATAATGACCTTTCCAGATGGAAATTGAGGTGGCGAGGTGAGAGATTGGCAGCGAGCATCCAGGAACAAGCGACGACAGGGACAAGGTTCAGCTAGCTAGGTGCCCGCACTGTAGGCCCCGATCGACGGGAGCAGTACGTACGACTGTGAACTAGAGTCCAGCAGCAGTACAGTACAGATGCATTTTGTCAGACGGATAGATAATGGTTGGGACCTGCATAGTATATGCTATACTGTGTGTGTAGTGTACTGTATGGAACCCATCAATTCCATCACGGACAGATAGAGGTATCTAGAGGGACAGGCATGGCACCGATCGAGTGGATTGGAGGCAGCATTCCTTCTCAACTAAAGGTTGCACTGGTAGGGTAAATGAGATAAGGCATCTCATATGCAAATCTACGGAGAGTATCATCTTATTTGTGCGCGTGTCGTCGTCGTGCTGGTGGCCACGTGACATTGTATGGTCACTCCTGCCTCCACGTTGTCGCGTTGCACCCACCGCTGACCGGTTTACTACTCCAGCCCAATTGTCACGCCCGTCCCCGGCCGCCATTGCCTTGCTATCTTGTCAGCCCAATTTGTAGTAATATATGCTGATATAGTAGTTTTTGTCTAATCTATATAATTATTTTTTAAGTGAATCAGAAACAATCGGCGCGCTCTCTCTCTCTGCCGTGAAAGAACAGTTCAAAAATTGCAGGGCGAGTTAAAAACGGAGACCAAAGGGTTAGTTACTGATATCACGCCTAAAAAGTAGGAGGAAAAACCGTTGATGCCAACGACGCGGAAATGCCATTCGCAACGACGGCACATGAGGCATTGGTTGAGGAGGGGGATTATATCAATTGAGCGCATGATCGAACTGATAAGCTGAGAGCATGCAGCAGATTACTGCCTTCTGAGATTAATGTGTACGTACCCTGTTGAAGACCATGAAGCCGAGGTCGAGGTGGACGGTGCCGCCGGCGCCGTCGTCCACGGCCACCGTCCTGGCGTGCCCGCCGAGGTAGTCCTCCTTCTCGTACACGGTGACGCGCGCATTGCCGCTCCTCGCCAGCTCGTGCGCCGCCGCCAGCCCGCTCACGCCGGCGCCCACCACCGCAACTCTCATCCTGCTCCCTCCCTCCCTCTCTCTCTCTTCGACACCACCGGCCAATGTGTAGTGCACTTGTTAAGAAGCAATAAGACGATCGAGGCGAGGAGCGCGCGGCCAGCTGCCGGCTGCGAGCTCCAACGGCGGCGCAGTGGAGGCGTGCCTCCTGCGAGTGCGCCGGTGGCTCGGCCTTGCGCGGCCGTGTGGAGATGAGGCGTGGAGCGGCCTTTCCCTTGTGAGTGGCGGCGGCTGGATAGGCTGGACCGGAGCTTGTATATATACGACATCTACGGATGGGCCTACATGTCGGGGGGATAGATGCAGATTGGCCAACGTACCACCAGCGATCTCAACTCTCTGCACTTTTGGACGCCTTGCATTGCATCCCTGGCAAAACTAAAGATATGGACTTGCCGATGAGGGTGGCTCCGCCGGTGGTGCATGCTACAACGCTCCTCGTTTATGAATTCGTGCAAGCATGAGCCAAATCACATACTCATAGCTGCTCGACTTGGCTGTGAACATCCAGCTGCATTTGCTACATCAGTGTTTACCGTGAAAAAGTATGGCTTCAACCCTTGGGGAAAATGAGAGGACATCGGCCACATATAGCGGTGAATGTAAAGGTCATCATCATGTGATCAGTAGAGTCAAGCAACATGTGAGTATACTAAAGGGAACAAGCTATTTATTATCCCCCTTTTCATTGATTGTTTGGTCTCTACATTGCTTTGCAGGTCGCTGGGAAAACAAATAGCATTCAGTGAAAATATAACACAGTTCAGATACCTACCTATATTTTTATTTCAGTTTCTTGCGATTAGTTCAGATACCTATATGTCACTACTGCAACCTTGTATCTCCATTGAAGGAAAAATACAAACTGGCAAGGACGATTGGACGGGCTGGGCCGAGGCACCTCGGGTTGAAACCATGTGGTATTCAAGATGCTTTTTCTGAAAGAGGGTAGATGAAACTGTTGTCATAAGATAACGTTATTATTGAGGAACTTGGGTGTTACTGACATGTTCTTGTTCTGGCGAAAGTGAAGTATTGGGAATTATCTTTTGAACCCAGAAGGTGCTCTGTAATGGCAGTAAGCCACTAACGCACAACTGGTCGACCAAGAACAATTCAGAGCCATTGGCAAAGTCTTGTACATGATTGCTCAAACTGCAGCAGAGGGGGGACTAACAAGTTAGAGAGTAGACGTCATGTGTAGACAACACTAGTGGATTCCGCCACAGACACTGCACGATATCGATGTCGTTCAAATGAATACACTGCAGTAGCAATCCATGTTCTTCGTTACTCATTCTTTGAGCATGTCTATTCAAATGTGAACAATGAGTACACTGCAAGCCGAATCTACTTGTATGATAAATTAATTTCTCTTCAGAAGGCACTAGGATAACAAAACTGCCTCAAATTTTACACAAAAGGAGGTACAGCAGGGCCTTCTCCCACTGGTGTACTTTTCTAACCCAATTGTATCTAACACCCTTCAAATTCGCATTGCTGGCTGCTATTTGTTCAGCCTGGATGGTTGTTGAACTTTTCTGCTGTGTTATCTTCTACAACATCAAGGAATTTGTCGGCATCAACCATCTACTCTACAAATCTTGTTTCTCCTCTTTTAGACAGATTGGATGGATTGCAACTCCATTTTGCGCCGAAAGAATACTTCCCCATCGTCCAAGGCGAGGCTCCTGGTAAGATAGATATTAGTACCATGGTTGATATTCTCAAATTAATAAAATAGGTGCATGGTATTTTAAAGAATGAACATGAATTGTATTATTGCACATTGTGCAGCTTGTAGAGGTTAGCAAAACAAAGAACTTAATACGATGGATACCAAGTTCATGAAACAAGTTCACATAAACAGAAAGCTATTCTGAAAGTTTTTTTTCTCCTTATAACATAGCCAGTTATCTAAACTGTCACAGGGAAAAGAGAGCTTTTTTTTAGGGAGATATGGGGGTACTGACCTGACCAACACCAGCAACAATAAATCGTCCCGAGTTGGCTATAGCAAGCGAATTGACAAATCCATCCTGACCATGAGAAAAAACAAGGCAAATCAGCAACAGAACGGAGCAAATAAGTGCAATTTTTGTAACAAAAATAATAAACGAAAGAACTTGCATGGTATGAGTGTAGCATAATTCATTAACAGAATATACAGCAGGTGCAGGTGCTAAAGACTACGATTTTCAAACAAACTGAAAATTTTGGGAAAAAGGCTCGGCTAGCTTTGAAGGAGAAATGAATCCGAAGATGTCGTTTTGGCTTATGTATCAGATTGTTATGGACTTTGGGCACAGAAACAACAGCAAGGCCATGGCAGTGTGGCGCACAGCAACAGCAACCTCACGGCTAGCAGCATCTGCACAGGCGTCCAACAAAATGTGTGGCCAGCAAGTAACACGATAATTTGCTTACCTAGTTAGGAAAGTGATAAGTTCGATCGATGCTGCCCAGATAGCTAATATCAAGTAATTTATTTCCTTTAAATAGATTAAATGTTGCTTAGGGGCTAAAGTGTACCTTTCCTCGCGTATAATTACACAGCCTAAGATGACCTTCCTCCCATTCAGCAGAACAGTTTTAATTACACAAAATAGTAAAAAGAACTAGCAGATACAGCTACTTCTCGAGGAGAGGAAGAGTTGACAATACATTGGCACATGCTGAATAATCACAAGTTCAGAATTTTAAAATACACACTCTCAAAGGACAAAGGCTGAGATAAAAAATTCCAATAATGTCAAATCTGGTCGATAGGCAGCGAGGCTATAATATTTACAATGGATATAGTCAATTCATTTTCAGGATACACCGAGAGCAAGAGGCCGTACCAGTTTCAAATCAAATATTGGCCGAATTCCTTTGGAGTCAGGTTCAATAGCCCAGAGGCGAACTAAGCCATTTCCTGCTCCTGATGCAACAAGATCAGAACCTTTTCTGGCAGCAACAGCACTCACCCATGACAGGGCTGATGACACATTTTCAAGTTTATGTATTCCATTTTCTGCATAGGGAAAGGATAATAAGGATTCCAAAATACAAGGAACAACTGATAGTGCATCCATGATGATAATTGACAATAAAATTGAGGCCATATCAAAATAATTGAAGTGAAAAGGAGTAAAACAAACAGAACCAAACGAAGTGAGTAGGAAACCTTTGCACTAATTATATGTACTTTCTTAGATGGCATTTTACCTTTAGGTAACTCCTGGTTAGCATTGTCAACGGCACTGCGGTTATCAGACAATACTGGATGAGCATTCCTTATTATATGAGTAGGCTTTTTCCTCATTATGCTCCACAGCTCAATGCTTCCATCATCAGATCCAGATAAAAATTCCTTGTCATCAATAAAGCAGGAGCACTCTAAAGATGCAGCAGCAGGAGCACGGAACACTAACTGCGACTCTTCTGGAATCTGTCCACAGAGAGGGTTTCAACAGTCAAGGAAAACTGCAACATCTGCCATATAATTCACATCACACAATCAATGTTAAATAATGAACTCAACAGTGCTCGAAGCATAGTCTACATTAATTACTTGACCCTAGATGTCTGCATTTGACATTGTTCTGCTGTGCCGCCAAAGCAATCCAATAAATTGTAGAGAAACTTTACCAATTCAAGAGCACTATTCTGTTACAGCTTCGAAAAGAGATGTCGTATCTAGTTGGTACAAAAACACATAAAAATATCACAACACCAATGGTTATGGAAGCAATTTTCACATAGTAAGAACATAATCACATCGTTTACAGAGTTTGCTTCCACACTGTAGTTAAAATAAAGCCTCCGTGCTCTAAAGTGCCCCAAACCATAGTCACGACTTTCTCTCTTCCCAGCTTTCCGCAATGCAACCAAAAGAACTTTTCACCTACGGGGGATGGATTGAGTGTAATATTGCCAATGGAGCACAAACAGGTGGTATTGTACAATGTGAATATGTCATATTGGTGTGGCGCAAAATTCACATATTAATCCCATGATAATGTATCTTTAACTATATAACTCTATGCAGTCGTCAGCAGAATCTAATCTGTTTCACAGGACTCGAAAAATATATATATATGCTTACCTTCCAAAGATGCATTGTGCGATCCCGTGCTACAGTCAGAAGCCTATCTTTATTAAGTGCATCCATTGTCAATATTTCATTCTGATGTCCATAGAGGCAGTTCATGTATGTTCTGTCTTCTGCATTCCACTGCATTATTGAACGATCAAAAGAACCAGAGAACAACTCTGGAGAGTCCGGCCCAAAAGCAAGACATGATATTGGCCCTCGATGGCCGCTAAATGCCTGCCAAAAACAAACAGAACAATAGGCAGTTACAACATTGAATGGGATAAGGTGAAACCAGTAGCTCCTGATTGCAACTACGGTTCTTTCAATATTCTACAGTTCTCTTATCATGGCCTTCTAACTATACATTTTATAACTCACTACAGCAATCTATTCTCTGTAGATTTAGTGAGATATTCTAACGTACAAGAAGTTGTATCTGGTTTTGCTTGGTGGTGGTATTTGATGCATGATTATTGTTAGATTATGTGTTGCCTAAATAATACCTTAGATACTAGAGAGACAACCAATGTTAGACTGTCATTCATCAATACCAATGCTTAAGGAAATAAAATAGTGTTACATGGTGCACACAGCATACAGATACAAATTTTCTTGACTAATCCAACCAAACTTCCTTCTCAACTGCATCTCAAAATTGCAAAGTGAAACATTTAAATTGCTGTTACTTACTACCTGTATGTGCTCCCGTGATCGAACATCCCATAAATGGATATGACGGTCCAAACCACCACTTGCCAAGTAGCGACCATCAGAGCTGACAGCTAAAGCTAGCACACGCTTGCTTCTTTTAGCTGATAGAGGTGGTTTGGCATGATGAGAAACCAATACTTTCTCACTTGGCCATAAGTACTTCTCGCTCTTTCCGGTTTCAACATCCCAATGCACAATGACTCCATCTTTTGATGCTGAAAACCCCTTATCACTATCCTTGGATAAAGCAACGGCAGTAACAGGTTGTCGGTGCTTCACAAGAACCTTAAAGCCATCCTTGGGCCCTGGTGGTAATACCCTGCAATGTTTCTAAATAATTTAGCATAAAAAATCATCGTCTGTACACTTCACGAGTCGTTTGAAAGCTTACAAAATGCATGCCGGCTTAGATTTATTGGAGACCATAACATGTTCTAGTTCAGATAATTGGCTCAATAGTGATAATTTTAACACTTTTAAGATGTAAAAATCAGATGCATCTCATGGACATATAATGAACATGCCATTTCAACCACATTTAGCTATAATTTAAAAATCCTAGTTATGCATTACTCCCCCAAACAGATTCTGCGTTTTAAAATATGAAACAACGGAACAAAAGCACAGGCTGTAATGGAGAAACCAAGCACAACGAGGTGGAGGAGGACCCTTTATTCCATCCCCTTGACGCAAACAGAATCAACCCATCAATTTTTTCAGTTTGTAAATAAGGACTCCCTCTGGTTTTTTATTGATGATGTCCATTAGCTCAAATTTGAGGTAACGGGCGTCATAAAATGAATGGAGGGAGTATTGCATAAAAAAAACATCCTAGTTATTATTCACTGTTTCCAGTATCTTCCTACCTGCTCTCAAAGTACTGGGTTGGTTCCTTGTTATTCTACATTCATTAGCTCAAGTGCATATATAAATAAAATGAAAGCGCCCCCTTTATGCTTAGCATGTCATATACAGGTCTAAACCGGTAGAGTGGCCAGCCTTCTTTTCATCGGTAGAGAGTGGTCAGCATGTAGGTGATCGCTATCAAATATGGTGACAATGTTGCTACTATCCTGACCACCCGAGTTAAGTAGCAAGACCGCAAAGAGAGTGCTGCATTGAGATCCCAAGAGCAATTTCCATCCGATTTAAATTATACTAAACCAAATGACCACGGGCACGTTTGGTTAGGAGATTTTGGGTTCTGCTTGGTTCGCATCCAAGGTTCGGCCGCCCCAGAATTTACACCTATGGTGTCGTTTTGCTGCTGTTGGTCGTCGTCTAGCGGGTACTGAGCATGGCAAGATTGTGGTGCGCTTTTTGGGCGCCACACTGCAGCATGGCCAACGAAGGCCCGCAACCAAGCAGGCTTCACGTTCCCAACATGAATTGTGGTTTCATGCAATTCACTAGTGAGGCTCCAATGTACTAACTGGTGTGACAAGCAAGCAAACAGAGAGCTTATGAACCGCAGGTACAGAGAGAAATCATGAGCAAAATGCTCACCTCGCAGCGAGATCCCTCCGCTTCCGGCCACTCTCCTCGAGTTGCCTCCTCTGAAGAATATCAGCGACACGCCTGCCCCCGGCCTCATCCTCGTCCTCGTCATCCTCCTCGTCCTCCTCCTTCTTCTTCGCAGCCTCCGTCACCTTCCTCAGCCACTCCTTGGCCATCCGCATCTTCTTCTCGCCAACCGTCTCCTCCTCTTCCTCCTCCTCCTTCCCCCCGTCCTCCTCATCCTCGTCGACGCTGCCGCCGCCAAGCGCCGCCACGCCGTCGTCGTCACTCTCCTCGCTCTCGATGTCCTCGTCGCGGCCCCCGCGGCGGCGCTTGGGCTCGGACTCGAAGAAGGGGTCCTCGTCCCCGCCGCGGGAGCGGGAGCCCGGGCGGGGCTTGCTGGGGCGCGTGGCCCTCTTGCGGGGGCGCGGCGCCATGGTGGCTGGCTGCTGGGGAGAAACCGGGCCGGGGTCGGGTCCCGGGAAGGACTAGTGGTGTTGCGGCGGAGGCCTGAGCTCGTCGAAGGCTTCGGCGGCGGCGCGGGGCGGCGCGCTAGAGAGAGCTTGCAGGGGAAGCGAGGAAGGAAGAAAGCGGCCGGCGGCGGAAGGCGAGGGTTTAAGAGAGGAGTGGAGCTTGCGGAGACGAGGGCTTAACCGCGCTACTGGGTTAGGTTGTCTTTTGGGCCGAATGGGCCTTCACGTGCAAATAACCTCGCATGAAGCGGCCTGCCTGCAAAATTGAACCGGCCCATAACCGCTGCTGCATTTCTTTCTCTTCTTCCCCTCTCTGTCAGAAAAGAAGAAAATCCTCCTAAAACCCTCGCCTCCCCCAATCTCCATCGCAACAAAAGGAGGCAGGAAAGGAGATCCGAGAGGGATGGTGGTGCGGATCCGGCTGGCCCGGTTCGGCTGCCGGAACAGGCCCTTCTACCGGTTGATGGCCGCCGACAGCCGCTCCCCGCGCGACGGCAAGCACCTCGAGGTCCTCGGGTACTACAACCCGCTCCCAGGTATGTTCTGCTCGCCATTTCCGCTTTTTCGTAAGCCTACCTCCTCAACTCGGGTTTTTGGCAGTTGACACTGTCTCGGCCTCGGTACATTCGATTGGATGATTTGGGATCATTTTTTCGAAATGGGATGTTCGGTAGCTTCAGTTGTGGGGACGTCCAAAATAACAGAAATTTACAGCGGAAAAATGACGGGTCTAATAAGTGTGTTGTTTTGTGTTGCTGTGTGCAGGGAAGGATGGTGGCAAGAGGATGGGGTTGAAGTTCGACCGTGTCAAGTGAGTAATCCTGCTCTCAGTTACCAATAGTCATGATCTAGTTACCAAACTGTTTGAGAAATTGGAATGTGTTAAATGCCTACCGTTACTTTTTCCTCCTTTGTTATTGAACCACATATGTGACTACATGACTACTTAATAGCAATAATTCTGTTACCTAATTCTGAACCTGTGATGTCAAATTTCACAGAGAAAAGGAAGACTTTGAAGTGAAGAAGTGCCAATCCACTAGTCCATGAGTAGTACCTTAGCAGTGTCCATATTTACCTTTTTGTTTCTAGAAGACTAGAATGCGCGAGGAGCTACATATCCGTGTATTTTAGAATCCTGCTCTCAGTTACCAGTATTCAGGATCTAGTTACGAAACTGTTTGGGAACTTGGGATGTGTTGAATGCCTATCGTTACTTCTTTCTTTGTTATTGGACCAGATGTGTGACTTGTCATCAAAAGTATGTTTTTTTCTGTTAGAAGCTAGCTACCTGCCTAGTCAAATAGCACTAAAACTGAACCTTTAATATCAAATTTCTCAGAAAAAAGGAAGCCTTTGAAGTGAAGAAATACCAATCCAGTAGTCCATGTACTGTACTGTAGCAGTATCCATGAGTTATCATGCATCACAAATGATTTAACTTTTTGTTTCTAGAATTCCCAAGAGAGCTACTCCCTCCATTTGCAAATTGATGTCGTTAGGACAGGGAGATCAGTTCATTTTTGAACTAATCCTGCTGTCTGAACGACTTCATTTCGCGAACGGAGGGAGTACATATCTGTGTATCAAGAAGGAAATTTTGGGTCCATGGCCCACCACAAATGATTTACTGATTATTTTGTTTTAGGACCTGGCATGTCCTGTTGTACATTCTTAGGAAGTAGTTATTTTGCATGAAGCAAACCTTGCGTTCTTTTCAGGCCCATCAACTCGACATCAGTTGATAGTGGCGAGCGTAAAATGTTATCCTTATTTAAGCATCTTACCTTTCTTTATGAATGCTCAAACATATCTAGAGCATGACAGCCAAGAGTGCTTTAGGATGAGTTGTCAATTTAAAATGCGCTATTACATACAGACATAACAGGGATGAACTACATAATTAGGACTTTCGTTCTTGTTGGTTTATGGAGCGCTATATTTGTATACGACATTTTCATGAGTTACAGCAGATTTATCATGTTGAGTAACTGCTACCTTATTCAAACCTAAATGATAATTTGGGTTATCCATAAATACACCTGTCCCCTGTCTATCCTACTGTCAACCACCAAGCCAAATGGCATTCATCCATAGCTAGCCAGTTTACTGTCTTTTATTGATTTGAGTCCTACATGTTATATGTTGGAGGGTAGAAACAGTGTTTATTTTCGTTTGTTGAACATATGTCCAGATACAAGGCGACGATTTGTAGCCAATGATATCTTCAAAATTGAATGAAGCTGGAAGTGCTTTATGTTGTTACTCTCTTAAAGCTCTTGTCTTGCTGCAGGTACTGGCTATCAGTTGGGGCACAGCCATCAGATCCTGTGGAGCGAATACTGTTCCGTGCAGGAATTCTACCTCCACCTCCAATGTTGGCTATGGAACGCAAGGGCGGGCCTCGCGACAGACGTCCTATTGATCCAATGACTGGACGTCCTTTGGATCTTGAATGTGTCACAATTGTTGATGATCCTGATACTCCAGAAGGTGGTGATGGAGTACCTGATGAGGAGGCAGCATGAAATGCGGCAGGAAAATTATGCTTTAGTATCATGCTACTGGATAAAGATCTGTTCCATTACTTGTGTCCTTCCGATTGAGTTGTAAGCTTCTTAATGCTTTACACTGTGCAGACCGTTCTAGACTAGTGACTTAAGATCAGTACTTTTATGCACCAAAGCTTACTATCGATCTATGCTCCTAATTGTCGTGTACTTACATACTCTTCACTGTCTCTTGGTGGAATGTGGACCTGAAAATGCATATGCTGACTTTGCTTGACTATTCATTCATGGTATGTATGTGATATTTCGGAATTTTTTATGTTTTTTCGTGGTCAGTTGTCATGCACTTGTTGGCCTCGTCAAAGGGTGGAGTGAAGACTGAGCAAGGCTTATGCAGAGTATGTGATCAGAGAGAGATACTTTGTTGTGAGGTAGATACTAGTAGCTGCATCATATAAATTTGAAGCATAAAGTTGATTGTACATGGATGGTTATTCTTTTTACTCGTACCCAATCAAAAGCGATGCTTTTTTCAGATATGGTAGGGAGGACTTTTTTTTTTGGCCCTATGATGTTGTTTGTACAGATGAAATCATTCAGTTAGCTGAAGTAGAACTTCTGATAGAGACTGATGCCTTTCTTGCACTGATCTTACTGCTTGAAGGCAAGTTTGCCCACCTGAAAGCAATGTTCAAGGAGAAACATATGCGAATGGAAAAGTTGTGCCTGTATCGGTTCTGGTTGGTTCTTTTTAAATATCTCCGGGGGCAGTGTAGTTAGATTGTCATATGCAAGTAGTAAATGGACCATACTAGCCCAAGACATGAATGAGTGTTCTTTGGTCCATGTGGACAGTTCAGATCATAGCACTATTGATCGGAGCATTGTTAGGGTATAGTACACACTCTGACAAGTACTATCCGTAGTAGGCTCCTAGTATCACTTTCACTTTTATCCCTTGCATTGTTACATAAGGTATTTCTTCTGTCTGAGGCCACCCCATGCATGCAAAATACTAAAGCAAGCTCACCAAGAAACCTTTTCTTTCACGTCTCCAACCCAAAACAATTTAAGGCCTGCAAACCATGCCCCAAATCTTCCCTCAGCCATCTCCAATCCTGACACTCAAAAACACAACGTGAATTTGGGACAAGCGTAAACCAAGCCGAGACTAGCTAAGCTCATCAGTACCAGCGACGGACATGGAAGCATTACGGAACTGCAGTTCACCATGCTTGTTGACCTTCGTGCTGGCACTGACCTGCCACTGGTGCATCGCCTCGTCAACGGCGGCGAGCCGCACGTTCACCATATCGAACTACTGCGCCCAGCCCATATGGCCGGCGACGCTCGCCGGCGCGGGCACGCCGCAGCTGCCGACGACGGGGTTCCGGCTCGACCCGGGGCAGTCGGCGCAGGTCGCGGCGCCGGCGGGGTGGTCCGGCCGTGTGTGGGCGCGGACCGGCTGCGCGAACAACGGCTCGTGCCAGACCGGCGACTGCGGCGGGCGGATGGAGTGCGCCGGCACCGGCGCCACGCCGCCCGCGACGCTGTTCGAGATCACGCTGGGTAAAGGCGGCGATGACAAGGATTACTACGACGTTAGCCTCGTCGACGGGTACAACCTGCCGGTCGTCGCCGTCCCGCGGGGCGGCGCCGGCGGAGGAGGAGGATGCAACGCCACCGGCTGCATGGCCGACCTCAACCGCTGTACGTGCCGCGCGCCACGCATGCGTTCATGACACATATGCCGTGTTCTGACACTTGAAACTCTGTTTTTGTCTCTGTGTGCGGCAGCGTGTCCGAAGGAGCTGCAGGTGAGCGTCGCCAGAGCGGCGGCGGCGTGGTGGCGTGCCGGAGCGCGTGCGAGGCGTTCGGGCAGGAGCAGTACTGCTGCAGCGGCGCGTACGCGACGCCGACGACGTGCCGCCCGACGGCCTACTCGGCCGTGTTCAAGTCGGCGTGCCCGCGCGCGTACAGCTACGCCTACGACGACGCATCCAGCACCTTCACCTGCGCCGCCGCCGCCGACTACACCATCGCCTTCTGCCTCCCTCCCACCGGGTAATCTATCTCTCCGTAGAACACTTGTTACATCAGAATTCGCATCCTTTCACTTTACTGCATTTAGCAAGTGTCAGTAACACACACACAAACACACGCTAACACTGGTCAGAATCCAGAGACACAGAATCGTGCTTATGGCAAAGATTTACCTGGACTTGTGGCTGAAATGCGGTTTTGATCTTGGCACAGGTTGCAAAAGTCTGACGCTGTTCCCCTCGGATCGCCGCCGGCCGATGGACAGAGCACCGGTGGCGGCAGCGCAGCAGGTGACAGCACGCCTCCTACTACTACTGGCATCAACGGCGCCGGAAGCACCAGCCAGCCGCCCCCGACTGCAAGCAACGCTGCTGACGGCACACCTCCTCCTCCTCCACCTCCAACATCTGACAACAATGGCGCCGGAAGCGTCAGTCAGCCGCCTCCGACGGCCAACAGCGGCAGCTTTGGTAACGGCATGCCTGCTACTCCTACCACTGACAGCAACGGCGCCGGAGGCTTCGGCCAGCCGGCTCCGACTGCCTACGGTGGTGCCGGTGGAAGTACCTACCAGCAGCCATGGATGATGCCGTCGTCAGCGAGCACACGACGCAATCACATATGGCTTCTGCTGACTGCAGTGCTCTCGTTCCTGATGTGAACGTTTTCAGATCTCAGGGACAGGGTCTTGTAGGATTCACTGACTGTAGTTGGACTCCTCGTGTACAGAAGTAGCTAGTGATGTTCATCGACCAATTATATGTTAGTAATTCAATAAGATGGGAAACATGTAAAGGTTGGATTCGTATGTATATATTGTACTACTGAAGTAAATACGCTGCACATTAGTGTCAGCAGAGCTCTGCCCAAGCACTTCTCCATGAAAACGTTTCGTCTGTTTTGTGTGGATTCAGTTTTTTTTTTTTTCCTTCCCCTAGTCCCCAACAATGACCTTCTCTGAATATTTCACCTCAACGCTGAAACCTTTCGATCTGAGAGATCAATCTAGCTTTCCGAAGGAATCGGAGCTAGGATCACAACTCGAAAAATTAATCAACCACGGTCGACAGAAAGACACCAGCTTCAACAATGATTTTGTTATATGATATATAAACATCTGTTACATGTGATCTACTGTCATGAAGGGACAACAACAGGAGCCGCAGGCACCGACGCCACCAACGGGCAGCATTCCCACTCGCCATTCTTGTCTTGGGACAGCGAGAAGTGCTTGGGCATCCAGACCTCCCCTCTCTCGTTCCTCTCCTTGGCGAGCCTCCTTGCCGTGTCCTCCACTTGCCGCTTCGCCTGCCTCGCCTTCTCCCAGTCCTTGTTCAGAATAGCCTCGCTGACCTCGCCCCAAACCACGGCAGATTCTGAAGGCGACAAGCCCTGTCAAAAATAACACGATCAACATAAGCATTCATCTCTGGAACTAACTGTATTTGTGAGACTGACAGTACAATGCAACGATTTAAACGCTCCTATATATAAACTGAAGAAAAATGTAGTACCTTTTGGTCTTGAACAACTGGTGTCCTGAGATCAGCAATGGCGCGCCGCGCATCATACAGAACCGAGACCTTCCCGGTCTTGAGGTCCTTCAACGAGACGGTCCTGTCCCAATGCCCCTCGATCTCGCAGAGAGCGTCACCCGTTCCCGACCGCAGGATCCTCCCTTTGACGCACCGCGGGTCGCCGCCGATCCCGAGGAACGACCGGCTCCGGCAGTAGCTCAGCTCGGCTTCCAGCCCGGAGCTCTTGCAGACGACCCTGACGGCGCCCGACCACTCCACGGACGGCGCCGGGAGTAGTCTGATGAGCAGGTTCGGGCAGTCCACCTCGTACGTCTCGTTGAACTTGGGGAGCTTCACCTGCCGCTTCCCCTTCACTGTCGCTTCTATGCTGGTGCCTTCAGGAAACGGGAAAATGTGCAGAGGTTCGGATCAGTGATGAAGGTCATGTTGTTTCAAGGTTGAAACGTTTGATGAAATTTGGGGGGGTTCATTTTAAATGTGGCGTGTGTACCGTAGAATTTTGGGACCGGGTGTTGGCACCAGACGAGCTCGACGTTCCCGCCTACATCAGTCGCGTGCAGAGCAGAGACCGGAGGGCGGTGCGACACCTGAACAAAGAGGGAAAACAAGACACCGCGTTCTGTGTTAGTTTCGTTTGTTGCAAATTCTCGTCAGGAAATCATCAAACCTGAACTGAACTGAACTGAGAGTTCAACAGCACCTGCTCGAGGAGGACGTTGAACGATCCGGCGGAGACGTGGTGCGTCTCGCCGAGGACGGGGTTGTAGGGCGCAAACCCGAAGATGGGCGGCCTCGTCGTGGAGATGCTCCACGCGACGACGGACGCCAGCCGCTCGAGGCTGTCCTTGCCCCGGGCGCACCTGCTGAGCAGGTCCTCGCCGGCGCAGTACACGGCCTCCCCGTACAGCTGCAGCTGCGACTTGGGCAGGTTGAACGTCGCCGGCAGCTGAGATTTTTCAGAGCAAACGGGTCATTTCATTTTCATCGGTCGGTCGGTATACATGATTATTCAACAGTGATCAACTTGCTTGCAGAAACCCTTGTTTCAGGTAATTTTTTTTTGTTGCAATTTTTGTGAATTTAAGTGCTAGTTCTGTGACCACCTAACTCGCATGGCTTAAACTAGAATATTACGGATAATCAAGGTGCCTGAAAAGGACTAGTTAAAACAATACTCTGATGCGTTCATGAGTCCTTGTCGACACTACAAGCAACTTGGAACAATCTTGAGGAGTTGAATGTTCTACAGAGCGGTCGGTTGAGGCTCGGACGAAGCAATCGCGTCCAAATTCAAAGTCAGCGACTTCGTGCTTCCATGTCCAAGCAGAGTCATCGAAACGTATGTTTGTTGCTCGGTTGACCATCACCTACTACTCGTTCCCTCGCATTCGAAATGCATGTCATAACTAGTTTGTCACTGTCAGCGCTCCAACCATCATGTTGATTGATTTTCAGGATGCTTTACAGATTTTAAGCAAGGGAACATTGTCCTCGAGACTAGGGCTCCACGTGATGCACTAGTACGAACTTAGAATCAAAAGTTACCGCTTCAGTGAGCATTTGAAATTTTTTACCTGCAAGTGCGAGAGGTCGGACCCGGGCCGGACGTTGCGGAACAAGCTGAGAACCCGCTGCACGAGGTTCGCCGGCCGGAGCTCCGCCGCAAGGCCTCCTTCCAGGGACAGCGGCGGCGTCAGCACCGCCGTGCACGTCGCCTCGCTCTCCGTCTCAACCTGCATCATCAGTTAATTAATCCAGATATCCTTCTTCAGAACTCAGAATTTAGAACGGGAAAACAGAGAATCCGGCATGCGCGGTGCATGTCACGGGCTGCTCAGGCGACAATCAACCAGCGTTCGTTTTCGTGCAAATGGATGCAACAACAAGCTTGCTTGGCGTGCTGCATGCTAGTATCAGGTTTCGTTCAGTACTAGTGTAGGATGTTTACACTAGTTGTAAGTATCTTAATTATCTTATCATCACATGATTATCGTTGTCGTGCCGCCATAAGCTTGCTTATCGTGCCGCATACTGTCAGGTTTGGTTCAGAACTTTAATCATTCACATCATTATCGTTGTGATCAGTATAATACTACTAGTACTAACTGCTTTTAGGGTTCACCAGCAAAAATGGACGGTCATCAGGAGGTCAGGGGAAGAAGGAAATTAATGGCGGCGGAGGCCACGAGGCTGTGGCACGCCATGCCGGCTCGTCGCTGCCGAGACGCTGACACAATGACACCAACTAGGAGTAGCAATACTGTGAAGATTCGATGTGATTGGTTATAAAAAGTGGCAGAACAAGACACGTGATGACGAGCAAATTTCGGAAGGTTCCAAATGGCAAACGTAAAGAAACGGCTGGTGGTGTCCGTTGCGCGGGGCGCTCGAGGCGGCGAGAAACGGCCAGGAGAGGAAGGGCGGTCCGTCCAGAGATATGCAAGGAGGGGGTTCCGAGAAATGCCTGGTCTGGGCGAGCTCACCAAGAAATCAAATTAATTTTTTTTTCTTTGAAACGTTGAAAGAATGATGAAAAACGAATTTCATGTGCGTGGGGTGTAGGTGTGCGCTTGGACCGTTCCCAAGATACGCGTTTGCGAAAATTTCTCAGAAAGAAAAAACAGCAAAATGGAAGGGGAATCATATGCTCCTCAAACTTTTTTCTGTCGTCAACGAAAATGGACGGAGGAGTGTATCACAAGTGATATCGTTGTGGCCGGTTGACGAGTCTCTGAGCTGAAAGCCGAGATAAGGTCAGCGCCGGTGAGGTCGGCCGGCGGGTGAACTGGCCGCCGGCACAAAGGTTGGTGCGGGACTCTGTTAACTTGACAACGACTAGTAATTACGGACATTGTTAACGCGGCTAAGAACCGCTAGTAATTAAGGGCATTGTTAACGCGGCTAAGGAAGAGAGCTAGTGGGTGGGAAAGGAAACTGACCACGAACGATCTTTCGCGGCCACGGCAACAGACGGTTCCGTCCCTGCAACGACGACGACGGAAAGAAAGCTAAGCCCGTTCGCTGCCGGCGTCGCTGTCCCTGCTTTTCCATGCAACGGACGGTGCAGAGGGAGCTTTCTTCTTCTCGCTAGCGCAAGCAAAGGAAAGGAAAGGCAAGGCAAGAAAGAAAGAAGGGGGCGGAAAGCGCGCGCGGATAATACGTAATCGAGCGCGCATTAGTAAACAGGGAAACGAATTTTTCTCTTTCCTTTGTTTAGGACAAGACACGCGGAGAGCGATTACGGGGAGGCCACAACTCGGCAGGCGGCCACCAGGGAAAATCTTTATGCTTACGGCCGGCGGCCGGAGGCGGCCCGGCCTGCGAGCTCGCCGGGCGGCGCCGGATGGGAGAAGCAGTAAAAAATACACACAAACAGGACGGTTTCTAAAATCGAACGACGCCGCTATATATCTGTATATTGAGCTTGCAAGAATTCGATCAAAGAGCAGAGCATGGGCGTACATACCATTTGAACGAGACGGGCGAATCTGATTCCGAGCGAGCGACGAGCCGCCCTTGATGAAATAACCTCCGCTGATCCTCGCTGGAAACAAAGCTCCGTTCGTTCCCCTCTTCTGGACGGCGATTCGTTGGATGAAATTTTCTTTTTCAGCGCCTCCGATTCCCCCTTCTCCTTTCTTTGGCAGCTGCGTTGCCTCGGATGCCCGCCCCCGCTTGCGAGTGTCTATTTATAAACAAACTAAACACGCATGACGCATCCAGCCCGCCCGTCCCTGTCAGCTGATCCGGCGATGACGTGGTCTCCTTCCTCCCTCCGGCCGTGTCCCGTGTGAAACCAATTCCAGCGACCGTCTTCTAGGAGCACCACATATCCCCCATATGTATCTTGTTCTAGACCGAAAGAAAGCGCGGCCAGCAGCCTTTATTATCGGTGCTCCTCCAAGTGGAGCCTCTGAATCCTTTGTTGTTGCAGTTCAGATGGAATCGTCCTATAGTTCGATGATATTCAAACGCGCGTGTGAAGTGGACCTTTTTTTTCTTGCTGATTAGTAAAGCGACCTTTTTCTTCTTGTTGATATGATATTCTCTTCTTACTTGGTGACTCGATGAAGCCGGGACGGCTCGTCCGGTTCGTTGATCAGGAGGTGATTAATTAGTGCGCACGCCCAACCAGCCGACACGCATAGGTATGGTATGGATAAACGGGATTCCTACAACGCGCACAGTTTTCTGCACGGCACGACCGGTGCGCGCGAACAGGTAGTGCGCGCGCGTCCGCACCGAAGCACGCAAGCAAGCCAGCGCGCCGCCGCAGAGGACACTGTCTCGCAACACATGCAGGCCGCGTGCGTGTTCCTCTGTTGCTTCGCTTGCCCGTGTCGCCTCGTGCATGCGCGCGCCGTTGGAAGCGACGGCGGCGGCGATCGACGACCCGCGGGGACGCCGCACCACCAAACCAAACCAAACCCCACTGCCTGCTCCATCCACCCGATCCCAGGACAAGTGATCCGTGTGGTGGGAGGGAGAGGTTCTCCGGTACACACGATCAAATCACTCGTGACCAACACCAAGCCGACACGCATATATGGATTGATCATACTACATGGATACTAGAACGGATTAGTGCCGCAGTACAGTCCCTCCGTGACTTTGTTGTTTTCTGCACGACACGATCGAAGCGGCACAGTCTCGCGTCGCGGGCAGATGCTGTGGCTTCGTGGCACGCGAGCCGCGTGTTTCTCGGTTGCGTTGCTTTGCTTGCGCGTGTCGCCGCGGGGGAAGCGACCACGCGGGGACGCCACCCCCCACGGAGCCGTGGAGTGGAGAGGACGCGGGTCGCCGCCGGACAGATCCGATTCGAATCCAAGCCAAGCCACGGCGGCGGGGGGGATCAATCAAGTCGCTTCCGGCAAACGGATTAAGCAAACACGAATGATCACGAGAAAGAAGAACTAGTGCAAGCAATGAATAATGCAAGCAATGAACGCGGGAAGCGTGGCCGGCAAACGTACGCTGCTGCTGGGTCGCCGTGGTGGTTGACGTCTTAACGACGTGGACACCTGGCTCTGGCTGCTTGCTTGTCCAGCCTTTGCAAACTCTTGTCTGGACAGCATCTGAAAACCAGAACAGCATCCCAAAACCAGAACATTCAGTCCGACGTCACCTCTGATCTGAACTAGGGTTCTTGATCTTTCCAAAGGTTCTGATAACTCTCGATTTGGTGGAAACTTGACACACGTTGATTTGGCTCCCGAACAACACGTTCTGAACCCCGCAATCGCAGCACCACGTCTCCTCAGATTATCGACCGGCAATGCACGGTCGACCTCGTCAAGAAGGCTTATCATTGCCTGCGAATCGAAAAACACAAGCAAACACACAGAAAAATGCAACCAAATTACTGAAATCTGAATTAAGATCACAAGTTGGGGTCTCACAAACCGATGAACGGCGAAACTGTTTTTGACACAATAATCTAAGCAAAACCCAACCCTAACTTGGGCGGCAGCTACTGATAATATAGAGGTTAGGGGCGTGCAAATCCCCTGGACGCGTCCCTAATGGACTCCAACATGATACAAAGCCCAAAGGTCAAATTACGATGGCGCAGCACTGAGACAGATTCTGAACGTCCACTTGTTTTGACGATTCCTGTTGACTCCGAACGAATTTTGACATGAGTCCGATGCCATTGGAATGGTTATCAAATTATCTTTCTGTTCATATGTAGAACATTCAAAACCGAGCCCGTATACGATCTGGACGACCGTTTTAGTGTAAACTGTTCCTGAACTCCGAAACTGACTCGAAACCGACTTGACTTTAGTCTCCAACTTGTCTTGGGCGCCTTTGCTGATCTCCTCCGCCTCCAAAGGCCTCTCCCAACATCTCCCGGTCTTCTCCGTGGTTCCTAATCATAATATAATTATTAGGTAGAAATCTATTCTCAAAATTCATATGTAAAGAAGTGTTTAGGAACGAGCTCACTTCTAAATTTAATTGTCGTGCGCGAGCTCTAGTAATTGGATCTTGTATGATCAACGGAGGAGTATCATTTGTATCCACAGTAGTGATGTCCTCATCAACCTCCTGCCCATTTTAACGATGGATCTAGCTTTTCTGTTGGCCCCAATTTACTTAGGCTTAAAAACAATGAGCCTGTTCGATAGGCTGAAGAAATAACCGCTAACACTATAACGGCTGCTGAAAAAATAACTGCAAACACTGTAGCTGCTGAATCGCAGCCGCTGCTGCAAAACCACCAGCCGAACAAGCTGAATATTTTCACATTTCGCATACCACCGCGAACATACTTGTCCTAAACGCCGCCGCGGACCACCTGAGTTTGTTGTGGCAGATATCCTTGTCATTCTTCAGTCCGCAAAGAAAAGGAGTAAGTAACCGCTTGGACACATTACTCACCTCGCGTCGTTCAACATTGATCGAAAACCCTAAACTATATTAAAAACGAAAGAAAACAGTTAAGTTCAAAAGGGAAATGAGTCCATCGTGGAAGGGGCAGAGGATGGCAGTGAAGATAAAAGAATCTAGCTAGCTATTGTACAATTATTTTTCTTTTATCATGGTTCTTTGAATTTATGCTCGTGCTGCCGCAGCTGGCATATGTATGTCCATCGCATATGTATGCCGCAGCTGGCATATGTAGGAGGGAGCTTCCTTGTGGACAAAGGTGGCCATCATGCCCACGACAAGTTAACGTGATGTTTGTTGGCAAATGGCACAGGGATGTTCGTTTTCAGGGGGTTAAATTTTAGAGAAGTCACATCAAAAAGAATCTTGTTATTTAGAAGTATTAAATAAAGTTTAATTACAAAACTAACTGCAGAATCCCGGTCAAATTCGCGAGACGAATCTAATGAGGGTAATTAAGCCGTGATTAGATGATTAGTTACTGTAGCATCACTGTAGCAAAATATAGATTAATTAGGTTCATTAGATTCGTCTCGAAATGGGCATTCATCTGTCCAAAAAAGTTTTGTCAATAAATTTTATTTAGTGCTTCTAAATGGCAAGATTCTTTTTCATTTTAGAGAGCTAAAATTTAGAGGGATGGAAACGAACACCCCCAGACGACAAGACCACGTAAAAAAAAGGGGAGGAAGGGCTTGAGAGATTTATCAACCCAAATTACTAACAGATTCTAAATTTTTCTATGTATACCTTTTTCTAAGGATAAAGTTTAGGGGGGAGATAGAAAGATATTTATAGAGGCATATTTCACTTTATTGGAAAATAATAAGCTATTGATGCCCACATGGTTTATATTTCGTTTCTATCAACTCGTTTGCTCTTCCAGGAGCCTATATAAGTATGGTTTGTTTAGGATGCTTGAGAGTGTCATACGGTTGATCATCAAAATTGTTTAGGTTAATTGTCTGACAATAGTTATTTAGAAAGAATTCCATTATAATATTTTCTATTCTATTACTTAGGAACGAAATCTAATTTTTAACTATATGTCAAATGTCCTAATATGTCAAAAAGGTAGTCATTTGCTTGTCTCGAAGGAAAAACATGATTCATACCAAATTTTCACTCATTTGAGTGCGATGATGAATGAAAAGTAAATTAACATAGTCAATATCAAGAGACATTATAAAATTTCTTAGCATATATTATTACATTTTTTGATAACACATGAGTAAAAATAAGCAGCCAGAAGGAAACATAATGAACAGTTAAGAAGACAAAACACTTACTTCCGTGTTATGTCAGTCAAGAAGATGGTCGGTGCTGTCAAGGAAGGGGTCCCACTTAAAATTCTCCATATATCGTAGATTTGTGTGCACACGAGCTAACTATCTATGGTTTGAGTAGGAAATCGAATCATTCATTTGAATGTGTAGATCCCTACTAATTTTGTAACGAATTTGGTGACCCGTCATATGGCTAGATCAGTGGGAGTCAAATAAAAGCAAAACAAGTTTGAATATATATAAAAAGAATTCTCATGCTACACGTCCAATTGCACACCAATCCATGAACGAAATCCGATCTAATAAACGATCCTAACATAAATGTCTAATCACATTAATGTTGTCTAGATAATAAATAAAAGCTTCATACTTAATAAGTATATTTTCCCCTTTTTTTTTCTTAAGGAGCTTATTTTACAAGGCATATGATATTTAGTGGGTAAGATGTCCCATTTTATATGGTCAAACCCATTCACACTTAGAGTCTCAATCGCCTCAATTATTTGTCTGTAAAATTTCTCAAATTTATTCATAATAAACACTAATGATTGAACACAAGTTACCAATACTACATTACTAGAGCTTAGATATTTCTCGATGGTGCACAAGGTTAGGTTCTAAAAGTTGATGCAATAGAACAAAAAAGAATAGAGACTCTTTATTGAATTTTATATCTCATTGTGAGAATTGGATGTGCTTATGACAGCCTCCAGCCTCCATATCTGGGTGATGTACTCAAAGTGAAATTTTATCAGCCCAGTTAATTTTGTAGTAGCACACGTTTTGTTTTGCTTGAACATTCATAAACCAAGATGAATGACTTGTCCACGGTAAGATAACCAAATGATTAAATCACCAATGACCTTGCTTGGCATTAGCTTAGATATGAGTTTCTGAATATGAATTGAGATGGTGTGTGTGTGTGTGTGTGTGTGTGTGTGTGAGAGAGAGAGAGAGAGAGAGAGAGAGAGAGAGATGGATGGAAATCATGATGCACGGAAAAAAAACACTTATGTACCCTTGGTGGATGTACTTTTCTACTTATAAAGTTAATAATAAGGTAGAATTACGGCCGTTTCCTTTGAAACAATAATAACAACAACAAAATCCTTTTGTTTCACTTGCAAATGATTTTTCTCACATGATCTTTACCAATAATTTGAAACATTACTACATGAGTTCATATTAATTGCTGAAAAAAAAGAGAAAAAAATTGGAAAGAAGGAAGATTGACACATTGCTGGGCCGACCCAACAATTCTGGGAGAAATGATACATGTCCGACTGGTTTTGATCGTGTTCTGACCGAACGGCAGTAATCTCCGTTACTCTATCTCTATCATCACGTTTTTAGCAACAAACTTCGTGATGTGTTTTGCCTAATCGGGTGACGCTTGCTCTGTTTGGTCAGTAAACAGTCGGACATCCCAGCGTCGTCTATAGCAGGGCTTCAATTCTGGGCCGAGCCGCAATCTTGGTTCAGTTTCGAAACCGCTTCTTTCGTCGGCCCGTTCAGTACCGCCGGTCCATCGCCGATCCGGAATCCTCTAGGCTCCTTCGCCTCGCTCCGCTCTTCCCTCACTCACAAACAACCGCCGATCCCGGCCAGATCCGAGCAGCAGGAAGGAGGGATGACGGGAAGCGGGGGCGCGACGTCGCAGGCGTACGGCGAAGCGTGGTACTGGGATGAGCGCTACCGCAAGGAGGCCGGGCCCTTCGACTGGTATCAGAAGTACCCCGCGCTCGCGCCGCTGCTCCGACTCTACGTCGCCACGCACCAGCGCCTCCTCCTCGTCGGCTGCGGCAACTCCGGTGAGTCCAGTCGAGTGGTGGGTGGGATTGCTTCTAGTGAGGGGAGTTGGGGAGGGGAAGGGAATCTGTGCTTGTTTCGTATCGCGAATATTGACACTTGTTTATGGCGCGACGGTCCATTAGCACTTTGGCCGAACGTCCGTTCTTGCGATTCAAATAGGCTGACCTGACTATGGGTTGGATCAGTTTGGCGCGCAATGTAGATGTGCTGTAGATACTTTGTTGAATAAAGTTGCAGCGCAGTCAATTTCATCGAAAGGCTTTGATTGCATGGCCTTTGACCTCCGGCATGTAAAGCATAACAATGAATGAACCATGCAATCTTTACATTTTAGGGAAAGAAGTAAAAAACAGTGAAACATTTATTTACATTTCGGTGCTTGAGTAAAGTATAACTGCTTCATGAGTATAATGATATAAGCTACGCACTCACATTTCTGCTGGTTCAAGTAGAAGTTGGAAGGAAATGGCAGTTCTGTACTTATTTTTTTGTTCAGCGACCTTTATTATTCTTTTGCAGTTTCAATGCGTGGGCATTCATGCTACCTTTTATTGTTCTTTGCTTATACCGATTATATGTCTGGTAGTTGCAAACATAGTTTGTGCTTTCAGCTAGTAGCTTGAATAGGGTCGAAAAGAAAAAACTCAGTCAACACATAAGAAACTAGGTGGCACTGCGTATAAGAGTCAACAGTGGTGTTTCAGTTCAGATGTCTATTACATTAGACCCTGGTACACCGGATATTACTTATGTCGGTTACATTCCTTTGATTGCTGCAGTATTTGGTGAAAACATGGTTGATGATGGTTATCTAGACGTTGTCAATATTGATATATCTTCCGTGGTAATTGATCAAATGAAGAAGAAATACCAGGACAAGCCTCAACTTAAATGTATACACTCTGCTGCTAACCTCCTGTCCTTGAATTCCTCCGGGGTGTATCCCGCCTAACCTGTGCTTTCATTAAATATCATAATTGGCATAGATATGAAGATGGATGTAAAGAACATGTCGGATTTTCAGTCTGGTTCATTTGATGCTGTTATTGACAAAGGTAACATTATCATTGCAGTACATCACAGCTTTATGGAAATGACTGCTAACATCTGTACATGCATTTGGTACTAACCCTTTTGTTTCTCGCAGGAACACTAGATTCTCTTATGGTGAGTCAGTTTTTGCCAGGACACTTCATTTCCCAGTTTGATACTCAATAGTGTTACTTGTATTTCAGTGCGGCCAAAATTCGCAAGAAAATGCAACTAAGATGCTAGAAGAGGTCAACAGGTAATGGATATACATATATATTTTTTTTGGGTGATATCTCTGTTTAATTGACTACAACTTATGTTTATTTCTCTCACAGAATCCTCACGGAGAATGGTGTCTACATTTTGGTAACATGACCTGCCTCACTGTCTGGTTCTTAGATGGTGTCTATTTCGTACACTACTAGCATTGTAACATTATGAGTCCCAAAATGCTGTAGATCACATATGGAGACCCAAGTTACCGATTACATATCCTGAAGGACATGCAATATTGGACGGTAAAGCTCCATGTCATAGGTTAGTTACACCAACGGTATCAGCAGAGGTCAATCTGCGTTGATGTTATACGGGTGTTTTTTTTAAAAAAATAATAATTATGATTGCAATTATTGTCAGTCACAAGTACTGTGTGTACATTGCTTGGTTTTCATTCGTGGTACAAGTACTTATGCTTTATAACTGGGATGATTGCAGATAGATGGGAAAAAAGTTCTAATCAGAATAAATGGGAACTGACGAAACCGTTGCCTCTAAATGATGATAGCACATCAATAATTGAACTTCTTGGCCCAAAACCTGATGTTCACTATATCTATGTCTGTGTAAAGGTTAGCCCGCAACAAGCGCATTATGTTCTAAACTTGTTTTCTGAACTGACATTCAGCTCATTAGTATTCTGCTTATGAATGAATCATTGCAGGGAAACAATGGTGCAAGGGTGGATTCTAAAGCTGAAGAACGTATCGATTGATTTCACCTTATAACACTTGTGCATAACCAGTGTAGTGAATAATGTAGAACAGACTGTACTTCAAATCGTTGTTGTTTCACGAATTCATTTCATGTTTAGAGAAGTTGTATTAGATGTGTTTCACGGTTCTTGTGATTACCTCTTTCACTATTGACCACCCATTCAGTTTTGTCTGGAATATATGTGGTGATCTCCTGACTGTCAAGCGTGCATAACTTAATCATGCTATCAGAAAAGCTTTTGGAATGTAAAAAAAAAAAACATTGCATTATGCTGTTATTCGTGAAATTCCCTACAAGTTCTTTTGAGATTTGTGCGTCACTTAAGACTGATCATGCTGCCATTTTCTCAAAAGGAAAAAATGGAAAGAAAATGACACGAGATGACCTAAATGGCGACACGGCTTTTCCACTCTGATTCCGTCATTCTTCAAAAAGGGGTGATGTGAGATATATATTCTGACGAATAAGGAGGTCCCCATTTCTAATCCAACGCCTCAAGATTAGGCACGTCTCCCTTTCTTTCCAACTTGCCCTCCAAAAATCTCACAAAGCCAAACCCCTTTCCCCCGTCTGCCAGCCGCCTCGCCGAACTCTCTCCCCCCTCCGCCGCTCGCCGCCTTTTCACTTCCTCCACCCCTCAACTCCGACCCAAATGGAAGCTCTCGCGGGCACGGCCTCATCCTCCCTTCTTCCGGGCCCCCACCCGCGTTCCCGCCTAGCCCCGAACTCACTCGCGCTCCGCCCGCGCCCCTGTGGGCCCCTCCGCGCGGCCGCCGCCGGTGCTGGCGGCGGCAAGGAAGACGCCCAGACCGGCGTCACCGCTAACGGGTCTCCCGTTCTCAAGGTAACCATTGTTGTGATTCTCACTTCTTGTTATGGGAAGCAGAACAGGGGAGGTTTAGCTGGGAGTGTTAAAATGGGTTGATGCGACATGCGAGCCTGAGTAGATGGGTTGGTAACCCGGGCGAGGTGAATCTGGAAGGAATTGGCTTGTGTCTGTAGAGTTCTGCTAGGTGAAGGATTGGATTCAAGGTATGGGGGCATACCTTGATTGCTTGGGGGTGATTGGAACTGGGTTTGAGGGTTTATGAGGTGACCTAATACAGTTTTAGCCTTTAGGAGCGCACTAGGCAATTGAAGAGCACTAAAAAGGCGGAAATGAGTTACCCATTGATGTTAATGCATTCCGTTGTTCAGAATTGAGAAAGTAATGTCTGATTTAAAAGTTTACGAGAAGCTGTCTGTCTTGCTGTTGCTTAATGAACAACGTAGTATTTGCGGCGAATATTTGGTTTCGTCTACCTTTTGATCAGGCCACATGCTGTACTAACTAGTAACTGCTGCTTCACAGTCCAAGAACGATTTGAGTCCAAATGGAGCTCTTGGACCTATCGTACCCGACAAGGCGCAGAAGGACTCACCAACCAATTCCAGTACTGACTCAAGCGGATCAAGAGCTGGCCTATTTAGAACACCTATATCTGGTGGAGTGCAGAGTGCAACTTTTGCCCATGGTTTGCCTCCTCCGGCTTTGGCTGTTCGCAACTTGATGGAACAGGTAGCTTCTGCTAGTTAACCCCTTTACCTTCCTGTTCTGTCGGATGAAATCTCATACTTTTCTTTTCTTCTTGCTTTGTGTACCAGGCACGGTTTGCTCATCTGTGCTCTGTCATGTCTAGCATGCATCATCGCCGCACTGGATATCCATTTGGTTCACTTGTCGACTTTGCTAATGATTCAATGGGCCGTAAGTTAGCTACTTAGTTAACTTTTTGATGAATGAAGGTGCACTCTGTTGGATCCTTGTAACTAATTGTCTGGTATGATGTGTTGTGCAGACCCAATATTTTCATTGTCACCCTTAGCAATCCACACAAGGAACTTGCTCGCTGACCCAAGATGCACACTTGTTGTCCAGGTATGAAGTTTACGATATGTGTACTAGAGCACAAGGTTCCTTACTTTAAACGATAGCATGTGTTTTCATTCTTCATAGGTGCCTGGATGGAGTGGACTGTCAAATGCACGAGTTACAATATTTGGTGATGTGTACCCTTTGCCAGCTGATCAACAGGTACTGACTTAGCTGTGTTTATTATTTGGCATTGCAGTAATCTAAGTATTTACTGCTCCGTTTGATGAGTGGCCTTTTAGTCATTAGGAACCACATGTGTTTTGCTTGGAAGGTATTTTTGGGACTAGCCATGGGTAGGGGAGCGTGGAAGGCAGCTATCCATGTGCTAGAATCATGAATAGTTTATCGAGGTCCTTTGGGTTTCATCTATAGCCTACCCAATCTGCTTGGAACAAAAGGCTTTGTTGTGTTTAGAAGCCATTTTTGGTCTGTGATATTTCAAAATATCAAATGCACTAAATTATTAATTTACGACCTTGTGAATTAACTTTAGTCTTTCATTTTTTTCAACAACTCCACGAGAGTTAGTTGCTTTCTCATGGCTGATATAGTATACACTATCGGATTTTTTTTTTAAAAGAAATTCTGTGCGGTCATTATTGAAAGTGAATGCATTATGTCGTAAACTCACAGCATAATTTTTATTGCAACATTTTTAGGAAAGGGAATATATTGTTTAGGGCATCTTGGTTTTAGGGCCTGTGTACTGACTGTGACTGCTTGCAATCATCAGGAATGGGCTCATAAGCAATATGTAGCAAAACATCAACAGTGGGCATCTCAACAGTGGGGAAATTTTAACTATTATAGGATGCACAACATAAGGTATGTGAATAAGTGAATTCAATCGCCGGTTCTTTTCTTCTTATCATTTGATGTTTGTGGATCTAACTAAAACTGAAATGACAGCTTAGTAATTAATTCCTTGTACATATTAAGATGTGTGTCCCCTTCTCGGTCATTTGTAAGCTAGAAGCAGTGACATACTCTTTTCAATAATTACAGTGACATATACTTCATTGGAGGCTTTGGAACTGTAGCGTGGGTAGACGTGAAGGAGTATGAAACTATTGAACCTGACAAAATAGCAGTTGATGGTGGCGAACAAAGTTTAAAGGTGACCACACCGGATCACTGTACTTTCGTTAAATGTTTATGTTGTAACTACAGAAGCAGATTAGCTGGCCCATCTAGTTCACTGCATGCCACTTTGGTGACTACAGGAAAATCTCAACAACTTTTGATGAATGCCTTATTTTTTTGTAGGAATTGAATGCAATTTTCTCTAAACCACTTCGAGAGTTCTTATCATCAGAAGGAGAGGTTGATGATGCCGCTCTTATATCAGTAGACAGCAAAGGGATAGATATCCGAGTTCGCCAAGGTGCTCAGGTATAGTATATGCAGACTTTCTTAACAATCAACAACGAGCTATTGTTTTCCTTGTGGAAGAAAAATTCCTTTTTGTCCACATTATTCAGTTTTATTCCATTTGCGCAGTTCAATATTCAGAGGCTAGCGTTTGATGTGCCTCACAAGGTTGAGACTCTGGAGGAAGCCAAGAGAGCACTTCACAAGATAATCAAGACAAGCAGCAAATAGACTGAAGATTGCAGAAGCTGGCTTTACTCAGTTTTGGTGAATGGTGTAAGGTTTTATTTCGACTGAGAATCAAGGATTATTAATGTAGCTGGTAGCTTGCATAAGTGCAAAATATGGTGGCTGTATCTTTAATAATGAGAATCGCGGCACCCATGTGTTGAAGATTGTGTATATGCTCGTGTTGCTAGATCAATAATAATGCTTATGCACATGCTGTTTGTGACGAACTTGGTTATCCTCAATGGAGGAGGAAATGGTCGATCACATCATATCAGGCTATCAGCATTCCATTCGCGTTGCATTGTGAAATGATAGCATGCCTTGATTCAGCTGGAAGATTGATTATACAATTGCGAGGAAAATGATACCGCCTAATAAAATTGGCCTCAGAACAAATGCGGCTGCCTTCCATGGCCCTCCTGATATTGAAGTTCCCTATGAGGACCAAAACCAAATTTCGATTCCCTCCTTGGCCTTTCCGTTAGTTTTAAGACTTAACGGTGCTAGCTAGAGGGTAAAAATACCATTTTATCTCTAATTTGGAATGAACTTCAGTCACATTCAAAAAATTTGTGCAAATATGAGTATTAATTTACTGTTGTATTTTGTTTTGAAATTATATATGTTGCCTTGTTTTTTTTTGAAATGAGCATTTTTCTAATTTAGTTTCATAATAATTGCACAAAGAGGTATCTATTTCCACACAACAGTGATTTGTTATTTCCAGTTTGACATGTGCTACTTCTACATAACAAGGAGGGAACTGCTCTAACACCGATTGAACAAGGTCCTTATAATTTGTCAATTCCGAATCGACAACCATGTCAAAACTAAAACATTTCAAATCATGCCTAGCCTTCTTATGATTGCCCAACAATTTAATTTGTCAAGTCCAAAACTTGTATTCGGATCCAATCTGTTTTTAAAAGAGACCTAATATTTGAGAACTAATGATCCAGTTTAATCTAAACCATTTCGCGAATGAGACACAATGTTGCCCTCACCCTGACCGGAGGCAGCCCGCAGCGAACTGCTAGCTGGAATCCCTGTTTTCTGAAGCGTTGACACCGGCTGCCTCAACCGCACGCATGCTTGGCTGACGCGCCCTAGCCCGCGGCGATGCCCCTTGAATCCATGCGTGAGGGCGAGCACCCTGGCTGCACGCGAAGCGGCGCGGGCGCCTGACATGAGCTGTGACGAGAGAGAGAGAGAGAGAGCTGAGGGTAAAATTGTCTTTTTGCATTGCTCGGAAGGGATTTTTCACGGGAGAAGTGACAGAAGGCCAAGGAGGGAATGGAAATTTGGTTTTGGGAGTCATAAGGAACTTCAATCTGAAAAGGCTCATGGAAGGCAGCTGCATTTGTTATGAGGTTATAGAAGGAATTTTCTCTTTCATGATCTGCATATTGACATCTGCCCTTGCGTATAATTTTTTTGCCCCGCATCTGGAGCATAAGCATCAATGTCCACACCGTTTGCGTGCTATTACCTCCGTCCTAAAATATAAGCACTTGTTGACTTCTAAAGATCACGTTTGACCATTCGTCTTATTCAAAAAAATTATGAAAATATTATTTATTTTGTTACAAATTGTTTTATTATTAGATATATTTTAAATATGACTTATTTCTTTTATATTTTTGTAATTTTTTTGAATAAGACGAATGGTCAAATATGAAGTTGAAAAATCAACCAATGTTTACATTTTAGGACATTCCTGTGCTAGAACATTCGTCTGTCTCTCTACCTGAAATGGACGCAACAACATGGTTGTACCGTGAATGCGGCTGATGATTATCCACGCGAATGGCATTTCTGCCTGGTTGGGTGTTTGCCTTCCAACTACCTGCATTTTGCGCATGAAGCCGCATGTGGAAACTTTGCCTGTTTGGGTTGGGTGCTATCAACCTGCTGAATGTGCTTGCTAATACCAAGCATTATTGTCTCGCAGCATGTGGAATGCGTGAATGTTTCAGATTCAAGCCAAAGTTAGCAAAAGCAATTTCTGGCAACACGCAGGAGCAGGACCACTTCGAAGTTCGTACTAGTTCTTCCTTCTTCTTCTTCTTCTTCTTACTGGTTCCAAACGAATGTCTCGTGAAATTGAACCGTCTTTTTTATTTTAGGATACGTACATACGGCTAGCTTTAGGACACGAATGTCTTTTTTCGAAAGACCAGGACACGAATGTCTAACTTTCGCTTTCCACGTCAAAGTATCGAAAGCATTCTACCTTACAAATCGGATTTTCATACTTTAAGCAAAGAGATCTTCCTGCTGCTTCGTTCAGTTTCAACCAAACTAGTGAAGTCACAAGAATCACAACTCAAAAGTACCCAGCCGTGTACGCAAGGAGAGTCAAATCTTGTCCCAATGCCAGGTGGACCCGTAAACATGTCCCACCCACCATACCATATCAAATATTTTCGCTAGGCGTCCCCCAACCAATTCACCCCATCCTTGCTCTTTCGGCCCACCACCCTCCGCGTCGTCTTCCTCCTCGCTTCCGCTTCCCGACCCGACCCGAGAGATCCTGTCTCCACAGATCAAGGCAGCCACCGCCCACCCCCCTAGGCCTAGGGTCCCAGGCCCCGCGCATGGCGGAGGTAGCCGACGCGCCCCGCCGCGCGAAGTCGCCGTCCCCGCCCCCTGCCGGCGGCGACCGCAAGCGCGGCCGCTCCTCGCCCGTGCTCCCGCCGCCGCCGCCCGGGCCCCCGCCGCCGGAGCAGCACAACAAAAGGTACCGCAGGGAGGGCGGCGGGTTCGACCGGCGCCGCCTCGGCGGGGGCGGGGGAGGAGGGTTCGAGCATGACGACAGGAGGTGAGTGTCTCCGTACGACCCGGGCGGGATGGGGTGTGTTCAGCTTTTGAACCTGGGAGGAAAAGATCAGAGCTTGCTGGATGCTGCCCTAGATCGGCCGGTGCTAGATTAGAGGAACTATATTTGTGTAGTGTTGCGGCTTCCAGACTTTCAGTGCGTGGGGTTGGGTTTCGGCTCATGCCATTTGTTTCTGCCGCGGCCTTCATTTGAGCGAAGTGGTAGAGTAGGTTTGTTACAGTCTCACCATCCTTAGGCTATTTGTCTGTTAGGACTTGGGACATTGCTAATTGGTTCATCACAGTAAAAACATGCAAGCGTCCAGAGTGCTTGCAGCTCCATTAGTGACCCAAGCTTCCTGCAAACACTTTGAATTCTTCCTGGTTGTGTCGTGTAGATTTTGAAATCTTCTCAATCCCTGTACCAGCTACGTACAGAAAGGTTGAAAACTACATGATTGTTTAGGTGTTTGCTTATCCTTAAATTTTTCCCCCTTGCACATTTTTAAAGTGTTAAGCTTTGTCTCCCAGGGATCACGGTGGTATGGGAAGAAGGGGTGATGATGACAGAGGCCATGGACGATACATGAATCGTGCACCAGGTATGAGTTTGTGGGTGGGAGCTTGTCCAGTAGTTGTCATTTCAGAACACATGCTAGTTGTTTTAAGTTCCACTGGAGGTTGAATAATTGTCTGAACCTATTACCTTCGTTGTTTTTCTGGTAGCAAAAAAATACAAAGGCAGTAGTTGATTTGCCTTGTAATTTAGCCATTAGGACTGCCTTGACCTCAATGAGGCTGTCAAGCATGCAACATGTAGTCAGTGTGTACTCACTGACAGGACCTGAATAAAAGCAAACGTGAAATGCATGTTACTAGAAAGACAGGTTGCGTTGATTAAAACTTGTGGGTTCCAAAGCGTTTTTCTTTTCGGTTTGTGCCAATATTTGATGTTATTTCTTGTTAATGATTGCCTCTGACTGTTGTTGTTCCTATGATGTATAGATTGGTCGGATTCTGGACGTGGTGGATGGAATGAAGGCCCTGGGAATCGTAGGTACGCATGTAAATCTGGATTGTTTTATGTACTTTATTATCTCCACTATTATTCCTTAGCTGAGATCAAATTATACCGCTGAGATATGCGCCTTTTATTGGGCTTGCTATGCTTGTTGCATCACTGCACTGCAATTGGGGCACATGGTTTAGTCCAGCATCAAAGCGATGAGCTTCTGAACCCATCATTCAGTTTATTATTAGTCATAAGACATGCACATTAGTACATTACCTGCAAATAATTATGCCTTGCCCCTGCGAAAAAAGTCTAAAGCCTACTATAGATAAGGAGGGATTGTGGTGCAAAGAAAAACATCAAAGTTCCTACACTATCTCTAACCCTGCCCTTGTGGTGCAGCTGCCGGGTATTGGCATGGTCGCACTTCTTGGGTTCAGGGTTCTCTAATATATATGCCCATGACACAACAAAATGATTTAACATTGTGCTCTATAGGGAGGGGCTGATGTCATACAAGCAGTTCATCCAGGAGCTTGAAGATGATATTTCACCAGTTGAAGCTCAAAGCAGGTGTGCTATCCAAGTCTCTATCTTTGGAATGTAATTTTTTGGCAGATTATATTTCTGTGATGAACCAGCTTTATCCTCTGTGTGCAGTATGATTTCAGCATGGTTAATGTGAAATAAAACCTCACGCTTTTGAATGTCTTATCTTTAGATACGAGGAGTACAAGTCAGAGTACATCAGAACTCAGAAGAAAGCATATTTTGACCTCCATAAGAATGAGGATTGGTAACATTTTTGTTTGGATTACGACTTTTGATATGTTATCCAATGTCTTATTTTATTCATTAACCTTTTGCTTCTATTGCCTTTGTTGTAGGTTAAAGAACAAATATCATCCTACCAACCTTGAATCTGTCATAGAAAGGTTCGTTATTTTCTTGGTCTAATTTGTCCATCTGATTTCCCTTCTGCTGATGCTCTCGAATATTCGTACTATCAATATTCAAAGTCTGTTCCAAGTAAGCTATAATTATTTTTGTTTCAAGCAGAAGGAATGAACTGGCAAGAACTACGGCAAATGAGTTCTTCCTAGATCTGCAGAATGGAAGTCTGGACACGTGAGATGCTCCCTCCTCAGTCATCCCTCCCTCTATCTCTCGTAGCTTGACACCTTGACATTTACTTCTGTTTGTGTTGTGCAGTGGTCCTGGGTTAACTGGTTCGGTGGTGAGCAAATCTGGAAATAACAGCAGTGTAACTGCAAATGATGTGGATGAAAATGGGAAAAAGGGGAAACTTGGAAAGGGTCCTGATGATTTATATTATGCTGCTCCCAAGGCTCATCCAGTTAGTTCTGAGGCTCGTCGAATTCGAGCTGACACTGAACAGGCTCAAGCTCTCATTTGTAAACTTGATGCCGAGAAGGGTATTGAGAACAATGTTCTCTCAGCTACTGACAATGACAAGTCTGAGCCGCCAATTGTCATTATACGGGGATCATCTACTGTGAAGGGTCTTGAGGGTGTCGAGTTGCTGGACACTCTTGTTACCTATTTGTGGCGCATCCATGGTGTGGATTATTATGGTATGTCGGAGACAAATGAACCCAAAGGCCTGCGCCATGTGAGAGCTGATGCGAGGACATATAATGGGGCTAGCTCAAATGCAACAGAATGGGAGAATAAACTTGATTCATTCTGGCGAGACAGGATTGAAGGTCAGGATCCGTTAGAGACATTGAAGGCAAAGGAGAAGATTGATGCAGCTGCTACTGACGTCTTGGATCCATATGTTAGGAAAATAAGGGATGAAAAATATGGGTGGAAGTATGGTTGTGGTGCCAAGGGATGCACGAAACTGTTCCATGCTCCTGAGTTTGTCCAGAAGCATTTGAAACTCAAGCATACAGACGTGGTGGTTGAGCTGACTTCAAAAGTGAGGGAGGATGTTTACTTTGAGAACTATATGAAGTATGTTTTCTGCACTGTCCTCCTTTTTGAGCAAGCTATCTTTCGAAGTTTCAAGATAATAACATGGCATTTATTTTGGATGCAGTGACCCAAAGGCGCCTGGTGGAACACCTATCATGCAGCAATCTGCTCCAGTAAGCCTTGTCGCTACATTTATACTAACTTGCAAATTATTGATTTTATTGTGTAATTGTTTGTATGATCAATTTTCAGAGGGGAAAAGGAAGGCAACGGCCTCCAATAGAGAGTCGGCTGAGAGATGAACGCGGTCGTAGATTTGACAGGAATGCTGACTCACCGCCACATGATGGGCCTGGTGAAAACCCTGATGATCCTATATTTGATTCGTATGGTGATCCAATGATGCATGGTGCCTTTCCTCCAGATATTCCTGCTCCTCCAGTGCTGATGCCCGTGCCTGGTGCTGGGTAAGTTTGCAACTTCCGCTTACTTGTTTTGTCAATGTACTTATGGTTGATTCATCTTCATTTCCATTGCAGTCCGCTAGGCCCTTTTATTCCTGCACCACCGGAAGTCGCCATGCGTATGATGAGGGATCAGGGTGGGCCACCTCCTTTTGAGCCACCTGTGGCTCCCCATCCTAGAAAAGCAGGGAGGGGAGGTATTCCTCCAATGGGTGGTCCGTCTCCAATTTTCACTGCTCCTCCTGTTCCGCATGATCCTCGTAGAATACGGAGGTCAGTACTTAGTACTTAAATCTTGATCTCAGCTATTTGTGCACTTTTATTACCAGAAATTCATCAGCATTCAATGGTAGCACTGAATTTTCAACATTCTGAAACTTGGTCAGAAGCAACCATGATCCTAAAAGACAAAGGCATTATTGATTACCTTGTCTCTTGAATAATCTTTGACGTCTTTCTATCTGACATTACCATGATCTGCTTAGTTGAGAATCTTTCTCAGCATAAACTACAAATCTGTACGCTTCACAAGAAAAGTTTAGCTGATCAACAAATTGAAACTCTCCATTTTACCTGCGTACTATTGGATTTATTCATACGTGTGCACCTTGGAAGATATCTTCTAGCTCACGAATGGATCGAGTATATAGCTGCATCTGCAGTCCGGGGACGTACTCAGCCATGTTCCTAGTTTCAGCATCCAAGAATAATTACATGTATTACGTTACTCTTTTAAAAATATATGGAAAAAATTGTGCTTGAGTAGTTATTTTTTCAAAGTGTGCTATGATGCAAAATTTGTGCTGCTGAACAGCTATATGGAAAAATTATTTGAATAACTGATATGAACTATCAATAGATATTTCAGACTAGTTCTTTTCTTCTACACATTTTTTTTGGGGTACACTTCTTCAGCAGTTTTCACCTTGCTTGCAGCTACCAAGACCTTGATGCTCCTGAAGATGAAGTCACTGTTATGGACTACCGGAGCTTGTAGACTTGTGCTTCATGTTCCTCAAGATAGCTGTAGGTAGCATTACACTGCAAAAAGACCTTGCTTTCTAGAATTCACCGTGCAGATGCCAGATACCTTGGCAGGCGTTTATGTCAGAAAATCTCAAGCTCTTCCATACTCTGTAAAATGAATCATAGGTAATCCAGCCAGGCAGTGTATTCCCATTGAACGAAACAATTTTGTACACCGTGAAAATGTTTGCATTTCTGGCCCTTCTCATTGGGATATAGATACAAAATCTGTTGTATTTTCCGAATTTCTGGCATTCCTGACGCATGCAGTCCAGATGACCAGTTTTCCACTTTTTATGTATACAACCTAGTACTTACCGCACATGCAAATGGCAAGTGGGCTGGAATCCGAAGTCATTGGCATGTGATGACGGTTTATTAGCGCCTGAATCTGGCTTGAGAATTTCTGTGATCAGTCAGAGCTGGCAAGCATGTTGGTCTAGCTAGTGGGTGGAAACTATTTGGAAACTCTGTAGTCCCCGGACCCCCCGATCTGCTCCAGCCTGTCTGCATATCCCCTTGACCTGATCTGGAAACCATGTGCTTGCTAAGCTGCTGACTGTGATAGCATGACTCCACTATCCTGGCCATCCCGCGGACTTGCAGCAGGGTGTGGAGTTAGCGACGGCGAGTCACGCTCTCTTGCCGGCCGCAGTTGGCGAGGACGAGGGCTCGCCGCCGGCGGTCGCGGTCGGCCACCAGCCACCGCGCCTGGCTTGTCAACAGCAAATTCTCTCTTGTTCTTTCTTCTCGACGTGCAAGTAAACGGTGAGGCCGACTGGACCGAAAGGGAGATGATAAGAGTACTCAGGTACTATAATTAAGCGGGTACTGGCACTGTATGACAGTATGAGCATGCATTAACCCGGGTTTGCGGCGAAGTGAGGAACACGCAATGGAAACTTCGGAGGAAGACCGAACGTGAGCAAATCGGATCGGAAAAAATATGGTACCAATAATGCTGACTTGTCAGCATTCCTTTTGTCTCCTCGGCAATCATAGATGCGTTTTTTTTTATGGTTGTAGTTTTGCAACAGCAAGCAAGTTCCATTTGATGGCGATAAGACATACTACCTTTTTTTTATTTTATTGGAAAACGATAAGACAGTCAATGGCCCTCAATTGTAACATCGTTTTGGCCACGTTCCTGAGATCGATATGTGACACCTGGGCAAACAAGAGATAGCAACATTACATCTTTTTTTTTGCATATTCACAAGTCTGAGTCACCGGTAAACAGGGGCGAAGCTACAGCCATCCGTCGGTGTCAGCTGACACCGACGGATTTTGGGAAGTTCAGTGCAAATTACTACTCAAACGTTGTTAACAATGCTAATGACACCAATAAAAAATGCGAATGACACCGGCGGCTGATGATCCTGGCTTCGCCCCTGCCGGTAAACATGAGCGGATCCCACTGTAGAACAAAAACTCTCGAGCCTCTTATTTTCCTAGTCATATATTTTAGGATGGTGGATAGGCGAAGCAATTTCTACTCGAATTAAACCACTCCTCATATTTATTTATACATCGCAAAGGTTCTTTACATATCAATTTACCCTGGTCACTACTGATCTTGTCACTGTTTGGATCTTGACGAGCCTTTCCATTTCCATTTTTTCAAACATGGCAGTTACACGCGCCGCGCCAAAGCCCGGCCCACGCTCCCGATCGTTGCCTCCCGCCAAAAACAACCCCACTGACAGTGTGGGCCATACCTACCGCTCCGTCCGCCAATGCTTGACGCGGCCCCCTGCCTTACCCATCGCGAGCTGGCGGGTCCACTCGTCCTGGACCCACGTGGCAGTGTGATGCGCCGCAAGAAGCTTCCTCGAAGCTTCATGGCCTAGGGAACGAGTCCTCATTCCCGACCGGAAATGCGGGCCGAGGAAGAAGAGAACAAAACAGGATTCGGAGAGAGAGAGAGAGAGAGAGAGAGAGAGAGAGAGTCTGAAGCGGCGAGGTACTACTGCGGCGGGGAGCCCGTGAGCCGGATCGCGAACCTTCTAGAAGCTTCACGTCGCCGAGGTGACTCAGGTGAGTGAGGCGATTGATCGATTTCCCGCCCGCCCGGTGCTCGTGTGAAGCCGGCGATCTCGTAGTCTAGTCATGACACAGATGCTCGTGTGTGCCGTACAGGGGGCCGTCGGTGTCGTCTCTCCTGAGAAGGCGGACGCCGCTTATTGGGCATGGCGCCGGAGATCCGCTCGCCGGACGTGCCTGGCGGCGCGGAGGAGGCCGCGGAGCCCGAGGTCGAGGTAGAGGAGGAGGAGGTGTTCGACGACGCCTTCGACATACCGCATAAGAACGCGCCGCACGATCGGCTGCGCCGGTGGAGGGTACGTGATCTCATCTCAGCCTCGCCTCTGTTGTTATCTGATGACGTGATGATTGTTTGGTTTAATTTGGATTCGGATCGTGGTTTGTGCCGGGGATCCCAGTCGCGCTGTAAGTGGGATTTTGGGAGTGAGGCGTTGTAAGTGGGATTTTGGGAGTGACACTGAGCAGTGTTCACTCCGAACTCTGTTGGTTTGAAAATGCTCGAGAATTGAAACCATGTCTGGCCTGGATGATCGTGACTGTGGACTCTAACGGCGGCATTTCGAGATTTAGAGCGTGGCCGTTTTCATATGAATCTCGGCTGGGCATGAAGAAAAGAGGAATAAAATTAAGCTACGAATAAATTTTAGGATCCAAAAGTTGTGTTCTGTGTATGTGTTTGTCGAACAGTCATTTGTAGCCTGTTAGACAAAAAACACAAAACCTGAACTCTGCTAGTGATATGCACATTCGTGCTGCCAAAACTCTTCTTAAACCAATAAACCTAAGTTAAACTATTTTGCTGCATAATTTCGTGATTTATATATTTATACATTTATATATTTCATACAGTGGGAAAATTATGAGAAAAAAAATCTTACATCCATTTTACCACAATGAAATACCTGTTTTACGTCATAGTTGGGTCTGTGATAACTTGCTGTGGTAAAAGTGAAAATGCCTTTCGATAGAGGAAGTTCATTGTGGACAGTGAACGAAGTGAAAATGCCTTCTATTTGTTAGTATTGAGTTCTGACAAATATGGTATTGTCTTCATTTCAGCAAGCTGCTCTTGTGCTCAATGCTTCACGTCGCTTTAGATATACTCTAGACCTTAAAAAGGAGGAAGAGAAAGAGATGATAAGAAGGAAGATCCGGTCCCATGCACAAGTTATACGGGTACTGTGTTATTTGCCTGCCAAGACATCCTATTTCCTCATCTGGCTGTTCAGTTTTTTATTCTAAAAGTGTACTTTCCAGGCAGCATTTCTTTTCAAAGAAGCTGGTCAGAAGGATATCAATGGTGCAGGTACTTCACATTGTTGACCTCTGTTTCGTGCTCAGTCATGTTTGAGTAGTTTAAAAAAAAATATGTTCGATGCTTTTGATGAAACATACGAGGTCCTGTTATGTAGTAACATGCCTTCAGTTATTACTGCTCCATCGCAAAGGTAGTTACTTACTCAATGTCATGTTTGGAATGCTAGTGATTAAATTTTTTTTTGGCAACCTTAGTTCCTACAAATTGTGCAATCTATATAAACAATAATGATGTGATATTGAACTCAAAATGCTTACACGCCATAGTAATTCATTTCGTTAATTTACATTTTCACTAGTCTTCATACGTCAAGTCATTTTGTACTTTAAGTCGTCAGTTCTCCCTCTCCGGAGTCAGCTTATTGCTGCTGTATCAGTTTACACTTGTGTTTAATAATCGTTATACATTCTTGTGTACGTTCTAATTTATATTCTTGTGTTATATTCTTGTTCTTTCTCTGGGCAGAAGCTTATAGTGGTATAAATGTTGCCACGGCCTCTCATAGTTTTCCAATTGAACCGGAAAAGCTTACAACATTAAACAGGGATCATAGTAATGTTCTTCTTCAAGAAGTCGGAGGAGTAAGTTAATGCTGAACTAGATTCATTTTGTTTTGCCACCTCTCAAGCTAAACTTTGTTTACAATAATGATATTCTTCTGTTCAGGTTAGGGGCCTCTCAGATTTATTGAAGAGTAATTTAGACAGGGGAATTAATCCAAATGAGGATGAATTGTTACAAAGGAGGAACATCTATGGGTCAAATACATATCCTCGCAAGAAACGGAAAAACATACTGGTAATTTGAGTAATCACTTGGTTTCAACTATTAGAGTGAACGCACTAACCAGCTGAACCCAAAAGCTTAAGCCAATGGGAGAAGGTAGGCAATTCACTTATACACTTCAACACCCCCACTCACGTGCAGCCAGAGATGAAGGCGCAAACGTGGAAATAAAGGAACGCAGGCACAAATAAAGCCTCTATCAGGATTTGAACCCGAGACCTCTGGCCCTGATACCATATTAGAGTGAACGCACTAACCAGCTGAACCCAAAAGCTTAAGCCAATGGGAGAAGGTAGGCAATTCACTTATACACTTCAACACCCCCACTCACGTGCAGCCAGAGATAAAGGCGCAAACGTGGAAATAAAAGGATGCAGGCAAATAAAGCCTCCACCAGGATTTGAACTCGAGACCTCCTGGCCCTGATACATGTTAGAGTGAACGCACTAACCAGTTGAACCCAAAAGCTTAAGCCAATGGGAGAAGGTAGGCAATTCACTTATACACTTCAACATCAACTTCCTAGTAGGAGAAGGAGATGAAAACTGGGAAAGGAAATATATTTCAAAAATTCCAAAACAAAAATACTTGTTAAATTGCAACAGACATTGGCCTATCAAATTTTATCGTGTCACATCAATATTGTTGCTTAAATGTTTTCTGTCAAAATTTAACGCTATTATGTTTAATTCTCAGCTTTTTGTATTTGAAGCATGCCAAGATTTGACTCTTGCCATTCTAATGGTAGCTGCCGCCATATCTCTGACGTTGGGTATGACAACAGAGGTATTATGTTACAACATCTTCTACTAGATACAACTTTCCATTTTTCACTCTTCTCCATGCGTTATGGACTAAAGACTGCTGTGAGTTATCCATTTTTGGTCATTTATTTAACACCTTTTTATTAGGGTGTAGATGAAGGATGGTATGATGGTGGAAGTATTTTCTTGGCAGTTTTCCTTGTGATACTTGTTACTGGTAATATATTTGGATTTACAAATTATCTGGTTTTTAGCCGTGTTTTTCTTCTGCTCACAATTTGGTGTCTTCTAATGCATATCCTTACTATCCATCCAGCAATCAGTGATTACAGGCAATCACTTCAGTTTCGGCATCTTAATGAGGAGAAACAGAACATACAAGTGGAGGTGAGTATTGTTACATCATGTGACCATTTTTTGTGTGTAGTGCTTGTTAGTATGGAGTATGTACTGTTCAGTGGTTCAGTTCACTGGTGGAGCCTTGTAGAGGCGAAGCTGGGCTCCAACCCTACCCGCCATCCCCAAAACACCGACACTCTACACCCTGATGTTTTGGTTCACGTTCTGCCACTAGTTGTGTTTCTGATTTTTTTTTTTTTTGGTCTCTTTTGGCTAGGTTGTTAGAGGTGGTAAAAGATCTGGAGCTTCTATATTTGACCTCGTTGTTGGTGATGTAGTTCCCCTCAAAATTGGTGACCAAGTAAGATGGTATATTATTAATTTTTATTACTCGGTTTATTTTTTTATGTAAAATAATCCGATTAAAATTGTTTTTCTCATCCAGGTTCCTGCTGATGGTATCCTGATATCAGGCCATTCTCTAGCAATAGATGAATCAAGTATGACTGGGGAGTCAAAAATTGTGAGTCCGTGGAAAAAAAGCTTGTTGCTTCTCTCAAATGCTCCTTTATTTGATTTTATGACGTGGTATTGTTCTAGGTTCACAAGGACCAAAAGGCACCTTTCTTGATGTCTGGTTGCAAGGTTGCAGATGGCTATGGTTCTATGTTGGTGAGTTTAGCAATCTCTAAGTTTCAGCAACATCTGGACTTGAGCACACTTTTTCCATGTCTCTGTACAGAAAACTTTTAAACTTATTATTCTTTTAGTATTGTCTTTTTCATGGATAAATAACTATAACTTAACCTTACATCTTGCTCATCAAATGAACAGGTAACTGGTGTGGGTACCAATACTGAATGGGGTCAGTTGATGGCTAACCTTTCAGAAGATAATGGAGAAGAAACACCACTACAGGTTATTCTCTTTAGTGCATATCCTTGAATGCACAAACACTGAGGGCTTCCTCTTATTATGGCTTTGGCTTTGGTACCTTTTAGGTTCGCTTGAACGGTGTTGCAACTTTCATTGGTTTGGTGGGCCTTTCAGTGGCCGGTGCAGTACTTGTCGTGCTTTGGATAAGGTATTTTTAACCAGTAACGCAACTTCCACAAATGTACTCTCTCTGACTGATGTTAAACCAAACTACAGATATTTTACTGGGCATACCGCGAATCCTGATGGAAGTCCCCAGTTCGTTGCTGGAACTACTCGTGTGAAACAAGGATTCATGGGGGCAATTAGAATCTTGACAATTGCTGTATGCAATCTTAATTTGATTAGTACAAAACTAGTACCATGATCAGATTTCAAAAGTTTCCAATGATTCTTTTCTCTTGTATCCACAGGTGACTATTGTAGTGGTTGCTGTGCCCGAGGGACTTCCATTGGCGGTAACACTGACGTATGAAAGTCCCACTTGTGCAGTTCTGTTGATTTTTCAGGGGCATAACAATCTGTATTGATTTTTTTTCAGGCTTGCATATTCAATGAAAAAGATGATGCGAGACAAAGCACTGGTAAAACAACACTATTAACCAACTATATGTATAAAACATTGCCTGGATAAAAAGAGTTCTTTTATTTAACTTTATTTAAGTAGGTGAGGCGGCTCTCGTCATGTGAAACAATGGGATCAGCTACCACAATATGTAGCGATAAAACAGGAACTCTTACCTTAAATAAGGTTTGTGAAGTCAATTACCCATCATTTGTAATTTAAAGTTTAGTTACGGTATATTCCCAAGATGTTGAGCTTACTGAATGATAGTTCAGGACTTTCCATTTGATTATAAAATAACGGCATGCCTATGTCCATTGTTATCTAATACAATGATCATGTTGTGTGTTACTTCTGTTTTAATCTTGACATTTCATAATTTGCTGCCACCATTATATGTTGGTGAATCATACGAAACTGATCTTGTAGATGACAGTTGTGGAAGCATATTTTGGCGGAACAAAGTTGGACCCCTGTCATGATACAAGCCAAATGTCAGCCAGCACTTCATCACTTATTATTGAAGGAATTGCACAAAACACAACTGGAACTGTATTTCTGCCTGAGGTACAGTAGAGCAACCCGCCCCCCCCCCCCCCCCCCCCCCAAAAAAAAAAACCACATCCCTTACGGAAACTCATTGTTACACTGGTTGAGAATCAAAATAATGAACTCTTATCAAATTTTTAATTACACCAAATCAGTAAAATTAGTATGAGCTTCAAGAACAGGTAATTAGCTCATTAGCTGTGTGAAACTGGGCGACAAAAGCAAACGAGCTCATAACCAGTTTAAGAGCTGAAACAAAAATAATTAGGTTACCCGCTTTTACTATTTCAACCCGTAATAAGCTTGAAACTTGAGCTGTAAGAATCAACCATAGTGCTCATGTATATCAACTGTCATGTTACACGAGGTTACATCCATGCTTATCCTTTGTATAGGATGGGGGAGAAGCAGAACTTACCGGTTCACCAACTGAAAAGGCCATTCTTTCTTGGGGCCTTAAGGTATTAATAATGTTCGTTCAATTCTTCAGTATTTTTCCAAGTTCCTTTTTTTCTCTTTTGGTTGACTTGACCGTCCCCCTTTGCACAGGTAGGGATGGATTTCCATGATGTGAGATCAAAGTCTTCAGTTCTTCATGTTTTCCCGTTTAATTCGGAGAAGAAACGTGGTGCTGTTGCAGTACAGGTAGTGTAAGCATTGCATTTTTATGTCAAAAATTGGATTTATCAATAAATTATTCATATTCCTTTCTAGTGCTATAGTTTTGCAATCCCTAGTCTGTAGAACTTGTAGTTGGGACATAATGTAACGTGCTGATGTACGTCACATGCGATTCTTTTATGCCATATTTCCTATATCTTCAAGTAAGTTCTAACTAATGATCAATATGATTGCTGTGAGAGCTATGCCATAAAGTTGAACAATTATTCATGTAAAAACTGTTAATTTATGACTCAGAAGGAGGATTGGTTCTAGCTATATTCTGTTCTGAAATCTGCACATGTTTAAGGCCTTCAAAATCATCACTCCCTTGATTCTTTCACTATGGATCTTTTGTGCTAATTTGAATTGTGGCGTACAGAGTATTTCTAAACTTGCCAAATTTAGAGACACTGCTTTTTATTTGAGGGTGAATACAGCAGGATAGGCCCCCACTGTGTGATTTATTCAAATAAAAGGAATAAAAATAAACTGTACATAAGAAAGTCATAGAAAGGAAACATTGAGGGTCTGTACAAAAGAGAACAAAATAGACGCTGCTCTACTGTGCCTGTGAACCAGCCAATTTCCTCTTGGTTATTAGCTTTCGGTGCATTAAGAGGGGCTTTTTCATGATTGCATGTTCATGTGCGAAGACCTATGACCTGTTTCTCCAACGAGTTCTTTTTGTCAATGAAAACTTTTGTGCTGTATTTCTTGTTATCCCTAATTTGTTTATCTTGGTGCTGTCTGACTCCTGAAACTGCAGGCAGAAAATGGTGTTCACATCCATTGGAAAGGTGCAGCTGAGATAGTGTTAGCATCTTGCAAAAGCTGGCTTTCTGTTGAGGGTTTGGTTCATCCAATGAGTACTGCGAAGGTAATATGCCACACCTAACTTGTTTATTTGGTTATTTGTCATTATTTGAGACTCACTTGAATTGTTTTTGCAGTATGATGAGTACCAGAAATCAATTGAAGGCATGGCAGCAAATTCATTGCGCTGTGTTGCTTTTGCATATTGTCCTTGTAAGGCTGAAATGATCCCGGAGGAAGACATAGCTAACTGGAAGTTGCCGGAGGATGACCTGACTCTGCTTGGCATCGTCGGAATAAAGGTTTGTTGTTATTAGGTTACGTTCCAAGATTGACAGTTCCTGCTTGTTTGACAGTAACCGGAATTCATGTCTGCTAAATACTTGACTGTAGTCCAGCACTATATATCTAGTATTCCAGTCACGTATATGTTTCATGAACATGGCATCTTATTCTGATGAACAACATAACAGCGTAATTTGGCTGAGTTGCATAGTTCCATACAGATGTTATAGTATAATTCAGCATGACACTCTTCATAGGATTTATCATCTCCCATGGATATATGAACTGGCATAATATCTCTTTTCTGCTGTTCAGTCAACTCATGTGGGCTTTCACCACTCAAAAAAGAAAAAGATTATAGCATTCAGCAATGGCCAATGGCTATAAAAGAGTTTGTTCTCCTGTAGGACCCTTGTCGGCCAGGAGTGAGGGATGCTGTACGACTATGCACCAGTGCTGGTGTAAAGGTCTGTATTACTTATACATTTTCCTTTCCTTTTTTTTATTAAATGAACAGTATTATGCGATTGCCGGTCTGAAATGCAGTACTCTTGTTGCGTAATACATTATGTTACACAGTACAATTCAGTTCTGTAATTATGTGGTGCCTTTTAAGTTCATGAAATAAACGAGCGATGTTTTCGATAGTGACACTCTTATTTCAGAATTGTATCATGTAACTTTTTCCTATTACTTAAGGATAACCTAGGATTTCTATTTCAAATGTTTAATATTGAAAGAACAAATAAAGTGGCAGGCGTGGAAACCAACATCAAGACTTGGAAAGGATCCTACTCTACCTGAGTGTGGACTTCCCTGTTCTAATATTATGGAAATTTACAAAACCAAAGCAAATAAAAGGGATCACAAAACCTTGTCTAGCCATGCCAGAGCATTGATGGTAATTACTAGCGCTTGCGCCATGGGTAACCTTGGTAGATTCCTTCCTAAAGAACATTAACAACTTAACTATGTTTGAGTTGCATGTTGTATAAAACTATGTTACTCCGAATGTTGCATTCCATGTTCACTTTCCTACCATCTGATGTATTTTGTCTATTAATAGTAGATATCTTTTCCATTTCTTCCCTGGAAATGATATTGCTCTGATGCCTTGCTTCATGACTGCTGTGTTTGCAATAACAGGTGCGCATGGTTACAGGGGATAATATTGAAACGGCTAAAGCCATAGCTTTGGAGTGTGGTATACTAGATGCAAATAGTGTTATTTCAGAGCCATTTGTAATAGAGGGAAAAGTGTTCCGCGAGATGTCAGAGATTGCAAGGGGAGAGGTTGCTGACAAGATACTTGTAATTTTCTACCTCTCTCCCTCACACCCTCTCATGTTAAATTTGTTAAACATCAAGAATGCTTGCAAATCATGAGATGTCTCATATGTATCAAGTTGTTCTTTCCCCTCTTGTTCACTTTGCCTGAGAGTTGCCTATGCTGGCGTAGTCTTTCCTCTGGATTTCAAAAGATAATTATCTTGTGTCAGGTGATGGGAAGGTCATCTCCAAATGACAAACTTTTGCTCGTGCAAGCTTTAAAAAGAAAGGGCCATGTTGTAGCTGTTACTGGTGATGGCACGAATGACGCCCCTGCATTGCATGAGGTGCAATGTTTAACTCAATTTGTCAATGATCTGTTAAATTGCCATTTCCACATTGAAGATCTTATTGTTCTAATTGTTTGATTTGTTGTCCAGGCCGATATAGGTCTTTCAATGGGCATTTCAGGGACAGAAGTTGCTAAAGAAAGCTCTGACATTATAATCTTGGATGATGACTTCACATCAGTTGTCAAGGTTGGTCTAGCATGCAGAATTTTTTAAGAAACTTTCAAATGAATGATGCACAGTGATTTATTTTCATGTAACAAGCTATATTCCAATTGCAGCTGGCCCGCTGACTTTATAAATGTACTTTGTGAGGCTACTTTATTGTGCTTCTTGCTACAGTCTTGAATGCATATGCAAAAATCCTTGGTTGATGCATTCTTTAGGAAATAATTATTGTTGCATAATTTTTTTTTGGGTGAAGCTTGAAGTTATGAATATTAGGCTTATGCATTTATGCCTCTTTTTCTTCTTTCAGGTTGTTCGGTGGGGACGGTCTGTCTATGCAAATATTCAAAAATTCATCCAGTTCCAGCTTACAGTTAATGTCGCTGCACTTGTGATAAATGTGGTTGCTGCTGTATCATCTGGTGACGTGCCCCTAAATGCTGTCGAGGTTGGGACTTCTTATTTCTTTCTTTTCTTTTTTGGCTAATAGTTACTTCCTCCGTTCCATAATATTTGTCATTGTAGCATTCATTTTTTTATCACTATACTTGTCATTCTCACATCCCAATGTACTTTTGACTGTAATTATGAGTATCTGTCAAATATCCACGTCTTGTCAAACCTTATCCCTCCTCTCTCTCTCCCCCCCCCCCCTCCACATTATTAAGGGTAACTTGTCATTTGGCACACCCTCTCCTTCTCACTGGAGGGAGTAATTAGTTATTTGACTGCGCATATGTCCTTCCCTTGAAAAACGCCCTGAAAATCTTGGTTCTATGTTTGAATAATCTTTCTGGAAAACGATTCATAGTACATACAAGCTTAAAACATAGAGTTTGATGCTAATAAGACATGTTTTTTAACATTTCTCTCAAGAATGCTTGAATATTCTCATTTTTTTTGTTCTTCTATTTTTTTCATTTTATAGCTTCTCTGGGTCAACCTTATCATGGACACACTGGGAGCTCTTGCATTAGCAACTGAGCCACCGACAGACAACCTAATGAAGAGAAATCCTGTTGGTCGAAGGCATGTAACTTTCGTTGTGGTTCATATGTTCTATATTTGTATTACCATGCTTTCTACAGCATTAACAATATTTGTTTTCTAAAGCAGGGAGCCACTTGTTACAAATATCATGTGGAGAAACTTGTTTGTTCAGGTTGCGATTTGTTACTTAATTTTTGTTACTTCATTATAAAATTGGATTTTTTTTGTCTCCTTTCTTATTCTGATATGTTTGGTATCTTGTGCAGGCCCTATACCAAATAGCAGTTCTTCTCGTCTTCGATTTCTCTGGAACAAGGATTCTGCGGCTGCAGAATGAAAGTCGGTCTAACGCTGAGAAGATAACGAACACCTTTATATTTAATACCTTTGTCTTTTGCCAGGTGGGCTAAGGTTTTTGTTCATTGTACATTCATAGCAGAACATTGGCTTATTCTTTCAAAAAAAATAGTGTTGAGTTGACTAAGTATATTGGAAGTAGTGAACAGAATGAATTAGTATATGATCAGCCTTATTTCCATGGAAAGTTAGGGTTATGGACTATTTATGCTGACCAAAGTCAAGTTTTATCTTACAACTTTTTTCATTCTATGGATATCTTTGATTTTGACCTGGATACCTGATACAACTGGTATATTTACTGGTCTAAGATAATTGCTTATGATCGATTCTTAGCGAATTGCTAGCTTTCTTTGCATCTCTATGTTCCATTAATTTAGTTTGATCTGTTTTAACCACACGGATTTAAAGTTCTTGACTGATGATATTATTTCCTGTATAGCCTTACTTGTATGAAGTCAAACTATAGTGAGAAAGCTTAGCCGTGAATAACTTCACTTGTTTTAATAAATAACTTGCTATGTGAACCCTGTTTACATCTGAAACAAGGATTTTTGTTAACTTGTATGTGCTTTTGATACCAGATCTTCAATGAGTTCAATGCGCGCAAGCCCGAGGAGAAGAATGTCTTCAAAGGAGTAACAAAAAATCACCTGTTCATTGGAATAATTGGTATAACGACAGTATTTCAGGTAAAAGAGAACATGGGAATTCCTTTTTTTTTTCTTAAATTTACCTGGCAACCCTGTCCCTGTGGTGCTTATAAGGCTGCTTCCCTCTTGGCAGATACTCATAATTGAGTTCCTGGGGAAGTTCTTCAAAACTGTGAGACTTAATTGGAGACTATGGTTGGTTTCAGTCGCAATTGGCTTTGTAAGGTACGCACTTCAACATTGACAAGTACGATTCATCCATCCTTTGAAGGTTGCACACTAGGTTGAGCCCATGTTTGTGATATGCCCTTAAACATTGATAAGTATGGTATCAAACTTCAGATTTGGCTATTTGTTAGGTTACCAACATTTTTTTTGTGAAATTAAATGTTAGGTCCTGTTTCAACATTCTGTTGACCACTAATTCTGTGAGGCATTCTTTTCATTGGATTTCTGACCTCTCTTTTGCTTCTTATGTGACAGTTGGCCTCTGGCATATCTCGGGAAATACATTCCTGTGCCCGTAAGACCTCTTCAGGAGTATTTGAAGCCTAATTCTTGTTTGAGAAGATCACGCCGAGGTGGTCTCCATGATCTAGCTGGTGATCTTTCCCTGTCTTTATTTTGATGTAGTAAGCTTATAGATCAGCTTTTGATGCAGATGAGGAGGAAGGTGGTCAAACCTGAAGTCGTACGAGTAGCCAGTGTAAATAGCCATGTGACAAGAAAAGAAGACAAACAAGACTTCTACTGGTTCCGTGGAATAGCAGCTTGGGGACTAGTCGGCCTTGTAGTTTCTTCTACAGGAGATGCAGTGGAAAACTGTACAAAAGCCAACTCCTGTATTAGATGCTGTCATGCTATGCAGCGAGGAAAAAGAAATCGCAAACCAAAGCTGCTGGTAGGTATGCTTCACACGATGGACTTGAAGTATAATTGACTCTAACTTGGGATCTAACCTTTTTGCTGCCGATCTGACTGTAGATTTGTAAATGATTGTTAGCTACGAGATTTTCACAGTTTTCGTTCGAAATAATTTTTTATAGTAACTAGCTAGGGCATATATTGTTCTCTTGTACCCACATCTATAGCTTAGAGGTGCTTCTTTATTTCTGTTTGTTGGATTAATAAACGGATGAAGCAATAATGATTGGATGGTTGGTTAAAAACTTGGAGCAACAAGAGATTTGGAGTTTTCCTGTAGCTGTAATATGCAGATTTACAGAGTGTAAAACCTTTTGTTTCGCCAGCATGTATTAAGGAAACCATTGGAGTTCCCTAAGTATAGCTCATCCTCATTTGTATGTTTCGTGGTAGACTTGTACTATCCGATAATACATAACTTGGGCTGCGTCCTTCGCTGTCGATACGTGCTTCCGTCGCCGTTGGTGGCAAGGTCGTCTCCTATCGTGAGGATTCAGTGACAGGAAGGCTCGATCGCGCGTGTGACCGAAGTAGGAGCGGACGCCAGTTTCATCAAGTTCAAGCTAGACTACGCAAAAACTAAGAGAGCCTCGCCATCGGCAATATATGGATATTCTTCCTCACTTGCGTACATTTCCTAATCTTGACTATAAAAATGCAATAGGAACAATGAATTAAAAACAAGACAAGTCGGTTCACGGATTTGAAGCGTGTTAGATCTTGTATATTTCTATACATAGGCGCTGCTGCACCGCCTAGATATTGGTACCAATATATATACCTCCGTACGTCGTCCGTTACAAGCCCACGCATATCGTGCGCTGCCATCATGTTGGGCTTCAGTATTCCTACTGAGTCCAAATTCAATCTCGACTACGAAGGAACCAAGAACCGCGACATTCATTACTATGTTACCCATAAATTCTCTGCTGGGGGTACACCTGGGCCGTGCATTGCCACCCACATGGACCGGAGTCCAACAATGGCAATGGCAATTGCGTGTACCTCTCCCTCTATCTACAGCTCCTCGACGAGTCAGCAACCGTCGAGGTCATCTTCGAGGCCTTCGTGATGGACAGGCGCGGCGAGCCGGGAGGCGGGAAGCGGTTCGTGCGCGTAATTCCACCGGGGGGGTTTTGGGGATTTCCACACTTCATGGAACAGGAGGATCTGGAGTGGGATTTCGTGGTGGACGGCCAAGCTTCGTTCTTGTTCGTCGTCACGGTTCTGCGTGACAACACCATCGCCGTGCCGCCCCCCGACATTGGCGACCATCTCGGCAGCCTGCTCGACAGAGCTGAAGGCTCGGACGTCTCCTTCTCCGTCGGCGGCGACACGTTCCCTGCGCACCGCTCCATCCTCGCCGCCCGCTCGCCGGTTTTCAAAGCGCAGCTCTTCGGTTCCATGGCAGATGCAAAAATGACGTGCATCATGCTTCACGACATCCCAGCCATCGACTTTCCAGGCTCTGCTAAGATTCATGTACACCGACGCACTGCCCACAGACGAAGAGCTCGAGAGCAGCTCGTCAACCATCGATTTGCTCCAGGCATCTGCTTGCGGCGGCCGATATGTACCACATGGACAGGCTGAAGCTCATGTGTGCCCAGAAGTTATTTGATCGCGTATCGATTGAGAATGTTGCGACGATGTTGGGTTGTGCTGAAACCCACAACTGCCCGGAGTTGAAGGGCAGGTGCATGGACTTCTTCATGGTGGAGAAGAACTTCAAGGAGGCGGTGTTGACCGAGGGCTACTTGCGGCTGATGCAGGATTTCAAATCGATTATAGATGAGATAAGAGCACGACTGCACACTTAAGTATATGTATCTTTGATCAGGCAGATGAACAAGTGCCCCAAGCTAGCGCAGTTTACCGCGTTAAACATAACTTTATTATATCATGCAAATTTCTTATCTTTTCTCGAAAGCCAGACGCAAAATTATAATATATGAAGTCGCCGTGTCCGGTTATAATTATTGATATAGATTCTTCCTCACTTGGTGTACATTTCCTAATCTTGACTATCAAACCGTATACAATACAAATAATATATGTATGATGCCAATGTCGTCCACGTAAATTTAATTTAGCAAAGATTAGTTTGATGCAAATAATTCTCAAAATGCATACTTTTTACACGCCATATTCCGTTTATATATACATGTGTCTCGTTCCGGATCGTTTCTGATGGTTACATTACATGTAGCGCGCGCGCGCACGCTTGCATGAATACGTTCCCCAATTGTCAAATGTACGTAGGAGCCTTAAACAATGACGTCACAGTCGAATTCGATATTGCTGTTATTACTATCTTCTTGTTTTTTTTTTTTTTGATACGTCTACGGTTATATATCACTCCACAGTTATCCCGTGGTGGACAGAAGCTCATGCAAAATTGCAAACACCACGCAATGAATTGAAGCTCACAAGCTCGAAGTGGTCGATCAGCCAGGACTCAAAGGTCGCCGAGGTCGAGGAACTCGTCCGGGTCCATCGGCAGCGCCTCCTCCTCCTCCTCTTCCTGCTCGTGTCGCACGGCAAGGAGACGCCCACCGCCGTAGCGCGCCTCAGCAGCAGAAGCAGGAGGAGGAAGAAGCAGAGTCGACGACAGCAACGGCAGCGCTCCCGCTGGCCGCGGCGCGTCGTGTCGTGCCATGATCTGCACGAAGGCGAGCTGGGCCCGCGTGGTGGCGAGGTCTCTCTGCGCGGCGCGGATCTCCTGCTGCAGGCGGTCGATGATCCCCGCGCTGCCGTAGACGGCCGGGGTCCTGCACCCGCCACCGCGCCTCCGTCGCCATGGTGTCCGCGGCCCGGCCTCGCTCCTGCACCGGCAGGCTCTGCACGCACACATCACATATATAAGCACAAAGAAATGGCGCACACATTTTAGATTCCAGCTGCTTGTTGCTACGAGACAATGCATTCAGACAATTGCTATCATCCAATAGAAAAAAGCAGGCAGATCAACTTATTAACTTACTAATAAGCACAACTGATGATGAACAGTGACGACACACAGTGCGTAACTGAAAACGAGTGAGTGATCACCTGGAGCAGCCTGGTGGCGTTGCTGGTGCCGAAGACGGCGTGCACGTCTGCGTACCGCCGGGGCTGCGACGCGGGGAAGTAGGGCGCGAGGACGCAGTCCGGCGCGCACCTCCGCCGCAGGTACTTGCACGCCGCGCACCTTGCCCAGGGATTACTATCACCCGCGCTGCCAAACTCGCGGCTACGACGATCCACTTCCATATTACGGCTACCGCTGCCGGAGGACGACATCGATCGATCGAAGATAATCTAGCGAAGATCTCCGGGGATCGACGAGCGATCTCGTCGGAGAGGTTTGTGATATTTCCGTGGATCTTTGAAGATTTTGGAGAGATACGAGCGATCTCGAGTTATATAAGCATGGTTGCATGCGAGAGATCGGAAGAGGGAGGCAAAAATGGGAAGCTATCGGCAACGGCTAGTACGTGCCATATGAGGAGGACGGACGCTAGGAAGGAAGGCAGCGAGCTAGCAGCGTAAGAACGGAAGTGTTAACGGTCGTGTCGTGGTTCCATCACTCCTCTGTGCCGATCAGTTTGGTACGTACGCGCGCGTCGGGTCTTGTGGAGACGGCGGCCAGCTGCCGGCGTGGACTAAGTGTGGTTGCTGGACACGCCGACGCACCATGCATGTGTTTGACAGAAAGTTTCATAGTAGAATTTGATTCATTCTAATGCTTTACATTTCCATTCTTTCAGTTGTTACATTTGAAGTATTTAACTTGCAAAAGAAATTGTAGAACGCATGTGACAACAATGTAGTTTTTAGGGTACTGTAAATCTTAAAATATTATAGAAGATTAGATAAAACTTGATATTTTAAGGATATTTATAAGAGGATTTCACATGAAAAAGAGATTGTAATCAGTGCTATATATAGTCCCTCCGTTTTATAATACCTGTGATTAATAGTTCTTGTGATTCACACTTTTGATGCACAATTCTCAACCCCCCCAATACATCTCTCTCGATATCTCTCATCCTCATTTTTTGTGCATCGTACCTTTGTCACTTCTCCTTGTTTCCTATATATACGCAGAGCTAGAATCATAAGTATTTATGAACAGAGGGAGTGGCCAGTGATGCAATGCCTAAATTAACCTATAAGATTTGAACATGATTATATTGTTCCAACAGTTATTTCTGGATTGTTTTTAATTGAACTATTTTGACCTTACTATCTTTGTGCAAGATATTGTGTGTTTTTTTTTCACAAATGTATGCATTTCCGACCATATGGTAAAATGTCTGCCATTAGTTTTTTTCTTACAAGAATTTTAGGTACAAAGATGAAATGTACTTAGGAATAAAATTCATATGCTATAATGGACCTCTCGCCAGGCCTCGAGAACCCGTGGCTGAGATTGATGCCACCAAAGGTGAAGGTCAACACCGTCATCTTGTTCTTGCCGACGAGGGCCACCCAGAGCTTGCACCAGAACCGGTTCACACCCCGCTACCGTAGTCAGGTGCATTAGATACAAGGCGTTGCATGCATCGAGCGCTATCAGAGACAAAGTAACACATCATTGTAGTTGTCTTCGCACACTAGGATGTGGAAGCCCTGATGCGCCGGCACAGTGAGCTTGCGCGGCCATCCATAGCTAAAGTGGCGACGAACCACGAGTGGTGGACATGGAAGTGGCACACTAGCTGCACCGACGAGGAGAAGGACCCGCAGTCGGGTGTCGGGCAGAAGCAAGGTGGCGACGGTCCGCGCAAGCTCACCGTAGCCGACGGAAGTGGCACACTAGTCACGGAAGTGGCACAATAGCCGCGCCGACAAGGAGAAGGACCCGAAGTCGGGTGTCGGGCAGAAGCAAGGTACCGACCGGCACGCTTTGTGGTGGTCGGCCACCGCGACCATGCTGTGGCACCCGAACCCGCGTCGGACATGGATTTCTTTTCATCTTTAATCAAGCGGTCGTTGAGTACAAAACTTCTTTGTTCTTAATATCTCGACATTCCAAAATTGCCACTTGCCAAGATGTTAAGACTCTAGATTTCTTGAGTTCAAGCTCGACTACCCGCAGACAACCTCGCCATCTTGGCTGGAGGGCACGTCTGGAGGATCAAATGCTACCTTGTGGGGGCAACGAAGTGTTCCGTGGCGAATACATATCAATCTACCTAGAGATCCCTCGCAAAAAAAAAATCTACCTAGAGATCGTCAGCCACGACGAGAACGTCAAGGCGATCTTCGACGCCTTCCTGATGGGCCGGGACGGCGGCGTGCCGTCGCCGGGGCTCCCGAGGCGGTGCTGCGCTTGAATCCGCCCAACAACGGCTGCGGCCAATGCGGTTGGAGCCGCTTCGCTGCGCGGAGGGGCGTGGAGGCGGACAGCCTGACGGACAACGGCAGCAGCGTCACGTTTGTTGCCGGCGGCGTCGTTCTGCGTGCCAGCGACGGTGCCATGCCGCCGGCCGACGTCGCAAGCCATCTCGGCCGCCTGGTGAACAGCGCCGACGGCTCCGACGTCTCATTCCAGATCGGCGGCGAGACGTTCCCGGCGCACCGGGCCGTGCTCGCCGCCCGGTCACCGGTGTTCAAGGCGGAGCTCTTCGGTGCCATGGCGGAGGCCACCACGCCGAGCATCAGGTTGCGCGACATCGAGCCGGACACGTTCAGATACATGCTGCACCACACCGACAAGCTGCCAGAGCTCAAAGAGGGCTCGTCCTCGTCGTCGACCGCGGCGATTGAACAGCGTTTCGAGGCATTGCTCGCCGCGGCGGACCGGTACGCGGTTGACAGGCTGAAGCTGGTGTGCGCCCAGAAGCTGTGCGACGTCATGTCGGTGGACAACGTCACGGCGATTCTGCGCTGCGCGGAGCTGCACAGTTGCCCGGAGCTGAAGCGCAAGTGCCTCGACTTCTTCACGGAGGAGAAGAACTTCAGGAAGTTGGTGTTGAGCGAGGGGTACCTGCAACTGGTCCAGAGTTTCCCTTCACTGATCGAAGATAAGAAAGAGCGGATCGAGAATCAAGACAAACAAGAGAAGGAATCAAGAATTTCTGGTTTTTTAAATGTTCATATTTGGAACTTTCTTAAGGCTATGGCTGGCCCTCGATGTAGATTAGTTAGACTGCAGACTGAGATCACACCGCACTAAGGCTTATTATATTCATCGAGGGCGGTCACAGAACTTAGGCACAAGTACATGAGTTTGTATCTAGGATGAATATATGGGACAACCCCTGTCACAATTATTACTCATGGAGCTAGCGACATTATTTGTGATAAGGAATCAAGAATTTCTGGTTTTTTGAATAGTATTTGGGACTTTCTCAAGGCTCAACTGTCATCACTTTTTGAAGGCTGCTAAAAAGGCAGGCAGGCCAAGAATCCGCAATCAGCGTATACTGCTACTGATCGAGTACGAGTACGAGTACTCATGGTTACATGTAGCGCGCGCGCGCACACACACGCTTGCTTGAATAAGTTCCCCTCTGTCTGTCTAATGTGGTAACTAACTAAAGCCTTTTTTTGTTGGAGGTAACTTTTTTTAAAAATAATGGGAAGATTGTATTAATCCTAGTCTTGGCTTTCAAAGAAGCTACAACTGTAATGGCCTTGACTTCTAACAAAGTTACAACCAAATACAATCACCGACAAAAGTCGGCCACCATCAAAAGTGCACAAATGCTACACTGATGAAACAAGACTAAAAAGAGAAAAAAATCTCCTGCCTCAGCTTGATTGTCTTCCGGTGCTGTCTCTTGAGTACGGTCAGCTCTATATGTCCATTGTTCCACCAATTCAGGGATAGAACATCCTTAAGCATCTGCCAATCCAATGACAAACGACATCTCTTGATTGAAGCAAAGACCACCCGAACTGCAACCGACGAAGGAAGAAAGTCCCGTGCACCACATGAACGGGAACAAGTATAGCATCACGGATGCCAGCCGCTACAGGAGATCACAACCAAAGAACGAAGTGCAAGGTTTGAACAACCTTCACCGGAGATCTCCAAGACGACGCTCCAAGGAGAATGCAACGCCAAGAGGCGTCGCCGACGCCCATCCGTAATTGGATTAAGTTTTCACCCGGAGATATGAGGAGGCATGAGCACCAAGACAACACCCACATGGAGGTTAATGGCGCCCAAAGACGTCATTGTTGTCATCCGCAGCAGCGAAGTAGGCTTTCGCCCAATTGCTCCACGCCATCATCACCATGGAAGAGATGATCCGATCCGGCCACCACTAGTTCGCTGCCCAGTCGAGGGCAATCTTCATGAAGCGGCAGCCGACGCCCACCCATGCCACGCATAGGCAGTTGCGCCCGCAGGCCGAAGGAGCCCAGCAACGCAAAAAGCGCTGCGAGATCCGATCCGCCGCCGCCGCCGCCCTGTGCCACAACCGTCCAGGCAGTCACTGCCACCGCCACAGCAGCGAGCAGCAACGCCCAGCCCCGCGCGTGAGGCCGCTGCCATATCGACAACGATGCCCAGAACGCGACGAGGGCGCGCAGATTGACGCCGACGCCCAGATCGACGACGCCGGCGTACAGCAGGTCGCATCCAGATCGATGTCTGTTCCATCCTCCGGCCATCGTCTTCCCAGTGGTGGATTGAAGGTAACTAAATCCTTAAACAGTTATCATCCCAGTGGTGGATTGAAGCTCATGCAAACACGACGCAGTGAAGCTCACAAGCTCGAAGTGATCGATCAGCCAGGACTCAAAGGTCGCCGAGGTCGAGGAACTCGTCCGGGTCCATCGGCGGCGCCTCCTCCTCCTCCTCCTCCGCGTGTCGCGCGGCGAGGAGACGCCCACTGCCGTTGCGCACCTCAGCAGCGGGAGGAGGAAGAAACAGAGTCGACGGCGACGGCTGCGCTCCCGCTGTCCGCGGCGCGCCGTGTCGCGCCATGGCGTGCATCATCTGCACGAAGGCGAGGTCGGCCCGCGTGGTGGCGAGGTCGCGCTGCGCGGCGCGGATCTGCTGGTGCAGGCTGTCGATGATCCCCGCGCTGCCGTAAACCGGGTCCTGCACCCGCCACCGCGCCTCCGTCGCCATGGTGTCCGCGACGCGGCCTCGCTCCTGCACCGGCAGGCTCTGCAAGTACGCGCACATCGCATATATCAGCACAAAAAAAGAAATGGCGCACACATGCATTTTAAAAATAATCCCAGCTGCTTAATTATTGCTAAGAGAACTGCACTCAACTTTACTCAGTATACTAACAAGCACTAGCTAGCACCACGCATGCATGTATACAACCTATGATGAATAACAGTGACGACGTACGGTGCATAAGTAAGTAACTAAAAACGATCGAGTGGGTGATCGATCACCTGGAGCAGCCTGGTGGGTGCCGAAGACGGCGTGCACGTCGGCGTACCGGCGCGGCTGCGACGCCGGGAAGTATGGCGCGAGGACGCAGTCCGGCGCGCACCTCCGCCGCAGGTACTTGCACGCCGCGCACCTCCTCGCCCAGCTTGGATTACCCGCGCTGCTGCCAACAAACTCCTCCTGGTGAAGATCCACTTCCATACTACGGCTCCCGCTCCCGGCGGACGACATCTACGTACTACGATCGAAGGTAATCTAGCGAAGATTTCTATGGATCGGCGATCGATCTCGCAGGAGGATCTTTGAAGATTTTGGAGAGATCTCGCATTATATAGCATGGTTTGCATTCCGAAGATAGGAAGAGAGGGAGCCAGAAATGGAAGAGATCGCCAGCAACGGCTAGTACTACGTGCCAAATGTGGACGACGACGCAAGGAAGGAAACGTTAACGGTCGTCGCCGTTTGCTCCTCGCTCCGTGGCGATCTAACTGATGCATGAAGACCGAAATGTACGTGGTTGCATGTCGCGTGTGTGTGTTTTGCATCATCCATCCCCTCTCGTCTCGTCTCTCGATCTCTCGGGTTCTCTCCTCCTACGGTACATACGTACGGTGGCACGCACATCAAGCGTGTATTATACGTACTGATTATTTATTACTGAAGAGGGTGTAGTACATAATAATCGATCGTCCGCTCGGATCAATGGAAGGCGCCCGGCTTGCTGTTAGATCGATCTCGCTTCCTCGCGCTGCCTTTCTCTCATCAAGCGTGCGTATGGCACTCAATCTGGTCCTGCCACACCCAACGTACGTACTGCAGCAAGCACGCCACCGCGAGGTCAAGTCGAGCAGCCAGCAGACGTTTCCGTGCATGCTCGCCGATCAAGCTAGCACATTGGTTGGTGGATGCCACCGGCCACTCCTGTACGTACGTGGACCCCGGCAGCGGCAGCTAGCTAGCACGGGATCGTCCCTGCCGATCGATCGAAGCACATCGGCAACGTACGCCGCAAATTACACAGCAGCGTCTCCGGCCACCACGGCGGCGGCGGACGACCAAACAGCCGATTAATTTGCCCACTGCCAGCTAACAATAGCTTGCGCACGAAAGATCCATGGGGAGCTCACTCGCGCTACCAACACCGGCAAACCGTCCGTCGGGCGGTGGCCAGTGCCTCCGATCGCAACGCGGCTCGTCAAACCAACTTGCACTAGTACAATAAGAGCCTGCAGTGACGCATGCCTAAAAACTTTAGTGACGGACGCATGGCCATGCATCACTACAGGCACAACGCCGGGTATTGTAGCACTTAGCAGCGACAGACACGGTTACATCAGCACTCTCTAAGAGCACTAATGGCGGGCTTGATGATGCCAGCATTGTCCGCCACTTCTATTCCCTCTCCGGTGGCGTTAAAGTTGATGTCATCTACGCAGATGCTGCCGTACGTGCGACGCGGCTCGTCAAAGCGACTTGTACTGGACCGCGCATGCGTGAAGCCGCCCACCGCCACTTACGCGCACGTGTCTGTCTGGATATTGAGCGACGTCACGTCCGCAAAAAGGTTCAACTGTGCTGTGCACGTCGTTCTCGGATTGAGAGGCCCCCAACCAACCCGCTGAAGAAGAAAAAATCACTAGAAATGAAAAAGGAAGGTGAATTAGAAGGAACCTGAATTCGAGTTGCCTGTGACTAAAAATCCCGCAAGCACTGGGCGAGATTGAGCCAAGTGTCAAGGAGCCGGCCTCACAATTAATCTAAACACAGACACATACCTTTTTTTTTTATCAAGAGGGACACTTATATACGCGTATGAGTACTCCCCAAGCACACAAACAAAATAATTAGGCGTAAATGCAACACTTGTTCGAGTCTAGAACTTGTATCCAGCGGATTTGTTCCACCACCAGAAACCTAACCAGCTGAGCTACACTCCAACTTAAACTCTGCCTAAAATCCTTTCTAATATAATTATCTTGGAAGAAACCAGTACATATGAATTTTAAAAGATTTGATAGATCCTAGCTATAAATTCGAATTGAGACTTCTACCTTTGTGAAATAGTGATTTTGTGTACCTTTGAGTCAATCACATGCGGGCTTAGAAATGATACTACAACCCATGTGTTAGAGACTTGAAAGCACACAAAGTCACAATTTGCAAAGGTAGACGATCCCATTCTGTAAGTTCAAAGGCTGTCGTCGAAAAAAAAATTTGTCGGGAATGACCTCATGCTTCGGGTTGAGCTATCTACTAGTTTTGGCAAAAACATCTTTTCTCGATGAAAAAACTCATTTTAGCTAGGTTTAGTGAGCTTGATGGTCTATCAAAAATTAGGTAGGTAGTTTTTAAAATCTCATCGTAAGTTGAAACATTCCATTCTGGATCAGGATTGTACTGTAATGGACAATCCTATTTATAATGCATCGGATTAGCCTGTTTAATGCAATCTCAGTCTTAGCAAAAACATTGTCATGTAGACCCTTGGAAAGGTTTGTTTGTTGTAAGAATGATTGCATAAAATTTTCTTCTAGTTTGATAGTGTGGATTCGAATGAGGATCTACAAATGAACATGCATATAGTAAATATTCTGATCCGTAAGCTATCAATATTTGTAATTAGTTCCCCAAACCAAATTTCGCCAAGAAATTGTATTGCATATTGTTAAATTCGTATTGACTAAAGATGATGAACTGGAAATGTATTAGTCTGAGCTTAGCTATTTAATAGTTACATCTTGAACCTAGATGGTCATTTGAAAGATAATGAACTTGGATTAAAAATCTTTAAATAGTTTAACGGTCCACGGTGCACTTCACTCTTATACATACTGTCTATATCAGCAAACCTAGTACCTCCCATTTTAACGCACGAGCAAAATACTATTGGGTCAATACTGATTTTTTAATCAAAAATTGGGTTGGGGATTTTTAGAAACTGACTCAAACACTCCTCAACTTAAATTTTTTGATCTAAGAGCAACTCCAGCAAAGGACCCTAAATCAAGGCCTCTATTTCCATTTTACAGGCCGGCCTGGAAAAATAGGGGCTCAAAAACATGCTTCAACTCCAGCAGTTGTGGTCCAAAGACCCTATTTCGTGTGGGACCCATTTGACAGAATTGAAAAAAAATAATCATCGTCTTCCTCCCCGCACCGCTCGCCCACCCGTCCGCTGCTCGCCGCGACGGCGCCACCGCCCGCGTCCGCTCCCCGCCGCCCTCGTCCGCTGCCGCCTCCCGCGTCCTCTGCCCGCCGCCCTCATCCGCTGCCCGCCCGGCCGTCCGCTGCTCGCCACGACGGCGCCGCCGCCGGCGTCCGCTGCCCGCCTGCCCTCGACGCCGCTGGCGACGACGGTGAGTTCAGCTGGGAGTGGGCGCCCCACCCGAGCTCCAGGTCCGGATCTTCTCCTCCCTCCTCCATTCAAACCTGCTTCGATTGTGATCTCCATTCAGACAGAGTACATGAGCCAGCTCGAGCTTAAAGAAGCGTGAATGCAAGCACCAGATGACATTGACACAAGTGATGAATGAGATCCAACAAAGCACTCATCTTTCCAATGGGAGACTCGGTGCAGGACGAGCTTTGTAGGAAATGGACACTGAAATGAGCTTTGTAGGAAGTGGACATTGAAATGAACCTCCATTCAGAGTAACCTGATGAAAATGCAGTCTGAGATTAGTGGTTTCTTGATCCCATTTACAGAGTGATCATCTTGCTTCCACTACTGTTTTTTAAGTAAAATATGAACAAGCAGGGAAAGGGCAGACCAAAACAAACATTTCAGAATTTAGTAACATTAACATGGAACATGGTTTTCACACTGTTTGTAGACAGCAACAGACAGTGCTTCGACTATTTTTGAAACACAGCACTGACAGTGCACTTTCAGTGTACACAGTTCAGTTTCAGATTTCGACAACTGACAATGCACTTTCAGTGTACACAATTCAAAACTGAACTGAATTTAGAGAAACTAGTACAGAGCATGGTTTGCCTATTTTTGAAACACAACACTGCTGATTCATGCAACATACCAAGGATAATTACTGTTTTTTAACCAATGGCATTGTGTGCAGAATCGAAGATTGGAAACTGATTCATTTTCGCAAGGCACTGAAAGCAACAATGGCCACAGAAAATAAACGGCACTTGGGCTGTTGCCGGGAAAGGAACAATGGACTGAACACAGCACTGCTGATTCAGGGAAACTAGTTCAGTGCACCAATTCAGGCAACATACAGTCAATGGGTAGATACAGTCAGGAAGTAACAATAGTTAGTTGATCCTCAAACAGCACGGAAATGGAAGAATATTGGAGATCAAGCACAGGCATGAAAATATTCAGACATGTACTGACCATGTAAAACCATGTATGCTGGATGAAAATTCAGACACATTGCCTAACCATCTATTTTCTTGAAATAAAATATGAGTCACCATGTATTTATCAGTAACTCTTGTATGAAATATCAATCATCATGTATGAAATATTCAAATATCAGTCACATGTATGGAATTCAATGGACACTTGCTGAATTCACAGTTTACATAAATATTTTTAGTTTACATAAACATCTCACACGGAGCTAGCAGCTCCACTCTCACTAACACTACCACTCTCGCCAAGACTGGCCCTGAGCGCTGCCATTCGTGCAATTTCAGCTCTCCTAGCCATGACATATGCCTTACTATGTTCATCCAACTTGCTCACATCACAAAACATGATCTTCTCTTCTTGCTTCCACTGCAAGCGACGCTCCTCGAGCTCCATCTTACGTTGGTTCACCTCTTCCTTTTGCTTTATTTCTTTAGCCTTCATTTCAATCAAACCCTTCATCAATTCCTTATACTCATCATCATCATCGCCTTCACCTCTTTTGAGCTTCTCTTTACTTTGCTTTCTACCCATAGGTCGAGGTTTCTTGGAAGAGCTTTCTTGAGCCTGCACTCCTTCGTCACCTTCACTTCCTGCTGGTAAGTTGAGGTTCAGATTTGATGACCTCTTGTTCTTGGATTTGTTGTGGCCAGGTAGTGCTGAAAACTTCTCAGTATGTCGGACTATGAGCCAACAATCTATGAATGGGCACCGCTTTCCTTTGTTTTTGGTTCCATAGAGCTTTTGTGCTTGAAGCAACTGTAACAAAGATCAAGAGCATGATTAGATACGTAGCAATGATGAGACATGAACCAAGTAAGAGGACTAGTGTCAATATACGTACATGCTCTTGGTATGGTACACCGCTTGGATGACAGCGCTCAATTTCTTCAAAGTATCCATGGAACCTCATGCACTCCTTTAATATGGTTTGGCATCGATGTTCGATGGAGTTTGCTGACCTATCTGACTCAAAGTTCTTGTTCTTATGAAAATCTTGAGCTATCCTTTCCCAATATGTTGCTCCAGGCTGGTCAGTCCCCACGACAGCGTCATTGCTGATGTTTATCCAAGATTTGCATACTTGGATGTCTTCTTCGAGGCTGTAGTTGCTTCCTCGTTTCTGTGAACGTTTGCTTGGAGTTGCATCCTCTTGCATGAGAATTTGCAGATCAGCATCCTTGTCCTGGGTCAAAAGGTTTATGAAAGGTTGCGACGAAGAAAGCCTTGGATCCTACAATGCATGAGAGAATAGAAATCAGTGAATTATCCAATACTGAACAGGTGCACAGATCTACATATGAGCAACACTCTGGCATCAAGTTCATTCTGAAAAATGCACTTTCACTGAACAGAAGGCATTGGCTGGCTTTGGATCCTACAACACAAAAAAGTGAATTGCCACTTTTAAAATGCCAGAACTGAACATTGGCTGGCAGTTTCAAAATGCCACAACTGAACATTGGCATAACCAAATATGAAGTAAAAACAGAAACTAAGCATTGAAAAAACTGAAAACTGCTACCATTCATGTTCATACTGACTGTATTAGGTACTCCTCTATTGCAGCCAAGTTCATTGTTGCCGTATATGGTACATTACACAATAATATACAACACAGGTATGAAATCTGATAACATTTTCTAGTTTTGCAGCTGTGTGTTGCTGCTTGCTACGTTACCACAGCTGCACAACGCGTCATGTAAATGCAGCAAGACAAAACTATAATTCTGTTCTCACTCAACATGTATCCAACAGCATGACACTAGCCTGCACTAGACTGAATTTCTGAGTACACAATGGTGTTCATTTCTGCCTAGAAATCACAATGTGATTTCTGCCTAGATCTTAAACAAAAAGAAAACAGGAACTGAAAAGAGCAATAGTGACTGAAAATATCACCAGACTGACTTCCAACCTGTATCACCAGCTGAAAATACCATAGTGACTGAATATCATACAAATAAGTTAACTGTTAACTGCATGAGAAAAGAGGAACTGAAAATCCCAGAACTGAAATTCTTACTTCTATACATCTCATATTTTTAACAGTTTTACAGAATGGTGTGATATTCTCAATTCCATCTCATATAATCATGAACTGGCACACTTTACCCATGAAAAAGAAACTACCAGCTCAATCACAAGATCAGAGTGGAGAAATCATATCCTCTGTTTGTTCATAGTTTCAGCCGTCACCGATGACGAATGTCAACAAGAGGAATGCACAAATAACTACCAGCAACAAGCACTATAGAGAACTGAACATCTGCACTCTGATGGTTCAACACTAATTTGGTTGGTCTTGTTAAATAGTGTACCACTATCTTATATGAAATGAAACTTCGCAGCAGACTTGCAAAATGATCAGCAAGTACAGTACAAACGAATTCTGCATAAAAGGGAGCAGTAGGGAAGCATATTCTCTGAATCTCTGAATCTGTATGGAAATTTATTAACATGGTCAATTGGTATACCAACAGAAATACATGTGACAACAGGGGGGAAGTAACAGCAATCTGGCTTGAACACTGATATACACTGATATACATGTGATTCATACACTGATATACTGACTCACTGATAATTGAACACTGATTGCCAACCATGAACTAGCCTGACCATGAACTAACCTCAGAGGCGGTGTCGATCGTTGGGCTCCAATCGAAGAACGCTGACCGGGTATTGCTGGAGTCACCATCCAAGAATGAAGAATTGAAGCCGGAATTGTCAGGGTCGACGTTGAAGAGCTGGGAAGGAGCTTCTTGGCGACGTGGTAGCTCGCCGCCTGGAGGAGGTGCTCTCGGCAGGGGTTGCGGTGCGACGAAGAGGGCGCGCTTCTTCTTCTTTGCTGGCGGAGCCAAGGACGGCAGAGGAGGTCGAGCGCCGCCGGAGCTGACGCGGGGCGTCGGCGCGGAGAGGGGGAAGCTCGACGAGCTTGGGAACGGCGCCCACGGGTCACCCATGCCGTAGATCGGTAGCCGGCAGTCTTCTTTGCGGTGGTAGGCGGCGCCGACGGCCCTTGTCGCGGCGAGAGGCGGCGCCGGCGGACCACCTCGCGCGGCCGGAGTCGAGGTTGATTTCTCCATGATGGAGGGCGCAGAGGCGATTGGCGGCGATTGGCGACGATTGGCGATGAGGATCCCGGCTCGGGGCGACGATTGGTGGCGCAAGAAGGCCGGCTGCGGCGGAGGACAGGCGACGCGACCCGCGGGAGAGGCGGCGGCGGAGAGTCGACGGCGCGAGCGGCGAGTCGACGGCGCGAGTCACCGACTGGATCTCGTCGACGGCGCGAGTCACCGACTGGATCTCGTCGGCGCGAGTCGACGGCGTGAGCGGCTCGGCCGGCGAGTCGACGGCGCGGGCGCGTGCGGGCCGACGGAGAAGGAAGAAGAAAAGAAAAAGAAGAGAAAAAAAAATGAAAATGAAAAAGAAAATGGTGGGGCCCACGAATGAGGGGGGAGGTGGGAAGACCCTGGGAATGAGGGCTTGGAGGTGGAATTTGAAGGGGCATGTAAAATGAGGGCTCAAGTAGGGTCCCTGCTGGAGTTGGTTTTTTTGACTCAAGACCCTAAAAATGGAGTAGGGTCTCAAGTAGGGGCTTTGCTGGAGTTGCTCTAAATGGCATCGGCTGGAAAGACAGGCAGGTGGGGCCTCAGAGACCAGAGCGTAGTACGACCTCTGCTAGGCTGCCCCAGTACGGCCGAGGCATATTTTAAGGCAAACAGGATAAGATCAGATTAGTACAGAACTGACCATCCTTTTCCTCTCTCTAACCCTCGGCGCAACACATACGCATAAGAGCAAGGCCATCGCGGGGGGCGCGTAGCCGATGCCGCGCTCACGCACGCGCCCATGCCGGCCAACGCAGCGCCCATTAAACAACCCCTCATGGGTCCTACCTAGTACAGCTGATGTTCGGATCGTATAGGTTTGGGAGAGACGGTGGCTCCCACAAGCGCGCGACGCGACGGTCGCTGAAACCAGCGACAAGGGCTGTGTCCTCTCTCATCCAGCTAGGAATTTTCTGACGCAAATGGGCTACAAGACCATGCGTTGAGCTTGCTCTAAAGACAGACACGCCCAACGTGCACGGTCAGGTCCCTTTCCCTCTACTGACCGCACCTTATCCTCCCATCACCCCTCCATCTCTCTCCACTTTCTCTCTCTTAATGAATTGCAGGAATACCTACGCACTACTGTACAGAAATCCTTATCTAATCATCACACTTGCCCTCAGAATATAAACAACTCACCATCGCATTTAGCATTAAGCAAAGCTCAAATTAGCATAGGATGCTCCATCCCTCCATCGCCCGCCCCAGGAGGTCAGCCTCCTTCGCCTGTCCCTTGGAAACCTTAAACAACACGGCCATTTTCTTTATCAAAAGGACACCGCCATTAGCTTAATTAGATAAACCCCGCCATTAATGTGACCCCTGGCTTTGTGATGAAACCGATGAACGCGTAGAAACGAAGACGAGCAGTGGATCGGAGGTCACTGTGAATTGGTTTTTCTCAGCTCGCACGTCTCCCAGTAAAGCTCTGCTTCGTGAACCGTTTACGTGGCAACTCGTTGCTGCTACAGCTTAAAAATCCTTTCTCTTTTGTTTTCACTTTTGTTTCTGTGAAATTGAAGTAACCTTCAACACAAATCACGGTAGATCAAGCTGTTTAATATTGGCCCTTCTTTTGGAGGGAAAGCTACCTTCTGCAAAAGCGATGGTTTCTTGTGCTGTATGCTTAAGATTTTCCGCTGGCTAGCGTGTTATGATCACATAATTTGGGTACGGTTTCATGTTCTGGAGGACCGAAAAGAAGGTTTTTCCAACAACTGGATGATACTACTAAGAGGGACGGCTGATCTGATCGGATTAGGCGGCCTAGGACTCATCACCAACCATTTTTGTCTGCTCCCACAAGCCACACCCCCAACAACATCGGCGACGCCAAACCACTCATCACCATCATGGCTTAACATACCTCTCAACATGATGATTACTCACTCCTAATCAGTAATCACAAGGCACAAGAAGTGCTGTCAGGCTGCCATTATCTCAACTATACTGTACAAACTTGCCAGATCAGATGAGACACTGCTTCATACCACAAATGTTTCATGCCAAGATTGGTTCAACAGGAAGACCATGCATGCATCACAGGCAGTGATAAAGAAACACAAGAAATGGAGTTTCTTATATATATCTTGATTATATAGTAGTAGCAGTGACAACATCTCTCACACCTAAAGATTCAGAGAGATCGATGAAGAAGCTGAAGCACATCCTAATTTTCAGCTAAATTATAGCTCGCGCTCTGTAGATCAGTCATGGAGAAGGACCTAGGTGATCTAAATGAGCTGGGGTTCGGGTTCCTCAACATTTGGGTGTGCACGCTGAGCCTGGGCGACGGGAACGCCTGCTGGCGCCTCTCCCTCCGGCTCTTGCCGCACTCCTCGTCGTCTGAGTTGTCTGCGCCCTCCTCGTCGTCCTCCTCCAGCACGGCGTGGTCGGGGGCCAGCAGCGGAGGCAGGTACGTCGTGGCAAGCGCACTGCATGAGGCACGCCGCCGGGACCAGGCGGCCAGCACGCGGCGGCGCTTGTTGAAAGGGTTCTCCGGCTTGGCGATCTCCTTGGCAGCTGCCTTCGCGGCAGCCTCGCCCAGGCTCGTGAACGACTTGGACTTGCCCGCGTAGAAATTTGACAGGCCCCTTCTGCAGTACATCAAAGATTTGGTCAGTTCAGAGTCCTTCCTTGAGCTGATTTTTTTGGTCGAAAGCAGTGAGACAATGCATTGCTACCACATATTAACAGGATATTGGTTTGCTACTACTCATCCCTCGATTCGATTTAAAGCTGATTTATTAAGCTGTCTCTAAAACTTTATCTGCATGAGCAACAACCACCAACGAGAACCTTTGACCGCGCATAATACTACTAATTAGGTTGGCAGATAACATTAAATTGTCCAGCTTCATTTCTGCGATCTAAACCTGGTAATTCCACAGATGAACATTAACCAGTAAAAATTGATTTTTCTAATCCATAAAAGCACCAATTTTTACAGTCAGACTGAACACAACAAAGTCACCAGAAACAGCTGAGAAAAACGATGAGATGAGCAAAAACGATGAGATGAGCAGGCAAGCTTACTTGGTGGGCAGGGCATCCTCCAAGGACTCGAGCGTCCCCAACCCCATCATCCCGAGCCCCTCCACCTCCTTGGCCTTGCTCTCCACCTCGTCCTCCTCGCCGTCCTCCTTCTCCGACGCCGAGTTCTCACCGATCGACGAGCTGTCCGACGACGCCGCCCCGATGGACGAGCTATCCGACAGCAGCGCCGCCTCTTCCTCCTCTTCTTGCCCCCTCCTCACCACCGCATCCTCCTCTTCTTCTTCCTCTGACAAGAACCCGTTGGTATCCCGCTTCCGCTCGTCGGGATCCGCCTTCCCCTTCCCCGGCCGCTGGAACCCGCCGTGCGCCGGCGGCATCCCTGGCGCCACCGCCGTAGACATCCTCGCAACCAATCAATCAATCAACCAATGAATCGAGCAGGCAACCACCCACCCCCGCCGCGACAGAGCTCCACCGAATCTTGTGGACTCGAACAACGTCCGGATCGATCGATCGATCGGCGGCGGCGGCGGCACGGACCGGAGCAACAGGGATGCGAACAGATCGACGGACGAGCTGGTAGAGGACAAGGAAATCTTGGTACGCGAGAGCAGCAGAGAGAGGGGAACGGGAGGAGAGAGAAAGAGAGATGAATGGGAAGGAAAAGGAAGGGGGACAGGATAAGGAGCTGGACTACTAGCGAGGCGAATTGTATAGTGAGGAGATAAGCGAAGGGCGGCGTGTTGCCCGGGTGGGCCCGGCACGGTGCGGTGCACCCGGTCCACGCTGCAACGTGCGGTGGATGAGGCAGCCGGTCCCTGTCGGCCCACGGTCGCTGCCGCGTAGGGCCCGGGTGCTAGCAAGACGAAGTGCTCGGTGGTCGCGGCGCAGGGAGGGCCTTGGTAGACCAATTAAGCCACAGTATTTTCTATACTTGCATAGTCTTGTAGATTCTACATCTAAGTAGTAATACGGACTTTGTACCAGTATTACCTGCTTTTGCGTGGTCTACTTGTCAGCATGCGACATCAGCGTGTTCCTCTCGCTGCTTTGCAGCGGCTACAGTGTTCGCAGTTATTTCTTCAGCAGCAGCTACAGTGTTTTCAGCAGCAGCTACAGTGTTCGCAGTTATCAGCGAAACGAACAGGCTAACCTACGGCGTACAGCACAGTCCACGCCGTAATCATACGATCGTGTACGTACACGCGTGACGTGGCGGGTCGCCTCGTTTGTGGCCAGCGAAGGACGGCAAAGGGGAGAGCGATTAGCAGTCAGTCATCGCTTTCAGCTGTTAAACCGTCAGGCTGGTGGTATCCAGACACGGTAGCATGAGAGTGACGGGTTTTCCAGACGATGATGCCGCATGCTCAGCATGGCGGTATTGCTCCGCGGTTTAACCACGGCCGACCTATGTGCGTACGTATGCTGCTGTTGTTTGTTTAGCCTAGAGCCTGAAACAATGTTCAAGTAATTGTGATTTAGCTGCACTTCTTGAATATGTAACATTGGGACATCCAACATAGTTCAAATTTTGAACTAGACCTATTGTCCTTGACAATGTGTATTTATGAATGCAATCTCCCACTGATCTAAAAAAAATGTTCATTTATGAATGAAAAGACTACTTCTTTTGTTTGAGACCCCTCTAGGCATATTCCATTTTTTTTTTAAAAAAGTTTCTTTTCCAATAGGTTTTGAAGTTTAAACACCTAACCAGCCACCAGGACTTGACGTTTACGCTATGTGATTGACACCATTAGAAATTTACCAATCATATTGATACTACAATATATGCATTTCTTTTTGAATGTGCTATTTCGTTCAACCCTCGATCTCTGTATGCATAATATTTTACCAAAATAAGAAAAAGGTCATGTTGCTACCATTTGGATGCTACAATGTGAACATAGCACGTGATCGGTACGGACTTTATTGTTAATCTCGTACTGTTACTAATTCTTAAGGTTGTACATCGACTTGAATATGCTAACCGAGGGGAGAAGAACCAAAAGAACCGTTTGGCCTCTTTTTCTTCTCCCTTTCCGATGAAGTACGTGAAGTTCAAAGTCGACTCGACCTAATTAAAGTTCAAAGTAAACTTTGGTAGATCGACCTGCTGGATTAGGTACTAGTTTATCATAAATCTAGCCAATTAACCGGCGTCGTGCCTCGCTCCAGATAATTAGATTTTTATAATTTGACTAGGAGATAGACATGGATGGATGGTGGATGGAGAGATTATGACCAAGCGCTAATCCTCATACATGCATGTGAGTACTACGTATGTTTGACCGGATCCCGCTGGCGTTAGAATTATCTGTTAACCTAGGTCTTGGTCTAAAACTCCCAATCAACGTAGTCCATTGGTATATAGTAGTAAAATGTGAGCAGAATGCAATGAGCCGTGCGTGCATGTTAGGTGGTGCTAACAATGTAGGGAGATCTGGACGAGAATCACATATTAATGTTATTATATCCGTGTTCCTTTTGTGCTGCATTGGACGATTCACAAAACAATGTTATCGTTTGGTTGTAATTGTCCTCTTCTGTTCTCGGCGGTGGCGACACTTTCATCAACATGACAGCGTTAGGGCTTGGGTTTTCCGGTGCCAGTTGCTTAGCTAGTCTATTGAGGGATGATTAGTGATGAAGACATCATTGTCTGCAACGGGTATGGCATTGCTTGTCGCGGGATTGCAGAGGCGCGACAAAGAGTGGCATGGTGGATCGAAAAGACAGCGGAAGGGACGAGAAGGGACTACGAAAAGTCAAAAACAAATTATCTACTAGTTCGCTTCAGATTTGTTATTCTTTTTTCTAACTGCATACATACGTATATAGATATACGAGTTCACACCAAAAGTATATATTCTCAGGTTGCCCTACGTACACCTGATCTCGATTGGATGGATGAGGTCGGTACGCAAAGTGCGGTTCATTATATAAAAGTCAAACACTAACATGGTAAAGTTTAGTGCGTTCGTAAACTTATCCGAGACTTTAATTTCCCGCATTGGCCAAGAGATATTCTAAGCATCTTGTGTTTTAATATTGTTGTGCCCCAGTGGAGCTGTCGAGAGAGCGAGAAAAGGAGTTCCTTGTGGGGCTAGATTTGGGTCAAGGATCATGATTCGTGAACAACCGCAATAAACAAAGGGATGCTTGATTGAAAATGGTTAGCTAGGGTGATTGTTAATTAGAACGGCTCATCACTGGCTAAGTGGCTATCAAAAAGATTTTCTCCGGTGTCCAGTTGAACCTTATGGTGTCTGTTCCTCTTCCCCATTTGGTAGTGTTGCAAGCACTTCAACAGAAAAAAGTTACTGCAACTGAATTGTTATCACCAGTCATCATCACCAGTCATCATATCATACCATGTGTTATTCAAACAACAACAAAAGTAGTTAGCAAAGATCATTACTTTTGGCTTCATATCTAACCTAATCGAAAAGGAAAAAGGTGACCATTTTTTATGGACACGAGTCGAACTTGTGGTGCGAACTTTCTACACTAGCCCCCAGCCAGTATTTTTTTTTTTCAGGCTGCGGTTTTAAATTGCCCAAGTAGTTTCTGCGGTTATGGTTATGGCCCAACTCCAACCCCATGGTTTTGTTTGTCCCCCACATATCTCCAATCACGCCGGACGCCATGTGCCATCATTGCTCATCTTGTCCTGCAATTGTTCGATCTGCACCGCAATCCAATGCGTGCAACCAAGAAATGCAGGCCGGCTAGTCTGTTCCAGCCTTCTCTTCTGTCATTGTTCATCCATCGATGACAACAGATCTTGGCTTTGTCTTTCCAAGCAAACATGCTAGTAGCATGTGCTTGGTATTTAGTTTAGCATCACCAGTCTTATCTGAAGGTCCGGATCGGATATTCTGCAGGTGCATTGTGACATTGCAGCTAAATAGTACTATATGAAAAATCTACAAGGCAAAGTTTAGACAAGAAGAATCCTGTTGAGATAATATCCTTCAGTAGGATTACTTCTTAACGCACACACCACAAGCCTCAATATAAAAGCGCACTAATAACAGTAGAAATATCGCATCAGAACGAGCGGCTGTGAGTTACCACACGTGATGAATCGTTGGTCAGCCTTTTTTCCCCTGTTCATCCCAAATATCCAACCCATGAATTTTCGTATTGTGAAGGTGTCAAGCAGACACACGGTGTAGAGGAATCCACCAATGGCTCCCACCAAAATCCCGAAACGGAACGGCAAATCCGAAAAAGCGGTGCTCGAAATTGGCTGAAGAATCCTCGCGAAATGGGGACGGGTAGTGATGCTCCTTCCCAACAAAAGGATAAGGTTTTCGGTGGATGCTGGCCGTGTCCGTTTGCGGTCACATGGTTGCTGCCGCCGGCCGAAGGTCCCCGTCGAGCAGATGGATGGAAACGGAATCTCCGCAGCGGCAGCTCCCGGCGATTTTTGGATATTCTTTGTCTAATCTCTCGCGTCCAACCACATCATCATCATATATCGTCGATCGCCATCGATGCGTTCGCCACACACACATGGAAGTGGCTTTCTGCGGTTGGTCTCCGTCTCTTGGTTGGGTGGGATATTTGGCGGGAACTGTGTATCTTTGCATGGCCCCGATTGGTCCGTGCCGTGGTTCGGCAGGCACCGAGGAGGTGAGAAGCTCTGTTCGGAACGTCCGGCTTGATGGGAATGGTCAGAGAGACCAAAGTGAGTGGACAGGACAATGATTCAGTTGCCACCTGGGCAGCCGGGCCGCCACGAGCAGCATGCCTGAAGACGTGGTGGTGTGCGATTTGCAGTTGCAATCCCAAGTGTGGTTTGACTTTTGTTTGTCAAGGATTTCTCGACACACGTAAAGACAGAGAGGATGGAGTACAAGGTATTCGTGGGATTAGTCGATTGGCGATGACCTTTTTGGTGAGGTAGTAGTATGTGTTTCAGACTTGATTTGCTTTTAGAGCGACGGAGGTTTCAGACCAGCTAGAACTGCCATATTTGTTGGGAAATTTGCGAATCACTGCTCAAGATTTTTTCAGTTTTGCTTCACTAGTTCCTGGGACAAACCTATCACTTGTCGAAGATGATTTGTCAAGCAGTCGAGAGGAGCAAACATGATCATAGCAAAAGAAAAGAAAAAGGAAAAATAAAACTTCTTGCAAGTGCGCTTCATTGGGTTGAAAGCCACCTCCTCTCTCATGGCCTACCCAAACACAACCACGGGAGGCCCGCCACATAACTGCAGCACGGTCCACAGGAATAGACACCATCGAAGCAGTCCATTCCTGTGGACTGCTTCGCCAAACAAGCAGCCGGTTTCCTACACGCGATGAACGCCCACGACCACGAGGAGAGAAAGGGAGCAGTGATTAACCGGCGGCGACGTACATAAGCAGTGCCTGGGATTAACGGAGACGGCGCGTGCAGTGTGTGTTGTGTTTCCATTTGATCGGCGACAGACAGGAGATGAGCTCTGGTGTATCCACAAAGGGATCAATGCTTCATTCGTACGGCTAGTGACTGTACACGAGCAGCTAGCCACGCTGGATCAATGCTTCATTCACCCAAGCGTTCGAAGACGAAACAGACCAAACAAACAGTACCCTGCACAAACATACACAGAGAGAGTTCTCCGATTCCTCCCTGTCTGTAATTACAATGTTCAGTGTTCTTCATTAGATCCACTCGTCAGATCATTAGGAGGATCGATCAACTGCTCTGTCAATTAGGAGGAACAATGGTCGATGTTGAGTGTACTGACGCCGAGGAAGAGGAACAAAGTTAGCGGTGACCTTGAAGAACAAATGGAGCCCGCCCCGGTTGCACTCTCTGGCGCCTCTTGTCAGGGCCATTCGATCAGGAATGATACGGTTTCACAAGCTGTGTTGTCAATGGATGCCGCATCGATCACCGTTGCATTATCGATCGCCTCCTTTTACTGAAGCTGCATACATGCGTCCAGAAGCCGCCCTTACTTGGTCTTCAGCCTGGCCAACAGACGACGTACGGAGAACCATTGCATAAAACAGATGAGAAAGCTCGCACTCAGACCCAAACTCCTCCTGCGGGGTGGTCAAGGCCTCCCTGCAGGTCGGCGAATCAAACGTCGGGTTCTCCATGCGCAGGTTAACAAAGACCATCAAATGCCTCTTCACGTCCTCCTCGTCGACGTCAGCTTGCCCGAACCTGTCCTTCATGTACGTCACGACATGAGTTGCGATCTTCCTCGCCACATGGTTGACATGGGTCCCGCCCGCCACGGTCGCGATCTTGTTCACGAAGCTGACCTGCGCGAACTGCGTTCCGTGGTCGGTTAGGCTCACGCCCACCTCCCACTGCCCGTCCACGCTCTTGCAGATCACCGGGGGCTCGCCGGAGCCGCCGTTGGCCATGGACCAAGGCTTCCAGACGTGCCAGAGGACGTAGTCGGAGAAGCACTGCACCGGCATCCTCGTGCCGTTGAACTCGACCTGCACGGCGCCGCCGAGGACGCCCGTCATGTCGAAGGTTCTCTTCTGCATGGCTGCGACGGCGTCGTCTTCGTCGAGACGGGTCATGTTGAACCTGGCGAGGTCGGGCGTGAACGTCACCTTGGTAAAGCTCGTCCCCTCCGTGTATCCCGTGACTTCTGGGTAGGACGCCGTCCCCATGTTGTCGGAAAACACCTGCTTGTACTGCCTCCGGCCGGGCCCGTCGGCGATCTCGACGATGAATTCGGTGGAGAACACGTTGGCGAGCTTGACGCCGTAGCGGCCGTCGCCGGCGCCGGCGACCTCAATGTTGTTGTCGTCGGGGTTGTCGCCGGCGCCGGTGAAGTGGCCGAAGACCGTCTCCGGGACGAAGACGGGCTTGTCGTGGTGGACGGCGATCGGGACGCCGCCGTCGCCGGTGCAGTAGACGGAGACGCGGCCTCCCGCGGCGTCGACGTCGACGCGGAGGGTGGCGTCAATGGCGGGGTGGTGGTTGTCGGCGGCGTGGAGGAGGACCTCGTCGAAGATCTTGAGGAGCGCCGGGACGTAGGTGACCTCGCGCTGCGCCATGAAGCCGGGCACGTAGGCGACCTTCTCGCACTCCGCCTGCGCCTGCGCCAGCGCCATGTAGCCGCACTCGTCGTGGACCCAGTGCTTCCGCGTGCGCTTCTCCACCGAGCCGACGTGGACGTCCGGGTGAAGCAGGACGCGGTCCCGCAGGGTGGTGGTGTTGCTGCCATCGCCATGGCCGGCGTTCGCCGCGGCGTCGTCGGGGTTGTGGGTGGCGTGGCTCGACGATCCCGACGGCTGCAGCAGGGGTTCCATGTCGGCGCGGCGAGGCGTGTGTTGCGTGCGGTTATGGTAAGGATGGTGCGGGATTGAGGGAGGGAGATAGGGGATTTAGAGCAACTCCAGCAGGGTTTTTATTTGGGACCTTACTCTATATTTTAGGGTCTTGAGTCAAAAAATAAACTCCAACGGGGACCTTACTTGAGCCCTTATTTTGCATGCCCCCTCAAATTCCACCTCCAAGCCCTCATTCTTAGGGTCCTCCAATCCTCCTCTTATTTATGGATCCCACCATTTTTTTTTAATCTTAGGTTACTTTATTGCTGGAGTTGAAACTAAATTTTGAGCCCTTATTTTTACATGTTAGTTTGAAAAACAAAAATAGAAGTTTTATTTTGAGGTCGATACTCCTAGAGGCGTTGGTTTTCGGAGAAGTGTTTGCTTCCCTGGACTGGAGTGGAGTGGAGGAACCGTCAGTCAGTTGTGGAAGATCCGCCGCTTTTTTTTTTTTTTTTTTTAGCATCATCCGCCGCTTTTTGCCGAGAACGTGATTCGAGAAAAGCGACAAATAAGTCACGAACTGGCGGGCTTTTCCATGCCCAAACTATTTGGTGGATCGAGTCGGCCCTTCTCAGTCTCAAGGCCCAGCAGCAACCATCAGTCGGTGGCGGACCTGAATGCTGCTGTTGCCGTCCCCTGAGCTCTCCCCCGTTTCGTTCCTCGCCGACGGGGAAGCGAGGTAGGGTTTAGCTTCTTCGCCTCGCCGCGCGCGACGCCATTTCTCCTTCCCAGCTGCTAAATCTGGTACAGCCCGGCATCTTGGCCGCCGTGTGATCCCCGAGGATCGGAGCCGGAGTCGCGGCTGGAGCAGGGTTTCCGGCCGGCGCTGGCGCGTCTTGAGCGCGGCCGGGCAGGCGGAAGGTCCGCCCTCTCCGACTTCGCGTTGTTGCTGCGAGGCCCGTGATGGAAGAGGCCGCCGCCGACACCACCAAGCGGGCCCGCTCGGGCGGCGGCTCGGCGGAAGAACCCGACCGGCTGAGCGCCCTGCCGGACGAGCTCCTCCGCCGCGTCCTCACCATCCTCCCGTCCCAGGACGTCGTGCGCACCACCGTGCTGTCCAAGAGGTGGGTGGATCTGTGGCGCTCGGTGCCTGCCATCAACCTCATCTACACTCCAAGTTGCAAATGGAGCTGGGAGAAGATGAAGGATTTCGCCACCAACTTGCTCATGCTTCACAATGCCGAGTTCCTGGATGCGTTCAAGTTAACCGTCTATCATATTGGATATGTCGATTCGCGCCAAGATGCAGATAGGTGGATTCGCCGCGCCATGAAATTCCATCCTCTGCTGCTTGATATTATTGTTCCCACTAGCAGCCGCCAGTACCAATTGCATTTCCCCAGTCTTGCCTCCAGCTTATGTCGCCTCAAAAAGTTGTTTCTACATGGTCTGCATTTGGAACATTCTTTTGCAAAGCTGATCCGGTCTGGGTGTCCGGTCCTGGAAGATTTGGTGCTCTGGAGATTTGGTGCTCTGGAGCTGCCGCAACGAATTTCCTCACATTCAGTCTGACACACTGAAGAGCTTGGTTGTTCGTGGTTGTTTAAGCAAGGCTGCAGGTGTGTTGCGTATCAAGGCTCCTGCTCTTTCTTCTCTCTGCCTGGACTTCGGCTTACACGAGTACACAGATGGTGCATTGTTAGAGGCAGGACATTCTCTTGTGAGGGCATCGGTTTCTCTTATGTCGGCTGTTGCCCCTCAAAGAGGCGCAACAGAGATACTTGTTAGTCTAGTCAATGCTACGAGTTTGGAGTTGTGTGGCTTTCATGCAACGGTAAGAGACTATGTTTTTCAATGCATATGTATACAGTGCCATTCAAAGATTTCACCATGGGTATCTGCGGTCAATGCGATACCTCTGGACTACTATAGACTATAGTAGGTCATAGCTCACTTTGGTTTCTGACTCTTTATTTCAGGCTGTGCTCGACAAGGAACTAGATGAATTGCCAATATTTGTTAACTTGAAGACCTTGTCTCTCGACTATATGTTTGCCAGCAAATGTGATTTGAAACGATTCAAGGCTCTTGGGTTATTCCTGCAAAAGACTCCTATGCTGGAGAAGCTTACTTTGACGAATTTCTATGTAAGAGTACTTCACATTTTTTTCTTTACTGCTGCATGTGACTTATTGATCTTTCTAAACTTTTGACATGATTTTATATACTATTAAAAGTACCATGGAGGTGTGAAGAGTGCGCAACAAATGTTAGGCGAAACCAGTGTTAAAACGGTAAACCAATGCCTCCCGTTCTTTTCTTCAAGAGAAATACGTTTATGTTCTAATACCATTTATTTTTTAATTTGCCGTCTGGCCTTTTGCAATTAGGTTCTATTAGGACTGTTCTGTATTACAATGCCTGGTTGGTTTTACCCTTTTGGTTGTGTATTAATTTCTCGCCACCACTGCCTTAGTTTGGACAGTTGTTCCTTTTCATATACGTGCATCCGAATCAGAATGCTAATGATTCTGATGATGCCCTTTTCATGGCTGTGTCTATCTTTTGATTTAGAAGTAGCGTTAATCTTCATTCATTATCTGAAATCATTATGTCCTATTGTATGGACTGTTATGCTTACTCTGTATGTTCATTTGTTTCTTTTTATGTTGTTAACATTATGTGTAGCACATCTGATACAGGGTTAGAAATGGCTGGGAATTGGTTCCTGCCTGTAACTGTTAATGCAGAAATGTTAAAGTTTTACAGCAGAAGTTCAAAAATCTTTTTTTTGAATTATTTTATTTATGTCATGAGAATTATTTTAAGAAATGCATCCCTTGCATTTAGGATTGTATAAACATCTCAATCGAAGCCAGGAGAAAGTCAAACATGCGGAAAATTCTAGCCTGTTACAAACTATAGAAGAAACAGAAACCTACAATATGGCCCTTCTGCAATGGATGCAGGATGGAAATCATGATCGTCTGTTCTGTTTACTTTCACGTGTGCTGTAGGCTATGCTGCTATGGGTTTTCCCTGCTGGCCCGAGGAAGGGCAACTCCAACAACAAAATTACTCCATAGTCTGCACTCTTCAGCTGTCCCCATTGTGGGCTAATGAATTTACCATTTTAACTGCAAATATCACCTCAGTTAGATCACAATCATATGCCATTCATGTTCCCTCCTAGGTTTGAATTGATTAGCTTTTGAGAGTTGCTACCAACTGTCTGATGCTGCGCGAATTGTGTATTGGCAAACCCAGCATCTATGTACTTTAAGTAAAGCAGGGCCAAGCCTTTGGTCTCTACTCTCAACATGCTCCATTTATCATCCCTACTTTTTGAAAGTGTTGCATGACCCTATTTATTTCTTGCCAGCGAGCTAATACAGAGTAACTTCTGTTATTAGATGATAACATAATGTTGCTCGGCATGTCCCTGTCTCTTTTAACATTGCTCATCTCCATCTCACACAAAGATGTATGTGAGATGTATGCTTGTCTCAGTTCATGCAACTACATTTAAGTAAAACATATGTGTTATATCTTTTTTTTTTCTCTAATCGTCCAGACAAGTAACTGATGGGATGATTTAACAAGTTGTATCTTCAATTCAGGTTGAATTTCCTATGCTTGAAAACCTAAGAACCTTATTTCTGGGTAATTGTGGTTTGTTTGACAACTACCGAATGTTGCGTCACTTTCTGGAGAACTCTCCAAATCTGGAAAAGCTCACTGTAAGGCTTTGCAAGGTATTTTTTTTCATTCTGTTCGTCCACTGCAACTCTGGCTTTAGCGTTGTGTGGGTAACTTGTGAATTCTTTATGATTGAAATAGTTCTCAGGAACTTCCAATGGAGGGAAAGGAAAAGCCAAATCAAAGAAAACAAATTCTCAGCTTCAGAATGTTACGCATTTCCAATGTCAAAAGCTAAAATCTACTGAAATCATATATGACACGGGTGACAAAATTCCGGAACTGGTCAGTATTTTGCTGGACATCTCAGGCACTGCTCCAAAGAATACTATAACACTAACAAAAGTTTAAGTGGAGGACCTATGAGCCTAACTCTAAAGCAGCCTTGTCGCTTTCTCGTGTCAAGTCAGGGAGTAGACTATTTTCAGATGTGCTGTTGTGAATGAACGAGACAACAAATATGCTTCTGGCCTTTTCGAGGTCATTTGAGGGTGTGCTTCATGTAATTTTGCTGGCTTGTTCGATTGGAGACTCCGTACAAGAATCAGAGAACTTAAGTACTGATTCTATATCCTAGATGTTCTGTTGGTTCCCATTCGGAGTGCCATCTTTTATTATGCTTCTCGGAATCTGGGCAGCCATGTGCCTGTCTGCATAGTGGTTTGCTGCATAGGCCATCACAGCCTTTGTACTAACGGTTTTTACTTTTGAGCAAATTTCATACGAACAGGGGGCTGACGGGGGAGGACACGCACACAACAAGGTGCTCCAAATTTTGAAGTTCATCTTATATAGTGTCTTAAAATATCATGCTGTCACCATTTACGTTATCTGTTCGAATCGAGCATCACCAACGCATATTGCGATTTATCAGGTTCTCATTAATCTGGAAATTGCACATATCGCCATTAAACAAACAGTCCTCGGATACTGACAGTAGTACTCCTAGTAGATTATAAAATACAGAAAGCAAGTTTAACTTGAGTTGCACTATCATCAATAAAATCGATGCCGCATCACCGTTGCATCGTCTGTCGCTTCCTTTTGTTACCGGTGCTACGTGCGTCCAGATGCGGTCTTCTGGACAACACCGTCGCCAACAGACGACTTCCACGAACCTTTTTGTAAAACAGATCAGAAAGCTCGCACTCCGACCCAAACTCCTCCGGCGGCGTGGTCAAGGTCTCCTTGGTCGGCGAATCAAACTTCGGGTTCTCCATGCGCAGGTTAACAAAGACCATCAGGTGCCTCTTCACGTCGTCCTCTTCAACGTTACCACAATATTGCGCGAACTTCTCCTTCACGAAGGCCACAACATGCGCTGCGATCTTGTTGGCCACGTGATCAACGTGAGTCCCGCCGGATAATGTAGCGACGTTGTTGACGAAGCTGACCTGCTCGAGCCCTTCTCCGTCGAGGGTCAGGCTGACGCCCACCTCCCAATGGTCGTTGATCGCCTTCTCGCAGATCCACGGGCGCTCCTCGGAAATGTCCTTGGACCGAGGTATAATGTACCGCAAGACGTACTCGGGCCAGCCTTTCCGCACCAGCATCGTCTTGCCGTTGAACACGACCTGCACGGCGGCGCCGAGAAGCCCCGTCATGTCGAAGGTCCGCTTCCGCATGAGGGTGACGGTGTCGTCTTCGTCGAGACGGGCCATGTCGAATTTGGCCAGGTCGGGCTTGAATGTTAGCTTGGTAAAGCTCACGTTCTTGTTGTAGCCCGTGACTTCGGGGGGCGATGTGTTCCCCATGTTGTCGGAGAACACCTGCTTGTACTTCCTCCGGCCGGGCCGTCGGCGATCTCGACGACGAACTCCGTCGAGAACACGTTGGCGAGCTTGACGCCTGTGACGATCTCCTCAGAGTTCCCGAAGATTGTCTCCGGCACGTAGACGGCCGGCTTGTCGGGGTGGACCGCGATCGGGACGCCGCCGGCGCCGGCGCCGGTGGTGCAGTAGTAGACGGAGACGCTGCCCCTCGCGGCGTCGACGTCGACGCGGAGGGTGTCCATGCCGGCGCCGGTGCTGTAGAAGTAGGCACGGCCCCTCACGGTGTCGACGTGCACGCGGAGGTTGTCCCTGGCTGTTGCGGCGGCGGCGGCGGGGTCGCGCCGCTTTTTGGTGTGGTCGGCGGTGGCGACGAGGAGGACCTCGTCGAAGATCTTGAGGAGCGCCGGCACGTAGGTGACCTCGCGCTGCGCCATGTGGCCAGTGTTCTCGTGGACCCAGAGCGTCCGCGTGCGCTTGGAAACGGAGCCGACGTGGACGTCCGGGTGAAGCAGGATGGCGTCCCGCAGGGTGGTGGTGGTGGTGGTGGTGGTGTTGCCGGCGCCGCCATGGCCGCCGGTCCCCGCGGCAGCGGCGGTGGCGGAGTTGTGGGCGGCGTGGCTCGATGCCGACTGGGGTAAGGGTTCCATGGCGGCGTTTGCGTGTGGGTTACGTGCGCTAGGGTTAGGATGATGGTGCGCGTCAGGGAGGGAGATCGGGGATCAGAGACTCGATGAGGTTGAGGCGTTGGTTGTTTTTGGAGATGTTTTGCTTGCTTCCTTGATTGGAGGAACCGTCGTGATGCGAGGAGTCTCACGAACTGGCGGGCCATGCGTTTTCCAAACCGAGCCGAGCCCCGTGCGCAAAATGGGACGAAAGCCCACCTCCTCTCTCCCGGCCTACCCGAACACAAACCACGCGCGAGGCCTGCGGTCGTGCCTTTGGGCGGCGGCGGTGCGGCCTGCGAGGCCTGTGGGCCTGTGGCCACAGGTGAAGCGGGCGCGCACCCGCACTCGCCACGCCTCGCGCGGAGCACGCACGTAACGTACGGCGAGGAAGAGCTTCCGCCGATCCACGATGACGACCGCCCCGAGTAGGATGCAAATCATGCATCGATGATCGAAGACACCATTAACACACCCAAGTGTCAGTTGTTCGATCGAGCCCTGTCTGTCTGTACTTTTATGTATGTAAGAATTATTATCGGTGTTCATTACCAAATCCACGCACGTCTCAGATTAACTAGGAGGAGAGATGATAGTAGTAGATCACCTGCTCCATCGACCAAAGAGGACGGGGGTAAAAAAAGGGCGATGGATGATCTGGACGAGCAAAAGGCGCCGGCTTTCACTCTCTCGTCAGGAAGGGCCGGCCACACCCAGGCAGGAGCCCGTCCTCCGCAACCATTTTTCGCGCACTGATTGATGCTTCTTACACGAGTTTCGCCAGGCAGCCTCTGCCCATGCCTCTGTTCCTCCCACCGCGCGCGCGCTGCGCCTCCCGGCCGGATTCAAGCGCTCGGCTCCGTCACACGGCGCTGTAGCGCGCTAGTGTTGGATGCTGACAAGATAGAGGAATGAGAGGCGCAGGGAAAGAAGGAAAGTACATCGTGCATGGAGATAGATCGATGCCAACGCAGGGGAAGTACCTTCGCAACACATGCATGAATGCATGGAAACCCCTTGGCCAATGTATGCATGTGCGGCGGGGCTCTGTTCTGCTGTCTCCGCTGTCATCGCTAGTCAGAGACAGAGCTCGGCCAAGGTGGGGACGACGGCGCTCCATGATCGATCGGTCCATTGCACCAAGAGCAGAGCAGAGCACTGAGAGTAAGGGCCAGCGTGTGTTGTGCAGATAAACTTGTTTTGGCGGCGCTGCGCTTGTAACAATAATATTGAAGACGACATGGACAAGAAACTCTCCGAGCTGTGGATCGATTCTCTGCGACCAAACAATCATCACGACAAGTACTATGTCGATCATCTGGAGGAGGCTGCGGCCTGCGGGATACATGCATGCATTGCTGCCAGACACAGCCGGGCCGGTGCAGCACGCGACACAAGCAGAGAAAAGGTGCCCGTGAGGTGAGGCCACCCCGCTTTTCCAAGGTTTTCCAAAAGGCACCTGTTGCTCGCCTGTGCAAGCAGAGACGACGACATATCTTGTCGACGCGCTGGAAAGGTGCGCGACTCGTTCACTCGTGACTGACTCGCGACCTCATGGTATACTACTCCGTGTAAGTATACGAACAAGTGTTGGCACGCAAAGACGTACGTCGTCGATTAAAAAAAAAAACCTGTGGGGTATTGGCTGGCTGGCTGTCAGTGACCGGGTAATCACTTAAATGTGTGGTACTGGCATGGTACGCAGCATTAGTTGGTAAGAACAACGAAGTTGCTAGCTTCGATCACGTATAAATGAGAAGTAGCCATATGCGCGTACAGTGTACAGATTCAGTTCTTGTGCTGACTACTGTAGAGGCATATGAGATGCATGCGAAACTTCCGCGCTTCATGCACGCAACGACGCAGTCATCACGCACACACCGTTGTCTACAGATGTACGAGTCCATCCTGCGTACGGACCAAATCATAGGTGGTAGATCGAAGATGGTTCGCGCCGATGGACGACGTCATCAACTGATTATTGCTGATCATCAACCAAGATACAAAAAGCAAAAAAAAAAAAAAAATCGAAGTTAATGTGTGTGTGTGTGTGGTGCTGGTACTAGATTACGTACGCATGCATGATCCACTTCCACCTTTGGTCTTGGTCCACCTAACCCATCTCGTTTTCTCGTTAAAGATTATTACGTGCCATGAGCATTGGATCCTAATAAGGTCGCTTGCATGGAAAGGCAGATAAGCATCCCCATCAAACATGATTAAGACTGGTGCACATGGCCCACATGCTACCCATGAGGGTGTGATTAATGTCCAACAACCTTCCGTTTTCATCTTGATCAACTCATAAACTACATTAGTTCTTCTTTTTTTTTTTTGTTAAAAAAAGAAGAAGATGAAACCTGTACTAAGCCGGATCGATGCTAGATTATGCATGTTCGTAAAGTGGATATCCGTACGCGTCTAGCCATCATTATGCATGTTACTAGTGAGCTTTAGGACAAACTAAACAAGGGTATCATTGCTCTCGCAACATGAAGCTCTCGATCTCGAGCATTCAGCTTTCTTTGCATCAAACACCGACGTCCCAGGTATATAAAGTAAAACGTAAAAAAGGGGTAATTATACACTAGCGTATTGAAATCGCTTGAATTGTAAAGAAAGACAGCTACTGAGTGCGAAATAAAAGCCACTTCAATATAATAACCGGGCCACGGTGCTGGAGTGATGCAGGCATATGTGGTGGACATTTGTATTAAAATGTTAACACTAACTCCTTTTGTTGACAGATTCAATAGATAAGGAGCGTACACCCCCAGTCGACGCCAGTGCGTGTTCTGCACAGAAATAAGGCGCATTTTTATGACCCACATACAATTTATACCACTGCTACTAAATATTTGAATTGATGAATAATAAATACAAAAGGGTGTCCAATGCAAAGGCAAATTAAATGTTGGTAGGGAGGGAATTAAAACGGCTGTAAATTAACAAAGCCGTTTGGAAGCCAGCAGCCCCACGTGGCGTCACTAGCCTTTGTTGCTGGCAACCAAAACTCGGACCATGCGGTGGGCCGGCCCGGCCGGGTGGGGAACGGGAGGATCTGGCCCACCTCCCCTTTCCCTTCTCATCCAAGCCGGTGGCACGCCCGGTGATTCTCACATAATTGGAGGGCAAACAAATCCAGTGTCGTTTTCTTCAGAATAGCAGATGCACTACAACTACGCAAAGACAGACCATGCATTGCATATCAAGCAACATCGAAAATAGCCATGAGATTCCTTTTCGTAAGTAGAATGCTGATAAAAATAGCCACGAGATTCTTTTTCTAAAATGGTACTAGTATGTATGTACTAGCTTTGGCGCGCTGGAGGAGCCAATAATGCAGGGATGGATCAAAGAGTTTTCAAACGCCTCCATGAGTGGGTTCGTTGGCGTCTTTGCACCGTCCGGGTGTCTCTATTCAGGGAGACGTTTCCATCTACGCAAATCCTATTCCTACTCTACTTGACTACAGCTCGCAAAAATTGAAAAAAAATGGAGCGAAGACGGAGACGATAGCGATGATAGGATAGGACCTCCATCATACATCTCTCCAGCAGCTAGACTATTGCATAATGCTGACTGCACACAGATAAATTCAAACTGAGTGTTCTTTTCCCAGGAAAAGAAAAGCGAAACTCATGATCCATCGCCCGGACTAGACCAGGGCCCCCGCTGCACGAGTGCAACATCGCTTCATGCACGCAGAATGGTCTCCTGTTTGTTTGACATGTACTACTAGCTAGTTTGTTGCTTCCGTTTGTTTTTTCTTTTCTCTTCTTTTGTCCATTCGATCAACTTTATTCCACACGGAGGCGCCTGGCGCAAGGCACCGAATTTACCCAACGAACTTGTTGTGTGCGGATTGATATGCTGCGTCAGAGAGGATACCGCCACTTCCAAGCTACTACACTCCATTGTCACTCACTGCGCTTTTCGGTTTGCATCCATCCACCCATCTTTTGTACCGGAGACACCCACCTTGTGCGTGCCATGCGAAGCAACGCGTTGCGTGTCGCGCCTCTCGGCTCTCTCTAGCTTTTCTCCTCCTCCGCTCTGTTATTCCTCACACCGTCATTGCCTCTGGCTAGCGTAGCATGTTCTCGGTTTCTCTCACAAAGGAACCACGGCCACACACCCACCGGCACCGGCGACGTTCATGCTTCCCACATGCGGGCGGGAGGTGTTGACAAGGTTCGTGCCGTGTGGCATGAGGAGAGTGCCAGATCCTACAACCAAATCGATCTTACTTTTTCAGTTTAGGAGTATTATCTTTTTCTTTTTCTGTTTATTACCGGGGTTGATTTCTGGAAGTGTAATTTTCAATGGATATACTTCCCAATTCAAAGAGTTTGGAGGTCTTACAACGACACATTGGTAGGGTAAAGTAATCTTATCTAAATCACAAATGTTGATACAGATTGTAATATCTTCTTCTAAAATTGTAAAGAAATAAAAAAACCGTGAAACGGGTGCAGTAAAAGCTAGGCCCACCCAACTCCACCCGTTTATCTCTTTCCCTCTCTCCGCCGCGACTATTTAACAGCGGTGGCGGCTTGGCTTGGCGCGACCGCCTCAGACTCGTTCTTCCTTTCACCTCCTCTCCTCCACCCCCCGCGAACTCTTCTCCTCCCTCGCACTCAACATCGCATCGCCCCCTTGACCCGCGCCGCGCGTCTCAATTACGCGCTAGCCAGATGACCTCCACCGCGGGCGACGTCCTCCCGGCGCTGCCGCCGATCAGGACGACCGCGCCGCCGCCGCCGGCCGAGGTCGACGACGCGCGCTCTTCGCCGGCGGCCGAGTCGTCGTCGACGGCGCCGGACGCCGAGTCGCGGCCGTCTCCGGCGGCGGGGAAGCGGGAGGAGGAGGAGGAGGAGGCGGCGAGCCAGCAGGAGGCGGAGCCGACGACGCCGACGTCGGAGGAGAGCAGGCTCCAGCCGGCGACCGAGTGCCCGCCGGCGCCGCGGAAGCCCAAGTGGGCGCCGCCGCCGGCCCTCGCCGCCAAGCGCAAGTTTGCGTCCACCTCGGCGGCGCCGCCGCGGCGGGCCTTCTTCCCCGTCGCGCGCGACCTCACCACCGTCTTCCGGTCCCTGCCGCCCAAGAAGCGGATCCGGGCGGGCTGATGATCGACGTCGCCAAGCAGCAGCTCAATTGGCCGGAAAATCATGGGGTCCGTGGTGCCATGGCCTTTTTCTTTCTCCTTTTCTCGTGAATTCTTCGAATTCCTTCGTCCTTTTCTTGCTTCCGTCTCTTGCACTCTTCTTTCTCGCCTCGCCTTTTTCCTTGGCTTCCACGGCCATGGCATGGTACAAAGCGCTCGTACAAATAATGCGTTGGTTTATTTATTTGTTTTCTTCTTTTATTAGGGGGTTTGTGTGGAGTGAGTAGAAACTGTAGATTTCGAAAAGGCTGTTAATTTATAGGGATGCATGGTGAAAAGGGGGAAAAAAGTTTGTAAGAGAATTCGCAGAGATCTGTTCGTTATTAATGAAATCTCACAGCAAGTTCTCAAAGTTACGAGCTGAGTTCATTCCCCATCTTCTTGTGCTGTGGTGTTCTTGGTTCTTGCGTGAATTGGAGGTGAAACCATGAGCAAAAGTGGACAATTTTGACAGAAAAGCAGCACCTTTGGCAGATCCAGCTCTTTCTTCTGGACATCAATCAAGATTCAAGAACATGTAAAAATCGGTCCTTACGGCTGAATTACGACGACAGGGGTCAAGTGGTTGATCCATATGTTGTGCGTTGATGGGCTCCTCGTGGCGATCAGGCTTGCAAGATTATTTGAGCCTGTCGTTACGGATGGGTTGATGGGAGTGCATCGCAAGGAAAGCAATTCCATTGGTGGGCAGGCTGGCCGGGGATGTACTTTTGGCGCTTTTGTCCCGGCAACTGCTGCAGAGGAGAATCTTCTATTCATGAGAAGCAACATGGCACGGTTTAGCTCACTAGTTTTTTCACCTCCCTCTCCAGCCCAGTCGTTATTTATCTCTGTAAATAATTTTGTTTTCCTCTGCACTGCTCCTGCCTGCATCTCATGGTACATTCCTCCTGCTCCTGGCTTGTGTGCCTCGAATATGTAAATAATAAAAACCCAAGTTGCAATGCAACAGGCGTGTGTGTGTGTTCTGAGTCAATTAACTGCAGAGATTGGAGGGATGCATGGCCAGTGTGCTCACAGGGATGTGGAAGCCTCTTGTCGCTCACGGCAACAACCTCACAGTCACATGCTGGCATGTGGATGTGGATGGATCCATGGGGAGAGGGAGGTGTGGTTGGTTGGAATGGAAGTTGTGTGCATGCCGCTGGGCGAGCGACCGAGTCAGTGAGTCATCATCACCGTTCTCCATGGGAGGGAGAGAAACCAGGGGAAGCAGCTGAACCTTTCTTTCTTTCTTTCCCGCGTTTGTTCGCTTCACATGGGCTGTTACATCTGCAGTTACAACAACACGGCCGATGCTGTCCCTCCACAGGAATAGGTCGCAGCTAGCACATCCTTGTTTTAGGAAAGCCATCATGAGAAACAGAGAGAGAGACCAGCAGCAGGGCCGGCAGCAGCTGGTGTGCACAAGGACGTGCGTGCCCGTACCGTACATGTGTGTAGTAACAAACACAAGAGCTGAGCAGAGGCGTTGCGTTTTGGTTGGCATCGGCGTGCGGCTTGCATGCTGCGTGATGGATGTGCCGTGCGGTTTCTGCGAAAGCAGCCATGGGTGAGCCCGGGTCTGCGGTGTTGAGCTAGATTCTTGTAGAGACAGGCGGCATGTGCCGAGAAGGAAGGACGCGGCAGAGGAAGAGGGAGAGAGGGGCGGCGAGCAAAAGCGATGCGATCGTCTCTCTAGTTTCCTATTGCAATGGCTGTCCTGCATCATGACATGAGGCTGCGTGATGCTAACACCTCTTTTGCTTCACAATTTTGTGGTGCTACAACGTTTAGCCGAGGTAGTTTATGCACATTATGGGCGGAAATAAGTGAGGGTTGAGGCCACATTCGCTGCAAAAAAAAAAAGTTATAATTATTGCTCCCTTTTATGTTGAAAAAAAGGCAGAGAAATGTCGGCACTAAAACTTGGCAACGTGGAAGATGAGGAGAAATCACGATTGGGGATCGAGCTGCCGGCTTACTCACCAAGATTCAAGAGTAGGTGAGCAGAACATGCCATGAACAAAAAGAAAATGGAAAGAAACCGTTCCTTTTTCACCTACTTCCTAACAACGTGTCCTAACCACCTATTAACGAACCAGCAACCAGTAGTCTGCAGGGGGATTTGGGGGCACCGTTGAGATAAATGTCAGAGCTGAAAAGTCAAAGGGCAAGTAGCGAGGACGGACGCACGCAGATGCATGTCACTGCAGGCATAACGCCCGCCACACACAACACAACCTCGGATCGTTGGGAACGAGATATTGCCACATTGACCTTTCCCCTCGCAACGCAATGCAGCGTTTATTACAGCAGCACGGCAAGAAAAATTACCACGGGCCCTGGTATCTACTTTACTCCACCAGCTAGCGCGCGAGTAATGGAAGAGACAACTGGGTGTAGTAGTACTCGTGGTTACCCGCGAGGTTAAATAAATCGAGGAAGAAATTTTCTACTCCTGGGGCCTCATGTCCTCAAGTCCTTGGCTTGTGCTGTTCAGTGTCCCCCACAATTCTTTCTGAAAGAGGCAATCTTCCCCTGCTGCCTGTTTCCCTCGGCACACTGTTAATTATCTGTCCCTGACAGCGCATGTTACCAGTTTACCGTACCCGGAATCTGTCGGTCTGGGGATCATTCCCACGTAATCCAGCGTGTTACTCCCTCCGTTTTTAATTATATGACACCATTGATTTTTTTGTTGAACTTTGACCAATAATATATATGA
>RWGY01000051.1:5116099-5193767 GCA_007726485.1 Eragrostis curvula | reverse complement strand
TAGTCATCTTCTTATCGTGCGTGAAGCCGTGGAGCATGTCCAGTGACGAAGACAGACCATCTACAAAAGAGGGTCATCTTTCTCCTTCCTTCAACCCCCCCCCCCCCCCCCTCCCTTTTCCCCTCTTTGTCCCCCTTCATCTCCAAGGAATTTCAAAGGGTTTGGGGGAGGGGGGGGGGGGGGGGGGGTGGGTTGAGCCCCCGCTGGATCCGCCCCGAGCAGGTCCCTACTTTGGGTCATACATTGCCACAAACGTGTAATGTTGTAGCTCGCAACTAGGACACTAGTCGAGTTGTTATTGGCCAGAAAGGAGGGATCCAACCAGGAACACTATCTGCAGCAGTCTCCATGTAGGGACATCAAGAAGGTGGCGTTGACCGAGGCTACTTGTGGCTGATGCAGGGTTTCCCATCCATTATTTCTGAGATTAGAGGACGACTCGAGACTTGATCTATCGATGGCTAGACAACTGAGATCAGAATGAAGTAATGTCGTGTGTTCTGCATTGCCCCATGTACATTTTCTTAATACAAAATTATTATGAATAAGTCCTCATGCCATTTTGATACCGGATTCCTCAATCTTCATGTATATCTATCTATTAATTAACTTATTATTTGGTAAAAAACAGAGCCACCACATTCGCTCTCAAGGGCTAGAAATAACCGCATTAATCGGAGAAAAAAAAAGAAATTACTCACCACTACCACTATGAAAAAAAAATGGTTTAAAATGACCTCCTCATGTTATTACCCACCTCTAGTTAAAATAAATACCGATATAAGGCGGATATAATTGATGAGGCATTTTATATATAATAATACAATATACTAGACATACAAATGTGCCAGCCACTGCCCACTATACTATTTTTCGAACTTTACAACCAAACCAAACAATTACAATGTAGGTGGAGCTATTTTTTTATTGATGTGTTTACAATATTTTAGTCCCCACGTATGTACATCGGTGATGGAGTCCAACTCATAGTAGGAGTTGAGGTTTAGTAATGTGCTCATACGTATATGGATTGGGACTAGGACAAAGTCTTGTAAAGCTTTCCTAGTTTCATTCTATAACTGGACAGCGCCATCGAATATACTTCAAAGCTTTGGGGTACATGTATACCGTATCCTGCAAGCCCACACGCCGTGTGTGTGCCTAACTAGCTGCCATCATGCTGGACTCCGGTTTCACCAAGTTCGAGCTGAGTACGCCGGAACCAAGGACTACCTCGGCATCGGCGACGTTGTCTACTCCGATGTAATCTCGGCCGGGGGTCACACCTGGAGGCTACGTTGCTACGTACTCGCATGGAAACAGGAAGGAAGACCATGACGCGTACCTCTCGCTCTACCTACAGCTCGTCAGCGAGCCCAGAAACCGTACAGTGACCGAGACGGCTCGCCGTCGACGGAGCACGCGACGCGTTGCGTGAGGGAGTTCCCGCCGCGGTACTCCGTGGCGTGGGGATTCCAACGCTTCGGCCTCCTTTCGTGAGCCAGCGATCCCTCGAGTCGCGCTACGTGACGCCCGACGGACGCGCCGCGTTCGTGTTCGGCGTCATCGTTCTGCCTGCGCGACGACCCGACCGGGAACCCCGTCACCGTGCCGCCCTCCGACGTCCGCGACCATCTCGGCCGCCTTCTGCTCGATTGCGCCACCTACGCCGACGCCTTCCTGATGGGCCGCGACGGCGCGCCGTCGCAGGGTCTCCCACGGCGGTGCGCACACGTGAATCCACTCAACAACGGCTGCGGCCCATGCGGGTGGAGCCTCTTCGCTGCGTGGAGGGACCTGGAGGCGGACAGCCTGGCCCTGACGGACGACGGCGGCAGCGTCACGTTCGTGTGCGGCGTCGTCGTTCTGCGCGCCGGCGCCGGCGACGGCGGCGCCGCGTCCGTCCCCATGCCGCCGGCCGACGTCGCGAGCCATCTCGGCAGGTTGCTCCACGGCGCCGACGGCTCGGACGTCTCGTTCCGGGTCGCCGGCGAGACGTTCCCGGCGCACCGCGCCGTGCTCGCCGCCCGGTCGCCGGTGTTCAAGGCGGAGCTCTTCGGTGCCATGGCGGAGGCCACCATGCCGAGCATCAGGTTGCGCGGCATCGAGCCGGACACGTTCAGAGACATGCTGCACTTCATGTACACCGACAAGTTGCCGGAAAACCGCAAAGAGTTGTGCCCTTCGTCGTCGACGACGACGACGGCGGCGGCGGCGGCGTCGATTGAACATGCTGAAGACGTTCGGAGACATGCTGCACTTCATGAACAACGTTTCCAAGCATTACTTGCGGCGGCGGACCGGTACGCGCTGGACATGCTGAAGCTCGTGTGCGCGCAGAAGCTGTGCGACGTCATGTCGGTGGACAACGTCACGGCGATCCTGCGTTGCGCGGAGCTGCACAGTTGCCCGGAGCTGAAGAGCAAGTGCCTTCTTCACGGAGGAGAAGAACTTCAAGAAGTTGGTGTTGACCGAGGGGTACTTGCAACTGGTCCAGAGTTTTCCTTCACTGATCGAAGATATCAAAGAACGGATCGAGAATCAAGACAAGCAGGAGAAGGAACCAAGAATTTCTGGTTTTTTAAATCTTAGTATTTGGAACCTTTTGAAGGCTATTGCTCTGGATGTAGACAAGTAGCTAGATTGTCATCACACCACACTAAGGCTTATTATGTTCGTCCACATACTATCGCGTAACTTACATACGAGTTTGTAATTAGGAGCATTGGGAGTACCCCTGTCACAATCATTTCACGAACGAGTCTTTTTTCTTTTTCTTTTTTGGCGAATCCATGAACGAGTGTTTTGATCAGCATATATACTTCCAGTCTTCCACATTGTCGCTATGGATTTACATCACTCGATCAGAGAAAAAGGAAGGTTCACAAGCATTCCTGATACAGTAATTTTCGGGGGGAAATTCAATCATTTTTAATAATATTTTAATAAACTCTTAGTAACACACCAAGATAGGCCGGCATGCCAAGAAGCCGCAATCAGAGTACTGATGGTTACATGTAGCGCGCGCACACGCTTGCAGGAATAAGTTCCCCACCTGTCAAATGTAGTATAACACTAATTAAAGCCTTAAACAATGACATCAAGGTCGAGTTCGATACTGCTCTTATTACTACCTTTTGTTTTTTTGGATACGTCTACGATATACTATACCACTCCACAGTTATCCTAGTGACAGAAACTCATGCAAATACGACGACCCATTGAAGCTCACAAGCTCGAAGTGATCGATCAGCCAGGACTCAAAGGTCGCCGAGGTCGAGGAACTCGTCCGGGTCCATCGGCGGCGCCTCATCCTCCTCCTCCTCGTGTCGCACGGCGAGGAGACGGCCACCGTCGTTGTGCACCGCCGTAGAAGCAGCAGCAGGAAGAAACAGAGCCGTCGTCGGCGGCGGCTGCGCTCCCGGTGGCCGCGGCGCGCCGTGTCGCGCCATGGCGGCGGCGCCGTGGTGCATCTGCGTCTGCACGATGGCGAGCTGGGCCCGCGTGGTGGCGAGGTCGCGCTGCGCGGCGCGGATCTGCTGGTGCAGGCGGTCGATGATCCCCGCGCTGCCGTAAACGGGGTCCTGCACCCGCCACCGCGCCTCCGTCGCCATGGTGTCTGCGGCGCGGCCTCGCTCCTGCACCGGCAGGCTCTGCACGCACACATCACATATATCAGCACAAAGAAATGGCGCACGTACACATGCATTTTAAATTCCAGCTGCATATATATTACTAAGAGACAGTACTTATTAGTAAGCGTGGCAATTAACCTTACGTTGCTATACGAGCAATAAGCACTATCAGCAGGATACAGCAGCGCGTACTAGTGCTATGTCATTGATGGACATTATCAGTGATATGTAGTACGCACAAAAGTAATTGAAGAAGATTGCTCTGATCACCTGGAGCAGCCTGGTGGCGTTGCTGGTGCCGAAGACGGCGTGCACGTCGGCGTACCGACGTGGCTGCGACGCGGGGAAGTAGGGCGCGAGGACGCAGTCCGGCGCGCACCTCCGCCGCAGGTACTTGCAAGCCGCGCACCTCGCCCAGGGATTACTGTTACCCGCGCTGCCAAACTCAGGGATACGATGATGATCCACTTCCATATCACGGCCACCGCTGCCGGAGGACGACATCTACCACGATCGAAGATAATCTAGCGAAGATATCCGGGGATCGGCGAGCGATCTCGTCGGAGGCGTTTGTGATATTTCCGTGGATCTTTAAAGATTTTGGAGAGATACGAGTGATCTCATGTTATATAGCATGGTTGCATTCCGAAGATCGGTAGAGGGAGGCAGAAATGGGAAGCGATCGAGCAACGGCTAGTACGTGCCATATGAGGAGGACGGGAGCAAGGAAGGAAGGCAGCGAGCAGCGTAAGAACGGAAGTGTTAACGGTCATGTGGTCATTCGCTCTTCTGTGCCGTTCAGTTGTTACGCCCGCGTCGGGTCGTGTGGAGACGGCGGCCGGCTGTCGGCGTGGACAAAGTGTGGTTGCTGGACAGGCCGACGCACCATGCATATGTTTCACCGAAAATTTTACAGTAGAATTTAATTCATTCTAATGTTTTATATTTCCATTTTTTTCAGTTGTTGCATTTGAAGTATTTAACTTAAAAAAAAGATAGAAAATCTAAAATGCATGTGACAACAATGTAGTTTTTAGGGAACTGTAAATCTTAAACTATTATAGAAGACAAGATAAAAATTGATATTTTAAGGATATTTATAAAAGCCTTTCACATGAAAAAGAGATTGTAATAATTCCTATATAGTCCCTTTGTTTTATAATACATGTGATTCTAGCTCTCAAATGTTTTTGTAAGAATACTTGTGATTCTCTCTTTTGATGCACAATTCTCATTCCCCAATCATCTCTATCTCTATATATCTCTCATCCTCATTTTTTTTGCATTATATATAGCTCAGATAGGGAAACAGAGGGAGTAGCCAGTGATGCAATAATTAATCTATAAGATTTGAACATGATTGTATTGTTCCCGCAGTTATTTTTGATTTTTTCAATTGACCATTACCATTTTGGTGCAAGGTATTGTGACTTTTTTACAAATGTATGCATTTCGGACCATATGGTAAAAAATGTTTGCCATTAATTTTTTTCTTACTAGAAATTTAGGTACAAAGATGATATGTACTTAGGAATAAAATTCATTTGCTATAATGGGCCCCTTGCCAGGCCTTTGGAACCAGCGTTTGAGGTTGATGCCGCCAACCGTATGGTGGAGGTGATCATCACCATCTAGTTTTTGCCGGCAGGGGGCCACCCCGAGCTTGCACTAGAACCAACCCACCCCCACAACCGTGGTCACTTGCTCTAGTGATAAGGCGGTGGCCGCACTGAGCACTCTCGCGTATGCTACGACCATGGTGTTGACACAATTGTTGACCGAATATTTATAATCGTTTGGTACTATTTTACATAGTTGATTATTTAAGTACAATGCGAGCTAGGGTCATGTAACACTAATTTTTATCACGTACATTAGATTCTTCATTATTTTTCATGTATAATAGCATAAATAATTTTTATAAGGATATGTACTTTTCTTATTCCATCCAAACATAGTGTCATTCTTAGAGTAACATTTTGTATCTCAGATCGTACAATTTATTTATTTTTAGCACAAGAACATATTTTTTTTAGAAGTTAAGATCGTACAACTCCTTTTACAAGGATCCGCAGCCCACCAAAGTACCGCGTCAGAAGAGAAGCGTGGAGCGGCCCAAGGCCTGTGCAGGCCGATACTCTTTGTGAAGCGAAAAGATACAAAGCGGCGCAGGCTAGAAACGAGCCAGCCCGGCCCGCTTAACCTGGCGGCACCACAATCCCCAACTCGGCGGCCGCCGCGCGCGTCAGAGAAGCGGAAAGACGATCGATGAAGGGGGGGGGGGCGCAAAACACCGTGTTTTGCATCACCGTCATCGACGACGCCTTTCTGACATCAGTGTCACGGCTGGTGTGTCACGTCGTCACCGAAGGAGATTCTAACGCCTTATCATCCGGGCGTCCAAGCAGTCTAAATACACAAGAATCCTTGTTTTAGATCAAATACACAAGAATCTTATTCAAGCATGAACAATGTGACCTTGTGTTGCATCATGAGATGAGATGTCACATTTACCTGCCAGATTTTACTACTAAAGCTTGGATTACCATGGCTACCAAGACAAGAAAGGCCACCAAATTGCCGCCCCGTCAAGGTAGCGATCTCATTTCTACTCTCTAGTTTGGACCTGGTACCTTATGCAATGATGCCATTTTTCAAAATGATATAAGGTGGGGACATAAACACCCCCCCCCCCCCCCCCCCCCCTCTATAGACACACAGTTTATCTGAAGAATATTTTTTAAAAAAAATGTTTTCATACCTAAAACCGTACAAATGTGCTAAATCCACGGGAACTTATGCCATTCTTACATATTTTTTTTAACTAACATTTTGTACCTCAAATCGTATAAAAGGAGCTGTCCTCTTTTTATAAGAATCCGCAGCCCACAAAAGTTTCGCGACAGAAGAGAAGCGCGGAGCGGCCTAATGGCTCTGCAGACCGATACTGTGAAGCGAAGAATGTCGGCCTGGATACAACGCGGCAGGCTAGAAACGAACTAGGCCCGGCCCGGTTAATGGCAGCACAACTCGGACCGGCCTGCCGCGCGCGCCCGAATGAGCGGCAAAGTGATCAATGATGGCGGGGAACAAAACAAGTAAACATTGTTTTGCATCACCGATGTCGATGCCTTTGTGACGCCGGTGTCACGGCTGGTGCCTTTCTCATCAAACATTTTCGCCGCCTGCTTCCGCCACCGATCAAAATACTAACGCCTTTTAATCGGGGAGTCCAAGCAGTCCAAACACACATGGATCCTGGCATGCATGAACCCTCTTGACTTTGTGCTGCTTCGTAGGTGTCGTCTTTACCAGTAACATTTCTGAACGATGAGGTATTTACCTGCCAGTGCCGTATCGACACAGCTTGGCTCCTATCTGCACATTTCTTCAGCGTTTGGGTTTCAGACTGTTACATTTTGTCTTGATTTGTCTCAATTCAAACTACAGATGCTGAAAGGCGAGTCTCACGCATGGAAATTTACTCAGGTTTGTGCCGCATCAGATTTTGAATAGAAAGACCTGCTCATGGAAAAGTTGGACAGATTTGCGGCACGTCCCATTTCTAGTTGACTAGCTACATAAGCAATGATGTCATCTCAGAAGAACTGCGTGGTTATATCTTGTTAGTATAAAGTCTGCGAGTTTGGTCGGATTCTTTTGGCATTTACAGCCTGTTCGTTTCGCTGCAGAAACACTGTAACTGCTGCAGAAGAAATAACTGCGAACACTGTAGCTGCTGCAAAGCAGCCGCTGCAAAGCAGCGAAAGGAACACGCTTACACGGGCATACCAGTGATGCTGCACTTGACGCCGGCTCCGGCTCCGACGTGTCCCCTTCCCTGTTGACTTGTGAATTTGGATTACGCTAAATCAGGCTCAGGGTTGCCAATAAAGTCTAGTAGGCCGGTATACCTGTACTCCTATCTTAACTAACTTTATATTTTTTTAAGGGAAATGTAGCTAGTCTTGTCTTTTGGATAGCAGCGGCACCTTCAGATGTTGCAAAAGTCAAACTCCGCAATCCGCACATTCAGGTCAGGTGACAACCAAGCTCGAGTACTCCTACTACTGAACGACGCAGGGAGAACGGTGCCAAGAAAAGAAGGGCAGTTACATCACGAGTTCGTCCCTCCCCTCTATTTGAAGTCAGCGTGCCACACTCCAACCATGCGCGCGTGTTACAGACAGCGTTGCAAGAAGAATTGGGTCACAAAAGGAGACAGAAATACTTCCTTCTTTCACAAAAGTATGATCAAGAGGAGAAGCAGGAATAAAATCAGTTCCATTGAGCATCCTAATGGTAACATGATATCGACGAATGATGGGATTGCTGATTGTTTTATTCAATATTTTTGCAATCTTTTCAGTTCAACCTTACATGATTTTAATGCTTACATGGAATATTCGCCTAACAACTGTATTCATGATGAGTCCCTTATGAGCAATCCTTCTAAAGAAGAAATCTTTAACATCCTTCAAAAAATGAGGGCTGACGCAGCTCCTGGTCCAGATGGCTTGAATGTTAAATTTTACAGGTTCTCATGGAGCTGGATTGGAGATGACGTACACAACCTGGTTCAGAATTTCTTCAGAAACAAACACCTTGCTCCAGGTATGAAGAAAACTAATATTGTCTTGATTCCAAAGAAGTCGCATTGTGTCACTCCCATGGACTATAGGCCTATCAGTCTCTGTAATGTGGCTTACAAAATCATTGCCAAAATTCTTGCTCTCAAAATAGAACCCTACATTCCTGCTTGTATCAATAATTCTCAATATGCTTTTGTCAAGGGTCGTAGAATTGCTGAAAATATAATTGTTGCTCATGAGATCATTCACACTTTTCGTCTTAGGAATTGGCCCTCTCATGCTTTTCTCCTTAAGCTTGATCTTGCTAAGGCCTTTGATAGAATAGAATGGAGCTTCGTTAAATTTGCTATGCGTCGTATCGGTTTTAATGATAATTTTATTGAGCTTGTTGCAGCCTGCATTGAGAATCCTACTTTTTCAGTTGTTGTAAATGGTCAATCTTATGGAAACTTTCAAAGTCAGAGAGGAATTCGCCAAGGATGCCCGCTGTCTCCTTATCTCTTCATCATTGCATTAAATGAATTATCTTGCAGGTTACAGGATGCCATTCAGGATGGGAGAATCTCTGGAACGAAATTGACTCCTAACACCCCTCCCATTCATTCTCTTCTTTTTGCAGATGACGTGCTCATTTGTGGTCAAGCCACAACCCAGGAGGCTCAAATTATCAAAGAAATTTTAGAGCATTTTTGTAATGACTCAGGTCAAACTCCAAATTGGAACAAATCTTTCATCCTTTTCAGCTCAAACACTCCGGCTGATGTTTGTTCATCTATCAAAAATATTTTCAATGTTCCTCTCATGCCTAATGATACTACTCACTTAGGACATCCTCTGTTTACTTCTTGCCAACCAAAAACTAAGATTTATGGCTTCCTGAAAAATAAGTTTAAATCAAAATTTAGTGACTGGAAAGCTAATTGCATCTCTCATTCTGGTCGTTCCACTCTTATAAAATCTGTGTTTTCCTCTATTCCTGTTTACTATATGTCTCATGTTCTCTTTCCTAAATCTTTTGTCAAAGAGTTGACAGGTATCATTAGACATTTCTGGTGGAAGGGTAATAATCCAGATGGAAATAAAAAACCTTTATGTCTCTCTGCTTGGAACAAATTTTGTATCCCCAAAGGTGCAGGAGGCCTTGGTTTTAAAGATTTATATGCTTTGAATAAGGCTTTAATTATAGGTCTTGCTTGGAGGCTTCTTGATAATCCAGATGCCTTATGGGCACAAGTGCTGAAAGGTAAGTACTTCCCAAATACGTCTTTTTGGAAAGCTAGTTCCTCTGGTTCAAAATCTTGGACGTGGGAATCAATTTTGAATGTTAGGAGCCTCATGATTGATGCCACTCAGTGGTACTTAGCTGATGGAAATATTTCCATTTGGAATGAGCCTTGGTGCCCTTTATGGCTTAACATCCATGATTTTATCACAGAAGAGGGCATGAACTCTCACCTTCCTACTAAAGTGTCTGATCTGTGGCTTTCTAATCCTAAAAGATGGAATGTAGACCTTCTCAACCAGATCTTTTCCCAGAATTTTGTAAACTCTATCTTGCAGATCCCACTTCAGCAATCTGATGGACATGACAAACTCATCTGGAAACCGAACAAGACAGGTAAATGGACGGCGCAAAGTGCTTATAAGCATATTCATAAGGACAAAATAAACTCCACGGTAAGCTCCTTAAACTTTTCACCTGAAGCCTTCAAAGTTATCAAAAACGTGTGGGGAGACAAAAAGATTCTCCCCAGAGTTCAAACTTTCATTTGGAGGCTGGTAACAAGAAACATAGCTTCAGCCAAAAGGATTCATAGAAGGATGAAAAACATTTCTAAGTATTGTGCTAGATGTGGTACTATTGAAAATGATGAACATCTTTTCTTTCATTGCGACTTCTCTCGAGCAGTGTGGTTCTATTCTCCTTTGGGCATAAAAACTGACCATTTTCGTGGTTCATGTGCCCATATCATTAATCTCTTGCTTGAGAACCTTAATTCCCAAGAATACATTGATCTTGTTTTCTATATCCTTTGGTTCCTTTGGAAGGCTAGAAATGATCTCAGATTTCAAAAAAAGTATTGGGCTGTCCAGTCTGTCATTTATCAAGCTAAAGCAGCTCAAAGAGCCCAATATGAAGCTTATGAAATTGAAGAGGAATCTCTCCTAAAGTCTCTAACACATGACACTTCTGGTCAACAAGGAAAATTTGTCCCTATTTCTGAATATTTTTGCAGGTCTGATGCTTCTTTTCTCCAAGGTGAGCGAACAGGTTTGGGAATCCTTATAAATGGCCATGTTGATGGATCACCATGGTCCTTACAGATTCAAGCAAAATCAAATTCAGCTGGCTCTGCCATCCATGCTGAAGCTCTAAGCATGTACCTTGGGGTGATAATTACTGATTGCTTGCAACTTAAGAAGTGTGTTTTCCTCTCGGATTGTGAGCCTCTGATGACAACCATTCAAAATCCGAATGGGAATCCACCTGACTGGAGGATGATGCATGCTGTCAATGACATAAATTCCTTACTGACAAAAAACCAAGGCAGTGTACAAATCATTCCTAGGGAGCAGAATTCCATAGCTGATTCCTTAGCTAGGAATGCACAAGATCTTCATGAGAATAATTTCAGGTTTACTTGTTCTAATTTTAAGCACAATGAAGGCTGTCCTTTTAGAGCAAAGATCTGTAATTTGCCTTCTTGGGCTAAACTGTGTACAATTTCATGTATTTAAATGAAATCTGCCCTTTCAGGGCGTGTTTACCTTCAAAAAAAAAAAAAACCATGCGCGCGTGCAAAAGCAGACGCCACAGCAGCAGGTGTGTCCCAACGATTTGATTGACAAGGAAAAGCACTTTCGATCGAGCCCCTGACCTGACGATCTGTCCAGGTGTCCAGATGGAGCGTGCACACCGCCGTAGCAGCAGGTAGCCCTGCTACACTCCATTTGCCGCCGCCGCTCGATCCGATCACATCTTCAGCGGGCGCAGGGCGGCGTAGGCACCGCAGCATGGGCGTGGCATGGGGCGCGCGGACAGGAACAAAGGAATAATCACGGAAAGATTAATTCTATCGGCGCCGTGCCGAGCGCGCTGGGCATGCGCGCTGTCCGCGCCGCGAGGGCTGGGTTGGGTCACGCCCGAGCGACACGCGCACGTCGCCACGGCCGCGCGAGTGGTGGCGCCGAGTGCGCGGCGCGGCTGCGTCCAATGGCCCGTGACGTCACAAGATTTCGGTGGACGAGGCTTCGGTGAACGCCTGCCTCCACGCGCCGCAAGATTGTCTGCGTTGCCGGATCTGAGCCCGCGCGCGCTTCCTGAGCACATGGGGAAGGCGGCGTACGTCGCGCTGGCTGGACGGAGAGGCGCGTGCGTACGTGTCGTCGCCGTCGTCGTGGGCGCCGCGTGCACGACGGCGACGCGACACTCCGCGCACTACGCACGCCGCGCGGGGTTATTTGTTGGTTTCCGGCCAACGCCGTGCAGGATTCGGTGCGCGCGGGTTTGGTTGGACCTGGACGGACGCGGCGGCTTCGGTGCAGATGGGCGTCGTTGTCTGTTTGCGCGAGTTTCCACCATTTGCCAAGGGAGGGGGAGAGCGGATAGGATCAGGTTGATCTGTTTCGAAAGCCGGCCTTTCACCGTGCGTGCTTAATCATCCTCGAGACGTAACAACACGCGACGCGGACTCAACAAGCGGCATAGGTCTGCTCTGTGACGCAGCAGCAGAGCAACTTAAAACTAGCCCATTCGCATGTATACTACATCCAATGTACTAATTTCTCGAAGAAACTCAAACTATTTGCACTTGAGCATTAGGCAGAGAATCATCATCAGTTAAATCACTATGCCGAATGACAGAGAAGGGCACCACCGGGCTGAGTATCTATCACGGTTCAATCAATGGTTCCTTCCAACTAACAAAACTCATAAACCAACAAGATTATTACTGATGGTTTAAGAACAGAGCAAGTATACCCGAACGGAATTCGATCGCCGTGGTGAGATACGCGCCATAACATCCGCGATCCTTTCTACCGCCGTGATATTAACCCAGGATCCCCGTAACCCGCGTGCCTCGTACCACCACCGTCTCCAAGCCTCAAACACGTACGCGTATCTCCACGTAACAGTATACTCTCCGTCGCAAAATTCCTGCAGCTTTGCAAAATGACTCTCATGTCATCAACCCATTCCCCGCTCATCATCTCTAAGCTACCTAATGTCAGGTCAAGGAATAACTAATCCTCGTGATGAGAATCCAATGGCGTCTCTGTCAGTCTGTCTCTCTCTAATTCATCTTCTCCGTGCAAAATAACCGTGGACCTTTTTCTCCTTATAAACCTCACCACCGTGCGCGTTCTACGTATTGCAGCGTTGCCGTAACCCGTACAGGATCAAATCTGCTTTGGGGACGACATGGCCGGGGAGCCGTACGTGCCGGCACTTGGCCGTACCTCTGTTCTGTCACGCGCAGATACGTGCCGCGCATAATGACAGGATGTACCACCACCGCCTCGCGCGTACTTGTACTTTACCTACGCTTCCATGGCATCCTAGGCGCTCCCGTTCCTCTGCCGCCGGCCCTACGTTGTCGGGCGTGTACGGTACAGTATCTTCCAAAACTGTAAAATTTCCCAGTAATTTAGTACTACTACTTCGTCTAATGTATATCAAACATGTTACTTCGTCTAATGTCAAAAACTGAAGGTAACTTTACAGGCGTTTCACCTCCTGACAAGCATGTCAATGCAATAACGGCCTGTGCTAAACTGTATTACCGGCCACACCTGCTTTACCTTTGGTCACGCATCACATCGTAGAAGGCATCTTCTCTTTTCCCAATCCCAGAGGGAGGGGAGGGAAGGGAATGGAAGGATGGGGATCTGTAAATTTGCCCCATCTCATCATGATGATGCATGCGCCCCAACTTTGGAGGAGCAGCTCATCCATCCTCCAGCCCAGACAGAAACAATATCCAACATCGGATGGTGGGGGCGGAAGAGAAGCATCAGGTTAACACAACACCACCACCGGCGCCTTTCCAGCGGCAGGCTTTTTGGCTCAGTTTCGTTCGCCACCGGCATGGCAGAGAAGGAGATCATCCTAGAAGGGAGTGAGTGATGCCACTGCCAGTGCATGGGATCCTATGCCAGTGTGCCTTTGGCCACGCACTCTGTGCAGTTATTTGTGTGCCCCAAAAGGCCTTGCTTTGGGTGGTCAAAAGGCTAGAAAAAGAGAGGGAGGGCGCAAGGGAACATGGCGTTGCTTGAGAATCAAGATATGGACTTGTGCCCTAAGCTTGTGCCACTCGCCTGCTGCCAGACCAAAGTGGGCTCACTCAACACTCACTGCTCATGAGTGTTGCTACTTGCTTGCTTCAGTGGAAAGATGAGAAGAGAGAGAAGCATGCATTTACTTGCATCTTTGCGGAAAGAGCACACACATACGCGCATTGACACATCTCGGTTCAGTGGTGGATGCAGATCGAGCTACCTTGGGGTAAAAGCTATAGCTTAGTTTATCTCTTCGGTTCAGTAGGGGATGCAGTTAATTATAGTGCTAACTGCCAATTACTGATGTTTGCTCTTCTAATGCATTGGTGATTAGTTTTCTCTTTTTCCTAAAAATATATCTACTAAAAGCATGATGTACGCATTTTTGCTTTGGCTGCCCCAGGCTGCAGGATGTGATGGCTTCACTTTCCACCCAATCTGCTCTGGCAGAGCTCAAAAGCATCAGGTCGGTCTTCACAAAAGAAAAGAGTACTACTACCACAGTGTCAAAACAGTGGTGCAGCTAGCTTGGACTTGGAGTATGCTGCGCAATTTTTATTTTTTATTTACTATATCCTAGAGAAATGTAAGGTCGGAGAAAATGTGGAAGCGGGTCCCTTTGAGCAGCGGCCCAAGTTCCAGCTTGCTCAGACTCACAAGAGCTGCCTGCATGTTAGCTTCCTTCTAGATCTGCCACTTTTGGACATCCATCCATATGCAAGCAAATCTGAGCCTGTGATGTTGGATCTATCTACTCATGTCAGTTCACTACACCCTGACTGACAAAGGCAGATGCAGGATCGCGTGCCATCTGGATCTCTGTTGCTACTTTACAGGAACCAATCCTCACAATAGAAATATAGTACTTAGTCGTAACCAAATTCTAGAAAGGCGTAAAATGTGATTAGGCTACTCCCAATGGGGAGTTTCATTTCATTGCTTCATGTCATATGAAATGCAAATGAAACACCTCACCCCAATGCATAATTTCATTTTGTTGTTTCATAAGCTTGTCATAGCATTTAATTGTTGCTCAAATGAAATGAAACTCCTATCCTCAATGCAAGTTTCATGCCATTTCATATTTTGGAAACTATGCATTGCATTGGAAACAGTGTAGACCCAGTTTCATCTAGATGAAACTGGTTTCCTCTCTCTCTTTATTATTAAGCTGCCATATCACCAAAATTGGTCACATGGCACATCATTTATTGAAAATGAAACTCCCATTGGGAGTAGGCTAAATGAATTTTCCAAGCACCATTGATAAATTGCTTTTCTGCACCTGTAAATAAATGAAAAAAATAATCTGTGCATATAAATGAGAAAAGTCCGTGACAATAACCATGAGATTTCTTATTTGTTGTACCTACAGCAAGCATGCAATGCGACCTCCTGCCACCAGTATATCATAACATCTCCCCAGTATATGTCTTCCAAAAATGAATTGCCATCGGATGCCTGCAGTGAAAATAAACCTCATACATGTACAAAGATCTTCTTTCAGCAACTTGTGTGGATGCGTACAACTTCAGAAACATGCAAAGATACCTTGGAAGGTAGAGGGAGGTGGCTGGTAGCTGCTAGTGGTTGGGTAAAGTGGCCGCAGATGGATCTACACTGCACCGGCTGTCTTAACCTTATTTTTTTATGGCGAGCGAATCAGATGGCTGCGAGGTTATTGTACAATCGGTTCCTTCTTTTTTTAATGCTGCATTGGATGCAAAGCAAGATTAAAGAGAAAGTGACGCAGCCAGATCAGCTGCTCTCGGATCCCAACTTGCCCACACCATTCTTTCCGCCAAAGAATTATTAGTTTGTTACACAAATTAGGGGCTGCATATTCAGATCCAGAGAAATGTGGCTCTAGTGATGCAGGAGGAAGACAAAAGACTTTTGTTTGCAGCATTATATTACAATTTTCATAAAGAATATGTAAAAGGGTACCAGTGGTGAATTGGTGGTCACTACCGCACTGTACTTTTTGTAGGGGTCCACATGCAAGTGAACTGAACTGGACGATTAGAGCAGGGATAGCTTGATGAGGCAGTTACTCTAAGTAGTAAACGCGCTGTATTACGTGGGAATGATCCCCAGACCGACAGATTCCGGGTACGGTAAACTGGTAACATGCGCTGTCAGGGGCAGATAATTAACAGTGTGCCGAGGGAAACAGGCAGCAGGGGAAGATTGCCTCTGTCAGAAAGAATGTGGGGGACACTGAACAGCACAAGCCAAGGACTTGAGGACATGAGGCCCCAGGAGTAGAAATTTCTTCCTCGATTTATTTACCTCGCCGGGTACACACGAGTACTACTACACCCATTGTCTCTTCCATTACTCGCGCGCTAGCTGGTGGAGTAAGTAGATACCAGGGCCGTGGTAATTTTTCTTGCCGTTGCTGCTGTAATAAACGCTGCATTCGTGCGAGGGGGCAAGGTCAATGTGGCAATATCTCGTTCCCAAGGATCCGAGGTTGTGTTGTGTGTGGCGGCGTTTATGCCTGCAGTGACATGCATCTGCGTGGCGTCGTCCTCGCTACTTGCCCTTTGACTTTTCAGCTCTGACATTTATCTCAACGGTGCCACCAAATCCCCCTGCAGACATACTGGTTGCTGGTTCGTTAATAGGTGGTTAGGACACGTTGTTAAGGAAGGTAGGTGAAAAAGGAACGGTTTCTTTTCCATTTTCTTTTTGTTCATGGCATGTTCTGCTCACCTACTCTTGAATCTTGGTGAGTAAGCCGGCAGCTCGATCCCCAATCGTGATTTCTCCTCATCTTCCACGTTGCCAAGTTTTAGTGCCGACATTTCTCTGCCTTTTTTTCAACATAAAAGGGAGCAATAATTATAACTTTTTTTTTTGGCAGCGAATTGTGGCCTCAACCCTCACTTATTTCCGCCCCATAATGTGCATAACCTACCTCTGGCTAAACGTTGTAGCACCACAAAATTGAGAAGCAAAAGAGGTGTTAGCATCACGCAGCCTCATGTCATGATTGCAGGACAGCCATTGCAATAGGAAACTAGAGAGACGATCGCATCGCTTTTGCTCGCCGTCCCCTCTCCCTCTTCCTCTGCCGCGTCCTTCCTTCTCGGCACATGCCGCCTGTCTCTACAAGAATCTAGCTCAACACCGCAGACCCGGGCTCACCCATGGCTGCTTTCGCAGAAACCGCACGGCACATCCATCACGCAGCATGCAAGCCGCACGCCGATGCCAACCAAAACGCAACGCCTCTGCTCAGCTCTTGTGTTTGTTACTACACACATGTACGGTACGGGCACGCACGTCCTTGTGCACACCAGCTGCTGCCGGCCCTGCTGCTGGTCTCTCTCTCTGTTTCTCATGATGGCTTTCCTAAAACAAGGATGTGCTAGCTGCGACCTATTCCTGTGGAGGGACAGCATCGGCCGTGTTGTTGTAACTGCAGATGTAACAGCCCATGTGAAGCGAACAAACGCGGGAAAGAAAGAAAGAAAGGTTCAGCTGCTTCCCCTGGTTTCTCTCCCTCCCATGGAGAACGGTGATGATGACTCACTGACTCGGTCGCTCGCCCAGCGGCATGCACACAACTTCCATTCCAACCAACCAACCTCCCTCTCCCCATGGATCCATCCACATCCACATGCCAGCATGTGACTGTGAGGTTGTTGCCGTGAGCGACAAGAGGCTTCCACATCCCTGTGAGCACACTGGCCATGCATCCCTCCAATCTCTGCAGTTAATTGACTCAGAACACACACACACGCCTGTTGCATTGCAACTTGGGTTTTTATTATTTACATATTCGAGGCACACAAGCCAGGAGCAGGAGGAATGTACCATGAGATGCAGGCAGGAGCAGTGCAGAGGAAAACAAAATTATTTACAGAGATAAATAACGACTGGGCTGGAGAGGGAGGTGAAAAAACTAGTGAGCTAAACCGTGCCATGTTGCTTCTCATGAATAGAAGATTCTCCTCTGCAGCAGTTGCCGGGACAAAAGCGCCAAAAGTACATCCCCGGCCAGCCTGCCCACCAATGGAATTGCTTTCCTTGCGATGCACTCCCATCAACCCATCCGTAACGACAGGCTCAAATAATCTTGCAAGCCTGATCGCCACGAGGAGCCCATCAACGCACAACATATGGATCAACCACTTGACCCCTGTCGTCGTAATTCAGCCGTAAGGACCGATTTTTACATGTTCTTGAATCTTGATTGATGTCCAGAAGAAAGAGCTGGATCTGCCAAAGGTGCTGCTTTTCTGTCAAAATTGTCCACTTTTGCTCATGGTTTCACCTCCAATTCACGCAAGAACCAAGAACACCACAGCACAAGAAGATGGGGAATGAACTCAGCTCGTAACTTTGAGAACTTGCTGTGAGATTTCATTAATAACGAACAGATCTCTGCGAATTCTCTTACAAACTTTTTTCCCCCCTTTCACCATGCATCCCTATAAATTAACAGCCTTTTCGAAATCTACAGTTTCTACTCACTCCACACAAACCCCCTAATAAAAGAAGAAAACAAATAAATAAACCAACGCATTATTTGTACGAGCGCTTTGTACCATGCCATGGCCGTGGAAGCCAAGGAAAAAGGAGAGGCGAGAAAGAAGAGTGCAAGAGACGGAAGCAAGAAAAGGACGAAGGAATTCGAAGAATTCACGAGAAAAGGAGAAAGAAAAAGGCCATGGCACCACGGACCCCACGATTTTCCGGCCAATTGAGCTGCTGCTTGGCGGCGTCGATCATCATCAGCCCGCCCGGATCCGCTTCTTGGGCGGCAGGGACCGGAAGACGGTGGTGAGGTCGCGCGCGACGGGGAAGAAGGCCCGCCGCGGCGGCGCCGCCGAGGTGGACGAGAACTTGCGCTTGGCGGCGAGGGCCGGTGGCGGCGCCCACTTGGGCTTCCGCGGCGCCGGCGGGCACTCGGTCGCCGGCTGGAGCCTGCTCTCCTCCGACGTCGGCGTCGTCGGCTCCGCCTCCTGCTGGCTCGCCGCCTCCTCCTCCTCCTCCTCCCGCTTCCCCGCCGCCGGAGACGGCCGCGACTCGGCGTCCGGCGCCGTCGACGACGACTCGGCCGCCGGCGAAGAGCGCGCGTCGTCGACCTCGGCCGGCGGCGGCGGCGCGGTCGTCCTGATCGGCGGCAGCGCCGGGAGGACGTCGCCCGCGGTGGAGGTCATCTGGCTAGCGCGTAATTGAGACGCGCGGCGCGGGTCAAGGGGGCGATGCGATGTTGAGTGCGAGGGAGGAGAAGAGTTCGCGGGGGGTGGAGGAGAGGAGGTGAAAGGAAGAACGAGTCTGAGGCGGTCGCGCCAAGCCAAGCCGCCACCGCTGTTAAATAGTCGCGGCGGAGAGAGGGAAAGAGATAAACGGGTGGAGTTGGGTGGGCCTAGCTTTTACTGCACCCGTTTCACGGTTTTTTTATTTCTTTACAATTTTAGAAGAAGATATTACAATCTGTATCAACATTTGTGATTTAGATAAGATTACTTTACCCTATCAATGTGTCGTTGTAAGACCTCCAAACTCTTTGAATTAGGAAGTATATCCATTGAAAATTACACTCCCGGAAATCAACCCCGGTAATAAACAGAAAAAGAAAAAGATAATACTCCTAAACTGAAAAAGTAAGATCGATTTGGTTGTAGGATCTGGCACTCTCCTCATGCCACACGGCACGAACCTTGTCAACACCTCCCGCCCGCATGTGGGAAGCATGAACGTCGCCGGTGCCGGTGGGTGTGTGGCCGTGGTATTTCCGTTCCTTTGTGAGAGAAACCGAGAACATGCTACGCTAGCCAGAGGCAATGACGGTGTGAGGAATAACAGAGCGGAGGAGGAGAAAAGCTAGAGAGAGCCGAGAGGCGCGACACGCAACGCGTTGCTTCGCATGGCACGCACAAGGTGGGTGTCTCCGGTACAAAAGATGGGTGGATGGATGCAAACCGAAAAGCGCAGTGAGTGACAATGGAGTGTAGTAGCTTGGAAGTGGCGGTATCCTCTCTGACGCAGCATATCAATCCGCACACAACAAGTTCGTTGGGTAAATTCGGTGCCTTGCGCCAGGCGCCTCCGTGTGGAATAAAGTTGATCGAATGGACAAAAGAAGAGAAAAGAAAAAACAAACGGAAGCAACAAACCAGCTAGTAGTACATGTCAAACAAACAGGAGACCATTCTGCGTGCATGAAGCGATGTTGCACTCGTGCAGCGGGGGCCCTGGTCTAGTCCGGGCGATGGATCATGAGTTTCGCTTTTCTTTTCCTGGGAAAAGAACACTCAGTTTGAATTTATCTGTGTGCAGTCAGCATTATGCAATAGTCTAGCTGCTGGAGAGATGTATGATGGAGGTCCTATCCTATCATCGCTATCGTCTCCGTCTTCGCTCCATTTTTTTTCAATTTTTGCGAGCTGTAGTCAAGTAGAGTAGGAGTAGGATTTGCGTAGATGGAAACGTCTCCCTGAATAGAGACACCCGGACGGTGCAAAGACGCCAACGAACCCACTCATGGAGGCGTTTGAAAACTCTTTGATCCATCCCTGCATTATTGGCTCCTCCAGCGCGCCAAAGCTAGTACATACATACTAGTACCATTTTAGAAAAAGAATCTCGTGGCTATTTTTATCAGCATTCTACTTACGAAAAGGAATCTCATGGCTATTTTCGATGTTGCTTGATATGCAATGCATGGTCTGTCTTTGCGTAGTTGTAGTGCATCTGCTATTCTGAAGAAAACGACACTGGATTTGTTTGCCCTCCAATTATGTGAGAATCACCGGGCGTGCCACCGGCTTGGATGAGAAGGGAAAGGGGAGGTGGGCCAGATCCTCCCGTTCCCCACCCGGCCGGGCCGGCCCACCGCATGGTCCGAGTTTTGGTTGCCAGCAACAAAGGCTAGTGACGCCACGTGGGGCTGCTGGCTTCCAAACGGCTTTGTTAATTTACAGCCGTTTTAATTCCCTCCCTACCAACATTTAATTTGCCTTTGCATTGGACACCCTTTTGTATTTATTATTCATCAATTCAAATATTTAGTAGCAGTGGTATAAATTGTATGTGGGTCATAAAAATGCGCCTTATTTCTGTGCAGAACACGCACTGGCGTCGACTGGGGGTGTACGCTCCTTATCTATTGAATCTGTCAACAAAAGGAGTTAGTGTTAACATTTTAATACAAATGTCCACCACATATGCCTGCATCACTCCAGCACCGTGGCCCGGTTATTATATTGAAGTGGCTTTTATTTCGCACTCAGTAGCTGTCTTTCTTTACAATTCAAGCGATTTCAATACGCTAGTGTATAATTACCCCTTTTTTACGTTTTACTTTATATACCTGGGACGTCGGTGTTTGATGCAAAGAAAGCTGAATGCTCGAGATCGAGAGCTTCATGTTGCGAGAGCAATGATACCCTTGTTTAGTTTGTCCTAAAGCTCACTAGTAACATGCATAATGATGGCTAGACGCGTACGGATATCCACTTTACGAACATGCATAATCTAGCATCGATCCGGCTTAGTACAGGTTTCATCTTCTTCTTTTTTTAACAAAAAAAAAAAAGAAGAACTAATGTAGTTTATGAGTTGATCAAGATGAAAACGGAAGGTTGTTGGACATTAATCACACCCTCATGGGTAGCATGTGGGCCATGTGCACCAGTCTTAATCATGTTTGATGGGGATGCTTATCTGCCTTTCCATGCAAGCGACCTTATTAGGATCCAATGCTCATGGCACGTAATAATCTTTAACGAGAAAACGAGATGGGTTAGGTGGACCAAGACCAAAGGTGGAAGTGGATCATGCATGCGTACGTAATCTAGTACCAGCACCACACACACACACACATTAACTTCGATTTTTTTTTTTTTTTTTTGCTTTTTGTATCTTGGTTGATGATCAGCAATAATCAGTTGATGACGTCGTCCATCGGCGCGAACCATCTTCGATCTACCACCTATGATTTGGTCCGTACGCAGGATGGACTCGTACATCTGTAGACAACGGTGTGTGCGTGATGACTGCGTCGTTGCGTGCATGAAGCGCGGAAGTTTCGCATGCATCTCATATGCCTCTACAGTAGTCAGCACAAGAACTGAATCTGTACACTGTACGCGCATATGGCTACTTCTCATTTATACGTGATCGAAGCTAGCTACTTCCTTGTTCTTACCAACTAATAATGCAGCGTACCATGCCAGTACCACACATTTAAGTGATTAGTACGAACCCGGCCACTGACAGCCAGCCAGCCAATACCCCACAGTTTTTTTTTTTATCGACGACGTCTTTGCGTGGCAACACTTGTTCGTATACTTGCACGTAGCTAGTATGCCATGAGGTCGCGAGTCCGTCACGAGTGAAGTTGAACGAGTCGCGCACCTTTCCAGCGCGTCGACAAGATATGTCGTCGTCTCTGCTTGCACAGCGAGCAGCAGGTGCCTTTTGGAAAACCTTGGAAAAGCGGGGTGGTCTCACCTACCTACGGGCACCTTTTCTCTGCTTGTGTCGGCACTCGGCAGCATATGTATCCTGCAGTCTCGTCCCCTCCAGTACTTGTCGTGATGATTGTTTGGTCGCAGAGAATCGATCCACAGCTCGGGAGTTTCTTGTCGATCTCATCTTCATATTGTTGTTACTACAAGCGCAGCGCCGCCAAAACAAGTTTATCTGCACAACAAACGCTGGCCCTTACTCTCAGTGCTCTGCTCTGCCCTTCTTCGTGCATGGACCGATCGATCATGGATTGCCGTCGTCCCCACCTTGACCGAGCTCTGACGAGCGATGACAGCGGAGACAGCAGAACAGAGCCCAGCTGCGCACATGCATACATTGGCCAAGGGGTTCCCATGCATTCATGCATGTGGTGCGAAGGTACTTTCCTTCTTTCCCTGCGCCTCTCATTCCTCTATCTTGTCAGCATCCAACACTAGCGCGCTACAGCGCCGTGTGACGGAGCCGAGCGCTTGAATCCGGCCGGGAGGCGCAGCGCGCGCGCGGTGGGAGGAACAGAGGCATGGGCAGAGGCTGCCTGGCGAAACTCGTGTAAGAAGCATCAATCAGTGCGCGAAAAATGGTTGCGGAGGACGGGCTCCTGCCTGGGTGTGGCCGGCCCTTCCTGACGAGAGAGTGAAAGCCGGCGCCTTTTGCTCGTCCAGATCATCCATCGCCCTTTTTTTACCCCCGTCCTCTTTGGTCGATGGAGCAGGTGATCTACTACTATCATCTCTCCTCCTAGTTAATCTGAGACGTGCGTGGATTTGGTAATGAACACCGATAATAATTCTTACATACATACATAAAGTACAGACAGACAGGGCTCGATCGAACAACTGACACTTGGGTGTGTTAATGGTGTCTTCGATCATCGATTTGCATCCTACTCGGGGCGGTCGTCATCGTGGATCGGCGGAAGCTCTTCCTCGCCGTACGTTACGTGCGTGCTCCGCGCGAGGCGTGGCGAGTGCGGGTGCGCGCCCGCTTCACCTGTGGCCACAGGCCCACAGGCCTCGCAGGCCGCACCGCCGCCGCCCAAAGGCACAACCGCAGGCCTCGCGCGTGGTTTGTGTTCGGGTAGGCCGGGAGAGAGGAGGTGGGCTTTCGTCCCATTTTGCGCACGGGGCTCGGCTCGGTTTGGAAAACGCATGGCCCGCCAGTTCGTGAGACTCCTCGCATCACGACGGTTCCTCCAATCAAGGAAGCAAGCAAAACATCTCCAAAAACAACCAACGCCTCAACCTCATCGAGTCTCTGATCCCCGATCTCCCTCCCTGACGCGCACCGTCATCCTAACCCTAGCGCACGTAACCCACACGCAAACGCCGCCATGGAACGCTTACCCCAGTCGGCATCGAGCCACGCCGCCCACAACTCCTCCGCGTCGACGTCGACGCCGCGAGGGGCAGCGTCTCCGTCTACTGCACCACCGGCGCCGCCCAGATCGCGGCCCACCCCGACAAGCCGGCCGTCTACGTGCCGGAGACAATCTTCGGGAACTCTGAGGAGATCGTCACAGGCGTCAAGCTCGCCAACGTGTTCTCGACGGAGTTCGTCGCCGAGATCGCCGACGGGCCCGGCCGGAGGAAGTACAAGCAGGTGTTCTCCGATAACATGGGGAACACATCGCCCCCCGAAGTCACGGGCTACAACAAGAACGTGAGCTTTACCAAGCTAACATTCAAGCCCGACCTGGCCAAATTCGACATGGCCCGTCTCGACGAAGACGACACCGTTACCCTCATGCGGAAGCGAACCTTCGACATGACGGGGCTTCTCGGCGCCGCCGTGCAGGTCGCGTTCAACGGCAAGATGATGGTGGTGCGGAAAGGCTGGCCCGAGTACGTCTTGCGGAAAGGCTGGCCCGAGTACGTCTTGCGGTACATTATACCTCGGTCCAAGGACATTTCCGAGGAGCGCCCGTGGATCTGCGAGAAGGCGATCAACGACCATTGGGAGGTCGGCGTCAGCCTGACCCTCGACGGAGAAGGGCTCGAGCAGGTCAGCTTCGTCAACAACGTCGCTACATTATCCGGCGGGACTCACGTTGATCACGTGGCGAACAAGATTGCCGCGCATGTTGTGGCCTTCGTGAAGGAGAAGTTCGCGCAATATTGTGGTAACGTTGAAGAGGACGACGTGAAGAGGCACCTGATGGTCTTTGTTAACCTGCGCATGGAGAACCCGACGTTTGATTCGCCGGCCAAGGAGACCTTGACCACGCCGCCGGAGGAGTTTGGGTCGGAGTGCGAGCTTTCTGATCTGTTTTGCAAAAAGGTTCGTGGAAGTCGTCTGTTGGCGAGGGTGTTGTCCAGAAGACCGCATCCGGACGCACGTAGCACCGGTAACAAAAGGAAGCGACAGACGATGCAACGGTGATGCGGCATCGATTTTATTGATAGTGCAACTTACGTTAACTTGCTTTCTGTATTTTATAATCTTGGAGTACTGTCAATATGCGTGGACTATTTATTTGATGATTTGTGCAATTTCTGGATTAAAGAAAAACTGAAAAATTGCAATATGCGTTGGTGATGCTCGATTCGAACAGATAACGTAAATGGTGACAGCACGATATTTTAAGACACTATATAAGATGAACTTCAAAATTTGGAGCACCTTGTTGTGTGCGTGTCCTCCCCCGTCAGCCCCCTGTTCGTATGAAATTTGCTCAAAAGTAAAAACCGTTAGTACAAAGGCTGTGATGGCCTATGCAGCAAACCACAATGCAGACAGGCACATGGCTGCCCAGATTCCGAGAAGCATAATAAAAGATGGCACTCCGAATGGGAACCAACAGAACATTTTAGGATATAGAATCAGTACTTAAGTTCTCTGATTCTTGTACGGAGTCTCCATTCGAACAAGCCAGCAAAATTACATGAAGCACACCCTCAAATGACCTCGAAAAGGCCAGAAGCATATTTGTTGTCTCGTTCATTCACAACAGCACATCTGAAAATAGTCTACTCCCTGACTTGACACGAGAAAGCGACAAGGCTGCTTTAGAGTTAGGCTCATAGGTCCTCCACTTAAACTTTTGTTAGTGTTATAGTATTCTTTGGAGCAGTGCCTGAGATGTCCAGCAAAATACTGACCAGTTCCGGAATTTTGTCACCCGTGTCATATATGATTTCAGTAGATTTTAGCTTTTGACATTGGAAATGCGTAACATTCTGAAGCTGAGAATTTGTTTTCTTTGATTTGGCTTTTCCTTTCCCTCCATTGGAAGTTCCTGAGAACTATTTCAATCATAAAGAATTCACAAGTTACCCACACAACGCTAAAGCCAGAGTTGCAGTGGACGAACAGAATGAAAAAAAATACCTTGCAAAGCCTTACAGTGAGCTTTTCCAGATTTGGAGAGTTCTCCAGAAAGTGACGCAACATTCGGTAGTTGTCAAACAAACCACAATTACCCAGAAATAAGGTTCTTAGGTTTTCAAGCATAGGAAATTCAACCTGAATTGAAGATACAACTTGTTAAATCATCCCATCAGTTACTTGTCTGGACGATTAGAGAAAAAAAAAAGATATAACACATATGTTTTACTTAAATGTAGTTGCATGAACTGAGACAAGCATACATCTCACATACATCTTTGTGTGAGATGGAGATGAGCAATGTTAAAAGAGACAGGGACATGCCGAGCAACATTATGTTATCATCTAATAACAGAAGTTACTCTGTATTAGCTCGCTGGCAAGAAATAAATAGGGTCATGCAACACTTTCAAAAAGTAGGGATGATAAATGGAGCATGTTGAGAGTAGAGACCAAAGGCTTGGCCCTGCTTTACTTAAAGTACATAGATGCTGGGTTTGCCAATACACAATTCGCGCAGCATCAGACAGTTGGTAGCAACTCTCAAAAGCTAATCAATTCAAACCTAGGAGGGAACATGAATGGCATATGATTGTGATCTAACTGAGGTGATATTTGCAGTTAAAATGGTAAATTCATTAGCCCACAATGGGGACAGCTGAAGAGTGCAGACTATGGAGTAATTTTGTTGTTGGAGTTGCCCTTCCTCGGGCCAGCAGGGAAAACCCATAGCAGCATAGCCTACAGCACACGTGAAAGTAAACAGAACAGACGATCATGATTTCCATCCTGCATCCATTGCAGAAGGGCCATATTGTAGGTTTCTGTTTCTTCTATAGTTTGTAACAGGCTAGAATTTTCCGCATGTTTGACTTTCTCCTGGCTTCGATTGAGATGTTTATACAATCCTAAATGCAAGGGATGCATTTCTTAAAATAATTCTCATGACATAAATAAAATAATTCAAAAAAAAGATTTTTGAACTTCTGCTGTAAAACTTTAACATTTCTGCATTAACAGTTACAGGCAGGAACCAATTCCCAGCCATTTCTAACCCTGTATCAGATGTGCTACACATAATGTTAACAACATAAAAAGAAACAAATGAACATACAGAGTAAGCATAACAGTCCATACAATAGGACATAATGATTTCAGATAATGAATGAAGATTAACGCTACTTCTAAATCAAAAGATAGATACAGCCATGAAAAGGGCATCATCAGAATCATTAGCATTCTGATTTGGATGCACGTATATGAAAAGGAACAACTGTCCAAACTAAGGCAGTGGTGGCGAGAAATTAATACACAACCAAAAGGGTAAAACCAACCAGGCATTGTAATACAGAACAGTCCTAATAGAACCTAATTGCAAAAGGCCAGACGGCAAATTAAAAAATAAATGGTATTAGAACATAAACGTATTTCTCTTGAAGAAAAGAACGGGAGGCATTGGTTTACCGTTTTAACACTGGTTTCGCCTAACATTTGTTGCGCACTCTTCACACCTCCATGGTACTTTTAATAGTATATAAAATCATGTCAAAAGTTTAGAAAGATCAATAAGTCACATGCAGCAGTAAAGAAAAAATGTGAAGTACTCTTACATAGAAATTCGTCAAAGTAAGCTTCTCCAGCATAGGAGTCTTTTGCAGGAATAACCCAAGAGCCTTGAATCGTTTCAAATCACATTTGCTGGCAAACATATAGTCGAGAGACAAGGTCTTCAAGTTAACAAATATTGGCAATTCATCTAATTCCTTGTCGAGCACAGCCTGAAATAAAGAGTCAGAAACCAAAGTGAGCTATGACCTACTATAGTCTATAGTAGTCCAGAGGTATCGCATTGACCGCAGATACCCATGGTGAAATCTTTGAATGGCACTGTATACATATGCATTGAAAAACATAGTCTCTTACCGTTGCATGAAAGCCACACAACTCCAAACTCGTAGCATTGACTAGACTAACAAGTATCTCTGTTGCGCCTCTTTGAGGGGCAACAGCCGACATAAGAGAAACCGATGCCCTCACAAGAGAATGTCCTGCCTCTAACAATGCACCATCTGTGTACTCGTGTAAGCCGAAGTCCAGGCAGAGAGAAGAAAGAGCAGGAGCCTTGATACGCAACACACCTGCAGCCTTGCTTAAACAACCACGAACAACCAAGCTCTTCAGTGTGTCAGACTGAATGTGAGGAAATTCGTTGCGGCAGCTCCAGAGCACCAAATCTTCCAGGACCGGACACCCAGACCGGATCAGCTTTGCAAAAGAATGTTCCAAATGCAGACCATGTAGAAACAACTTTTTGAGGCGACATAAGCTGGAGGCAAGACTGGGGAAATGCAATTGGTACTGGCGGGTGCTAGTGGGAACAATAATATCAAGCAGCAGAGGATGGAATTTCATGGCGCGGCGAATCCACCTATCTGCATCTTGGCGCGAATCGACATATCCAATATGATAGACGGTTAACTTGAACGCATCCAGGAACTCGGCATTGTGAAGCATGAGCAAGTTGGTGGCGAAATCCTTCATCTTCTCCCAGCTCCATTTGCAACTTGGAGTGTAGATGAGGTTGATGGCCAGGGGCGAAGGCAGCCGTGCAGGTCGACGGTGTCAGCAAGCTAATTCGACGGGGTCATTAGCCTGATTAACAGTGGTAAAGGGAGAAGTTCCTTTAATTTTGCTGCAAGTCGTCGGTGTCAGCTGACACCGACACTTACACATAGCTTCGCCCCTGTTGATGGCAGGCACCGAGCGCCACAGATCCACCCACCTCTTGGACAGCACGGTGGTGCGCACGACGTCCTGGGACGGGAGGAAGGTGAGGACGCGGCGGAGGAGCTCGTCCGCCAGGGCGCTCAGCCGGTCGGGCTCCTCCGCCGAGCCGCCGCCCGAGCGGGCCCGCCGCTTGGTGGCGGCGGCGGCGGCCTCTTCCATCACGGGCCTCGCGGCAACGAAGCGAAGTCGGAGAGGCGGGCGACCTCCCGCGCTCAAGACGCGCCAGCGCCGGCCGGAGCCCTGCTCCAGCCGCGACTCCGGCTCCGATCCCCGGGGATCACACGGCCTAGAGATGCCGGGCTGTACACAGGTTTAGGCAGCAGCTGGGAAGGAGAAATGGCGTCGCGCGCGGCGAGGTGAAGCAGCTAAACCCTACCTCGCTTCCCCATCGGCGAGGAACGAAACGGGGGAGAGCTTCAGTGGACGGCTCGGTGACCGGGCATTTTTCGGGGTTTTTTTTTTTTTTGAGCATTGCCGGGCATTTTTCTTTTTTTCCGTTCGTTGCTGCTGGGCCTATGAGGACCCGGCCCGACTCGATCCACCAAATAGTTTAGGCATCCTATCCGAAAAAAAAAAAATAGTTTGGGCATGGAAAATGCATGATGCGGGGCTGCCAGTTCGTGACTCTTGTTGGTCGCTTTTCTCGCGTCACGATCTCGACAAAAGGCGGCGGGTCTTCCATTCCCCAAACTGACATTTCCTCGCTACCAACACCTCTCTGAATTCCCCGATCTCCTTCCCTCAGTCCCGCACCATCCTCACCATAACCGCACGCAACCCACGCCTCGCCGCGCCGCCATGAATCCCCAGCAGCCGCCGGGATCGTCGAGCCACGCCACCCACAACTCCGACGACGTCGCGGCGAACGCCGCCGCCCATGGCGATGGCGGCAACGCAACCACCCTGCGAGACCGCATTCTGCAGGGTCCGGACGCCCACATCGGCTCCGTTTCCAAGCGCACGCGGAAGCTCTGGGTCCACGACGAGTGCGGCTACATGGCGCAGGCGCAGCGCGAGCCGGTCGCCGCCTACGTCGTCCCCGGCCTCATGGCGCAGCGCGAGGTCACCTACGTCCCGGCGCTCCTCAAGATCTTCGACGAGGTCCTCCTCCACGCCGCCGACAACCACCACCCCGCCATTGACGCCACCCTCCGCGTCGACGTCGACGCCGCGGGAGGCCGCGTCTCCGTCTACTGCACCGGCGACGGCGGCGTCCCGATCGCCGTCCACCACGACAAGCCCGTCTTCGTCCCGGAGACGCTCTTCGGCCACTTCACCGGCGCCGGCGACAACCCCGACGACAACAACATTGAGGTCGCCGGCGCCGGCGACGGCCGCTACGGCGTCAAGCTCGCCAACGTGTTCTCCACGGAGTTCATCGTCGAGATCGCCGACGGGCCCGGCCGGAGGAAGTACAAGCAGGTGTTCTCCGACAACATGGGGACGGCGTCCTACCCAGAAGTCACGGGATACACGGAGGGGACGAGCTTTACCAAGGTGACGTTCACGCCCGACCTCGCCAGGTTCAACATGACCCGTCTCGACGAAGACGACGCCGTCGCAGCCATGCAGAAGAGAACCTTCGACATGACGGGCGTCCTCGGCGGCGCCGTGCAGGTCGAGTTCAACGGCAAGAGGATGCCGGTGCAGTGCTTCTCCGACTACGTCCTCTGGCACGTCTGGAAGCCTTGGTCCATGGCCAACGGCTCCGGTGGCGAGCCCCCGGTGATCTGCAAGAGCGTGGACGGGCAGTGGGAGGTGGGCGTGAGCCTAACCGGCCACGGCGCGCAGTTCGCGCAGGTCAGCTTCGTGAACAAGATCGCGACCGTGGCGGGCGGGACCCATGTCGACCATGTGGCGAGGAAGATCGCAACCCATGTTGTGAGCTACATGAAGGACAGGTTCGGGCAAGCTGACGTCGACGAGGAGGACGTGAAGAGGCATTTGATGGTCTTTGTTAACCTGCTCATGGAGAGCCCGACGTTTGATTCGCCGACCAGCCGGGAGGCCTTGACCACCTCGCAGGAGGAGTTTGGGTCTGAGTGCGAGCTTTCTCATCTGTTTTATGCAATGGTTCTTCGTCGTCTGTTGGCCAGGCTGAAGACCAAGTAAGGGCGGCTTCTGGACGCATGTATGCAGCTTCAGTAAAAGGAGGCGATCGATAATGCAACGGTGATCGATGCGGCATCCATTGACAACACAGCTTGTGAAACCGTATCATTCCTGATCGAATGGCCCTGACAAGAGGCGCCAGAGAGTGCAACCGGGGCGGGCTCCATTTGTTCTTCAAGGTCACCGCTAACTTTGTTCCTCTTCCTCGGCGTCAGTACACTCAACATCGACCATTGTTCCTCCTAATTGACAGAGCAGTTGATCGATCCTCCTAATGATCTGACGAGTGGATCTAATGAAGAACACTGAACATTGTAATTACAGACAGGGAGGAATCGGAGAACTCTCTCTGTGTATGTTTGTGCAGGGTACTGTTTGTTTGGTCTGTTTCGTCTTCGAACGCTTGGGTGAATGAAGCATTGATCCAGCGTGGCTAGCTGCTCGTGTACAGTCACTAGCCGTACGAATGAAGCATTGATCCCTTTGTGGATACACCAGAGCTCATCTCCTGTCTGTCGCCGATCAAATGGAAACACAACACACACTGCACGCGCCGTCTCCGTTAATCCCAGGCACTGCTTATGTACGTCGCCGCCGGTTAATCACTGCTCCCTTTCTCTCCTCGTGGTCGTGGGCGTTCATCGCGTGTAGGAAACCGGCTGCTTGTTTGGCGAAGCAGTCCACAGGAATGGACTGCTTCGATGGTGTCTATTCCTGTGGACCGTGCTGCAGTTATGTGGCGGGCCTCCCGTGGTTGTGTTTGGGTAGGCCATGAGAGAGGAGGTGGCTTTCAACCCAATGAAGCGCACTTGCAAGAAGTTTTATTTTTCCTTTTTCTTTTCTTTTGCTATGATCATGTTTGCTCCTCTCGACTGCTTGACAAATCATCTTCGACAAGTGATAGGTTTGTCCCAGGAACTAGTGAAGCAAAACTGAAAAAATCTTGAGCAGTGATTCGCAAATTTCCCAACAAATATGGCAGTTCCAGCTGGTCTGAAACCTCCGTCGCTCTAAAAGCAAATCAAGTCTGAAACACATACTACTACCTCACCAAAAAGGTCATCGCCAATCGATTAATCCCACGAATACCTTGTACTCCATCCTCTCTGTCTTTACGTGTGTCGAGAAATCCTTGACAAACAAAAGTCAAACCACATTTGGGATTGCAACTGCAAATCGCACACCACCACGTCTTCAGACATGCTGCTCGTGGCGGCCCGGCTGCCCAGGTGGCAACTGAATCATTGTCCTGTCCACTCACTTTGGTCTCTCTGACCATTCCCATCAAGCCGGACGTTCCGAACAGAGCTTCTCACCTCCTCGGTGCCTGCCGAACCACGGCACGGACCAATCGGGGCCATGCAAAGATACACAGTTCCCGCCAAATATCCCCCCCAACCAAGAGACGGAGACCAACCGCAGAAAGCCACTTCCATGTTTGTGTGGCGAACGCATCGATGGCGATCGACGATGATCGATGATGATGTGGTTGGACGCGAGAGATTAGACAAAGAATATCCAAAAATCGCCGGGAGCTGCCGCTGCGGAGATTCCGTTTCCATCTGCTCGACGGGGACCTTCGGCCGGCGGCAGCAACCATGTGACAGCAAACGGACACGGCCAGCATCCACCGAAAACCTTATCCTTTTGTTGGGAAGGAGCATCACTACCCGTCCCCATTTCGCGAGGATTCTTCAGCCAATTTCGAGCACCGCTTTTTCGGATTTGCCGTTCCGTTTCAGGATTTTTGTGGGAGCCATTGGTGGATTCTTCTACACCGTGTGTCTGCTTGACACCTTCACAATACGAAAATTCATGGGTTGGATATTTGGGATGAACAGGGGAAAAAAGGCTGACCAACGATTCATCACGTGTGGTAACTCACAGCCGCTCGTTCTGATGCGATATTTCTACTGTTATTAGTGCGCTTTTATATTGAGGCTTGTGGTGTGTGCGTTAAGAAGTAATCCTACTGAAGGATATTATCTCAACAGGATTCTTCTTGTCTAAACTTTGCCTTGTAGATTTTTCATATAGTACTATTTAGCTGCAATGTCACAATGCACCTGCAGAATATCCGATCCGGACCTTCAGATAAGACTGGTGATGCTAAACTAAATACCAAGCACATGCTACTAGCATGTTTGCTTGGAAAGACAAAGCCAAGATCTGTTGTCATCGATGGATGAACAATGACAGAAGAGAAGGCTGGAACAGACTAGCCGGCCTGCATTTCTTGGTTGCACGCATTGGATTGCGGTGCAGATCGAACAATTGCAGGACAAGATGAGCAATGATGGCACATGGCGTCCGGCGTGATTGGAGATAAGTGGGGGACAAACAAAACCATGGGGTTGGAGTTGGGCCATAACCATAACCGCAGAAACTACTTGGGCAATTTAAAACCGCAGCCTGAAAAAACAAAATTACTGGCTGGGGGCTAGTGTAGAAAGTTCGCACCACAAGTTCGACTCGTGTCCATATAAAATGGTCACCTTTTTCCTTTTCGATTAGGTTAGATATGAAGCCAAAAGTAATGATCTTTGCTAACTACTTTTGTTGTTGTTTGAATAACACATGGTATGATATGATGATTGGTGATAACAATTCAGTTGCAGTAACTTTTTTCTGTTGAAGTGCTTGCAACACTACCAAATGGGGAAGAGGAACAGACACCATAAGGTTCAACTGGACACCGGAGAAAATCTTTTTGATAGCCACTTAGCCAGTGATGAGCCGTTCTAATTAACAATCACCCTAGCTAACCATTTTCAATCAAGCATCCCTTTGTTTATTGCGGTTGTTCACGAATCATGATCCTTGACCCAAATCTAGCCCCACAAGGAACTCCTTTTCTCGCTCTCTCGACAGCTCCACTGGGGCACAACAATATTAAAACACAAGATGCTTAGAATATCTCTTGGCCAATGCGGGAAATTAAAGTCTCGGATAAGTTTACGACCGCACTTAACTTTACCATGTTAGTGTTTGACTTTTATATAATGAACCGCACTTTGCGTACCGACCTCATCCATCCAATCGAGATCAGGTGTACGTAGGGCAACCTGAGAATATATACTTTTGGTGTGAACTCGTATATCTATATACGTATGTATGCAGTTAGAAAAAAGAATAACAAATCTGAAGCGAACTAGTAGATAATTTGTTTTTGACTTTTCGTAGTCCCTTCTCGTCCCTTCCGCTGTCTTTTCGATCCACCATGCCACTCTTTGTCGCGCCTCTGCAATCCCGCGACAAGCAAATGCCATACCCGTTGCAGACAATGATGTCTTCATCACTAATCATCCCTCAATAGACTAGCTAAGCAACTGGCACCGGAAAACCCAAGCCCTAACGCTGTCATGTTGATGAAAGTGTCGCCACCGCCGAGAACAGAAGAGGACAATTACAACCAAACGATAACATTGTTTTGTGAATCGTCCAATGCAGCACAAAAGGAACACGGATATAATAACATTAATATGTGATTCTCGTCCAGATCTCCCTACATTGTTAGCACCACCTAACATGCACGCACGGCTCATTGCATTCTGCTCACATTTTACTACTATATACCAATGGACTACGTTGATTGGGAGTTTTAGACCAAGACCTAGGTTAACAGATAATGCTAACGCCAGCGGGATCCGGTCAAACATACATAGTACTCACATGCATGTATGAGGATTAGCGCTTGGTCATAATCTCTCCATCCACCATCCATCCATGTCTATCTCCTAGTCAAATTATAAAAATCTAATTATCTGGAGCGAGGCACGACGCCGGTTAATTGGCTAGATTTATGATAAACTAGTACCTAATCCAGCAGGTCGATCTACCAAAGTTTACTTTGAACTTTAATTAGGTCGAGTCGACTTTGAACTTCACGTACTTCATCGGAAAGGGAGAAGAAAAAGAGGCCAAACGGTTCTTTTGGTTCTTCTCCCCTCGGTTAGCATATTCAAGTCGATGTACAACCTTAAGAATTAGTAACAGTACGAGATTAACAATAAAGTCCGTACCGATCACGTGCTATGTTCACATTGTAGCATCCAAGTGGTAGCAACATGACCTTTTTCTTATTTTGGTAAAATATTATGCATACAGGGATCGAGGGTTGAACGAAATAGCACATTCAAAAAGAAATGCATATATTGTAGTATCAATATGATTGGTAAATTTCTAATGGTGTCAATCACATAGCGTAAACGTCAAGTCCTGGTGGATGGTTATGTGTTTAAACTTCAAAACCTATTGGAAAAGAAACTTTTTTTTAAAAAAAAATGGAATATGCCTAGAGGGGTCTCAAACAAAAGAAGTAGTCTTTTCATTCATAAATGAACATTTTTTTTAGATGAGGGGGAGATTGCATTCATAAATACACATTGTCAAGGACAATAGGTCTAGTTCAAAATTTGAACTATGTTGGATGTCCCAATGTTACATATTCAAGAAGTGCAGCTAAATCACAATTACTTGAACATTGTTGATTGCTGAGCAATACCGCCATGCTGATTGCTGAGCATGCGGCATCATCGTCTGGAAAACCCGTCACTCTCATGCTACCGTGTCTGGATACCACCAGCCTGACGGTTTAACAGCTGAAAGCGATGACTGACTGCTAATCGCTCTCCCCTTTGCCGTCCTTCGCTGGCCACAAACGAGGCGACCAGCCACGTCACGCGTGTACGTACACGAGCGGCGTATGATTACGGCGTGGACTGTGCTGTACGCCGTAGGTTAGCCATGTCGCATGCTACCACGCAAAAGCAGGTAATACTGGTACAAAGTCCGTATTACTACTTAGATGTAGAATCTACAAGACTATGCAAGTATAGAAAATACTGTGGCTTAATTGGTCTACCAAGGCCCTCCCTGCGCCGCGACCACCGAGCACTTCGTCTTGCTAGCACCCGGGCCCTACGCGGCAGCGACCGTGGGCCGACAGGGACCGGCTGCCTCATCCACCGCACGTTGCAGCGTGGACCGGGTGCACCGCACCGTGCCGGGCCCACCCGCGCAACACGCCGCCCTTCGCTTATCTCCTCACTATACAATTCGCCTCGCTAGTAGTCCAGCTCCTTATCCTGTCCCCCTTCCTTTTCCTTCCCATTCATCTCTCTTTCTCTCTCCTCCCGTTCCCCTCTCTCTGCTGCTCTCGCGTACCAAGATTTCCTTGTCCTCTACCAGCTCGTCCGTCGATCTGTTCGCATCCCTGTTGCTCCGGTCCGTGCCGCCGCCGCCGCCGATCGATCGATCGATCCGGACGTTGTTCGAGTCCACAAGATTCGGTGGAGCTCTGTCGCGGCGGGGGTGGGTGGTTGCCTGCTCGATTCATTGGTTGATTGATTGATTGGTTGCGAGGATGTCTACGGCGGTGGCGCCAGGGATGCCGCCGGCGCACGGCGGGTTCCAGCGGCCGGGGAAGGGGAAGGCGGATCCCGACGAGCGGAAGCGGGATACCAACGGGTTCTTGTCAGAGGAAGAAGAAGAGGAGGATGCGGTGGTGAGGAGGGGGCAAGAAGAGGAGGAAGAGGCGGCGCTGCTGTCGGATAGCTCGTCCATCGGGGCGGCGTCGTCGGACAGCTCGTCGATCGGTGAGAACTCGGCGTCGGAGAAGGAGGACGGCGAGGAGGACGAGGTGGAGAGCAAGGCCAAGGAGGTGGAGGGGCTCGGGATGATGGGGTTGGGGACGCTCGAGTCCTTGGAGGATGCCCTGCCCACCAAGTAAGCTTGCCTGCTCATCTCATCGTTTTTCTCAGCTGTTTCTGGTGACTTTGTTGTGTTCAGTCTGACTGTAAAAATTGGTGCTTTTATGGATTAGAAAAATCAATTTTTACTGGTTAATGTTCATCTGTGGAATTACCAGGTTTAGATCGCAGAAATGAAGCTGGACAATTTAATGTTATCTGCCAACCTAATTAGTAGTATTATGCGCGGTCAAAGGTTCTCGTTGGTGGTTGTTGCTCATGCAGATAAAGTTTTAGAGACAGCTTAATAAATCAGCTTTAAATCGAATCGAGAGATGAGTAGTAGCAAACCAATATCCTGTTAATATGTGGTAGCAATGCATTGTCTCACTGCTTTCGACCAAAAAAATCAGCTCAAGGAAGGACTCTGAACTGACCAAATCTTTGATGTACTGCAGAAGGGGCCTGTCAAATTTCTACGCGGGCAAGTCCAAGTCGTTCACGAGCCTGGGCGAGGCTGCCGCGAAGGCAGCTGCCAAGGAGATCGCCAAGCCGGAGAACCCTTTCAACAAGCGCCGCCGCGTGCTGGCCGCCTGGTCCCGGCGGCGTGCCTCATGCAGTGCGCTTGCCACGACGTACCTGCCTCCGCTGCTGGCCCCCGACCACGCCGTGCTGGAGGAGGACGACGAGGAGGGCGCAGACAACTCAGACGACGAGGAGTGCGGCAAGAGCCGGAGGGAGAGGCGCCAGCAGGCGTTCCCGTCGCCCAGGCTCAGCGTGCACACCCAAATGTTGAGGAACCCGAACCCCAGCTCATTTAGATCACCTAGGTCCTTCTCCATGACTGATCTACAGAGCGCGAGCTATAATTTAGCTGAAAATTAGGATGTGCTTCAGCTTCTTCATCGATCTCTCTGAATCTTTAGGTGTGAGAGATGTTGTCACTGCTACTACTATATAATCAAGATATATATAAGAAACTCCATTTCTTGTGTTTCTTTCTCACTGCCTGTGGAATAGATGCATGCATGGTCTTCCTGTTGAACCAATCTTGGCATGAAACATTTGTGGTATGAAGCAGTGTCTCATCTGATCTGGCAAGTTTGTACAGTATAGTTGAGATAATGGCAGCCTGACAGCACTTCTTGTGCCTTGTGATTACTGATTAGGAGTGAGTAATTATCATGTTGAGAGGTATGTTAAGCCATGATGGTGATGAGTGGTTTGGCGTCGCCGATGTTGTTGGGGGTGTGGCTTGTGGGAGCAGACAAAAATGGTTGGTGATGAGTCCTAGGCCGCCTAATCCGATCAGATCAGCCGTCCCTCTTAGTATAGTATCATCCAGTTGTTGGAAAAACCTTCTTTTCGGTCCTCCAGAACATGAAACCGTACCCAAATTATGTGATCATAACACGCTAGCCAGCGGAAAATCTTAAGCATACAGCACAAGAAACCATCGCTTTTGCAGAAGGTAGCTTTCCCTCCAAAAGAAGGGCCAATATTAAACAGCTTGATCTACCGTGATTTGTGTTGAAGGTTACTTCAATTTCACAGAAACAAAAGTGAAAACAAAAGAGAAAGGATTTTTAAGCTGTAGCAGCAACGAGTTGCCACGTAAACGGTTCACGAAGCAGAGCTTTACTGGGAGACGTGCGAGCTGAGAAAAACCAATTCACAGTGACCTCCGATCCACTGCTCGTTTTCGTTTCTACGCGTTCATCGGTTTCATCACAAAGCCAGGGGTCACATTAATGGCGGGGTTTATCTAATTAAGCTAATGGCGGTGTCCTTTTGATAAAGAAAATGGCCGTGTTGTTTAAGGTTTCCAAGGGACAGGCGAAGGAGGCTGACCTCCTGGGGCGGGCGATGGAGGGATGGAGCATCCTATGCTAATTTGAGCTTTGCTTAATGCTAAATGCGATGGTGAGTTGTTTATATTCTGAGGGCAAGTGTGATGATTAGATAAGGATTTCTGTACAGTAGTGCGTAGGTATTCCTGCAATTCATTAAGAGAGAGAAAGTGGAGAGAGATGCAGGGGTGATGGGAGGATAAGGTGCGGTCAGTAGAGGGAAAGGGACCTGACCGTGCACGTTGGGCGTGTCTGTCTTTAGAGCAAGCTCAACGCATGGTCTTGTAGCCCATTTGCGTCAGAAAATTCCTAGCTGGATGAGAGAGGACACAGCCCTTGTCGCTGGTTTCAGCGACCGTCGCGTCGCGCGCTTGTGGGAGCCACCGTCACTCCCAAACCTATACGATCCGAACATCAGCTGTACTAGGTAGGACCCATGAGGGGTTGTTTAATGGGCGCTGCGTTGGCCGGCATGGGCGCGTGCGTGAGCGCGGCATCGGCTACGCGCCCTCCGCGATGGCCTTGCTCTTATGCGTATGTGTTGCGCCGAGGGTTAGAGAGAGGAAAAGGATGGTCAGTTCTGTACTAATCTGATCTTATCCTGTTTGCCTTAAAATATGCCTCGGCCGTACTGGGGCAGCCTAGCAGAGGTCGTACTACGCTCTGGTCTCTGAGGCCCCACCTGCCTGTCTTTCCAGCCGATGCCATTTAGATCAAAAATTTTAAAGTTGAGGAGTGTTTGAGTCAGTTTCTAAAAATCCCCAACCCAATTTTTGATTAAAAAAATCAGTATTGACCCAATAGTATTTTGCTCGTGCGTTAAAATGGGAGGTACTAGGTTTGCTGATATAGACAGTATGTATAAGAGTGAAGTGCACCGTGGACCGTTAAACTATTTAAAGATTTTTAATCCAAGTTCATTATCTTTCAAATGACCATCTAGGTTCAAGATGTAACTATTAAATAGCTAAGCTCATACTAATACATTTCCAGTTCATCATCTTTAGTCAATACAAATTTAACAATATGCAATACATCCAAGAAATTTGGTTTGGGGAACTAATTACAAATATTGATAGCTTACGGATCAGAATATTTACTATATGCATGTTCATTTGTAGATCCTCATTCGAATCCACACTATCAAACTAGAAGAAAATTTTATGCAATCATTCTTACAACAAACAAACCTTTCCAAGGGTCTACATGACAATGTTTTTGCTAAGACTGAGATTGCATTAAACAGGCTAATCCGATGCATTATAAATAGGATTGTCCATTACAGTACAATCCTGATCCAGAATGGAATGTTTCAACTTACGATGAGATTTTAAAAACTACCTACCTAATTTTTGATAGACCATCAAGCTCACTAAACCTAGCTAAAATGAGTTTTTTCATCGAGAAAAGATGTTTTTGCCAAAACTAGTAGATAGCTCAACCCGAAGCATGAGGTCATTCCCTACAAAATTTTTTTTCGACGACAGCCTTTGAACTTACGGAATGGGATCGTCTACCTTTGCAAATTGTGACTTTGTGTGCTTTCAAGTCTCTAACACATGGGTTGTAGTATCATTTCTAAGTCCGCATGTGATTGACTCAAAGGTACACAAAATCACTATTTCACAAAGGTAGAAGTCTCAATTCGAATTTATAGCTAGGATCTATCAAATCTTTTAAAATTCATATGTACTGGTTTCTTCCAAGATAATTATATTAGAAAGGATTTTAGGCAGAGTTTAAGTTGGAGTGTAGCTCAGCTGGTTAGGTTTCTGGTGGTGGAACAAATCCGCTGGATACAAGTTCTAGACTCGAACAAGTGTTGCATTTACGCCTAATTATTTTGTTTGTGTGCTTGGGGAGTACTCACACGCGTATATAAGTGTCCCTCTTGATAAAAAAAAAAGGTATGTGTCTGTGTTTAGATTAATTGTGAGGCCGGCTCCTTGACACTTGGCTCGATCTCGCCCAGTGCTTGCGGGATTTTTAGTCACAGGCAACTCGAATTCAGGTTCCTTCTAATTCACCTTCCTTTTTCATTTCCAGTGATTTCCAGTCCGAGAACGACGTGCACAGCACAGTTGAACCGTTTTGCGGACGTGACGTCGCTCAATATCCAGACAGGCACGTGCGCGTAAGTGGCGGCGGGCGGCTTCACGCATGCGCGGTCCAGTGCAAGTCGCTTTGACGAGCCGCGCCGCACGTACGGCGGCGCTTTGCGATCGGAGGCACTGGCCACCGCCCGACGGACGGTTTGCCGGTGTTGGTAGCGCGAGTGAGCTCCCCATGGATCTTTCGTGCGCAAGCTATTGTTAGCTGGCAGTGGGCAAATTAACCGGCTGTTTGGTCGTCCGCCGCCGCCGTGGTGGCCGGAGACGCTGCTGTGTAATTTGCGGCGTACGTTGCCGATGTGCTTCGATCGATCGGCAGGGATGATCCCGTGCTAGCTAGCTGCCGCTGCCGGGGTCCACGTACGTACAGGAGTGGCCGGTGGCATCCACCAACCAATGTGCTAGCTTGATCGGCGAGCATGCACGGAAACGTCTGCTGGCTGCTCGACTTGACCTCGCGGTGGCGTGCTTGCTGCAGTACGTACGTTGGGTGTGGCAGGACCAGATTGAGTGCCATACGCACGCTTGATGAGAGAAAGGCAGCGCGAGGAAGCGAGATCCATCTAACAGCAAGCCGGGCGCCGTCCATTGATCCGAGCGGACGATCGATTATTATGTACCAGACCCTCTTCAGTAATAAATAATCAGTACGTATAATACACGCTTGATGTGCGTGCCACCGTATGTACCGTAGGAGGAGAGAACCCGAGAGATCGAGAGACGAGACGAGAGGGGATGGATGATGCAAAACACACACACGCGACATGCAACCACGTACATTTCGGTCTTCATGCATCAGTTAGATCGCCACGGAGCGAGGAGCAAACGGCGACGACCGTTAACGTTTCCTTCCTTGCGTCGTCGTCCACATTTGGCACGTAGTACTAGCCGTTGCTGGCGATCTCTTTCCATTTCTGGCTCCCTCTCTTCCTATCTTCGGAATGCAAACCATGCTATATAATGCGAGATCTCTCCAAAATCTTCAAAGATCCTCCTGCGAGATCGATCGCCGATCCATAGAAATCTTCGCTAGATTACCTTCGATCGTAGTACGTAGATGTCGTCCGCCGGGAGCGGGAGCCGTAGTATGGAAGTGGATCTTCACCAGGAGGAGTTTGTTGGCAGCAGCGCGGGTAATCCAAGCTGGGCGAGGAGAGGTGCGCGGCGTGCAAGTACCTGCGGCGGAGGTGCGCGCCGGACTGCGTCCTCGCGCCATATATACTTCCCGGCGTCGCAGCCGCGCCGGTACGCCGACGTGCACGCCGTCTTCGGCACCAGCAACGCCACCAGGCTGCTCCAGGTGATCGATCACCCACTCGATCGTTTTTAGTTACTTACTTATGCACCGTACGTCGTCACTGTTATTCATCATAGGTTGTATTACATGCGTGCGTGGTGCTAGCTAGTGCTTGTTAGTACTGATCGAGTAAAGTTGAGTGCAGTTCTCTTAGCAATAATCAAGCATGCAGCTGGGATTTAAAAATGCATGTGCGCGCCGTTTCTTCTTTGTGCTGATATATGTGATGTGTGCGTACTTGCAGAGCCTGCCGGTGCAGGAGCGAGGCCGCGCCGCGGACACCATGGCGACGGAGGCGCGGTGGCGTGCGCAGGACCCGGTTTACGGCAGCGCAGGTATCATCGACAGCCTACAGCAGCAGATCCGCAACGCGCAGCGCGACCTCGCCACCACGCGGGCCGACCTCGCCTTCAGACAGATGATGCACGCCATGGCGCGACACGGACAGCGGGAGCGCAGCCGTCACCGTCGACTCTGTTTCTTCCTCCTCCTGCTGCTGCTGAGGTGCGCAACGGCAGTGGGCGTCTCCTCGCCGCGCGACACGCGGAGGAGGAGGAGGAGGAGGAGGCGCCGCAGATGGACCCGGACGAGTTCCTCGACCTCGGCGACCTTTGAGTCCTGGCTGATCGATCACTTCGAGCTTGTGAGCTTCACTGCGTCGTGTTTGCATGAGCTTCAATCCACCACTGGGATGATAACTGTTTAAGGATTTAGTTACCTTCAATCCACCACTGGGAAGACGATGGCCGGAGGATGGAACAGACATCGATCTGGATGCGACCTGCTGTACGCCGGCGTCGTCGATCTGGGCGTCGGCGTCAATCTGCGCGGGGCTGGGCGTTGCTGCTCGCTGCTGTGGCGGTGGCAGTGACTGCCTGGACGGTTGTGGCACAGGGCGGCGGCGGCGGCGGCGGCGGCGGCGGATCGGATCTCGCAGCGCTTTTTGCGTTGCTGGGCTCCTTCGGCCTGCGGGCGCAACTGCCTATGCGTGGCATGGGTGGGCGTCGGCTGCCGCTTCAGGCCTTGTTCGGCAGCATGGGAATGACTCCCACGTAGTATTCGCACCACGCATGGATTGAGTGGTTCTATGCTTGTCACTTAACCCTACACCTCATGGGTTTGATTTCCACATCTTCTAATTCCATGACCCAAAATATTGTTCGGTTCACCGGGATCAAAACCTTTGCAAAAGCTAAGCTTCCGTACCATCCAAGCATTGCGGTCGCGAGCGTCTAGGAGTGGGAGTCGTTTCATGGGGTCGGACACAAGGAACGATTCCTAGCGTTTTGTTGGGCGCAATGCCCGGATTTAGCTCGGTGGGAATCCAGCCCAGAGATAACCGAACGACATTTCTAACCTACTCTAGGATTCTACTCAGACCATATAATCCCACTGGTTTTTGGCCCAAATACTGGACATTCCAGGCCAAACGAACAAGACCTCATGAAGATTGCCCTCGACTGGGCAGCGAACTAGTGGTGGCCGGATCGGATCATCTCTTCTATGGTGATGATGGCGTCGAGCAATTGGGCGAAAGCCTACTTCGCTGCTGCGGATGACAACAATGACGTCTTTGGGCGCCATTAACCTCCATGTGGGTGTTGTCTTGGTGCTCATGCCTCCTCATATCTCCGGGTGAAAACTTAATCCAATTACGGATGGGCGTCGGCGACGCCTCTTGGCGTTGCATTCTCCTTGGAGCGTCGTCTTGGAGATCTCCGGTGAAGGTTGTTCAAACCTTGCACTTCGTTCTTTGGTTGTGATCTCCTGTAGCGGCTGGCATCCGTGATGCTATACTTGTTCCCGTTCATGTGGTGCACGGGACTTTCTTCCTTCGTCGGTTGCAGTTCGAGTGGTCTTTGCTTCATCAAGAGATGTCGTTCGTCATTGGATTGGCAGATGCTCAAGGATGTTCTATCCCCGAATTGGTAGAACAATGGACATATAGAGCTGACCGTACTCAAGAGACAGCACCGGAAGACAATCAAGCTGAGGCAGGAGATTTTTTTCTCTTTTTAGTCTTGTTTCATCAGTGTAGCATTTGTGCACTTTTGATGGTGGCCGACTTTTGTCGGTGATTGTATTTGGTTGTAACTTTCTTAGAAGTCAAGGCCATTGCGGTTGTAGCTTCTTTGAAAGCCAAGACTGGGATTAATACAATCTTTCCATTATCTAAAAAAAAGTTACCTCCAACAAAAAAAGGCTTTAGTTAATTACCACATTAGACAGACAAAGGGGAACTTATTCAAGCAAGCGTGTGTGTGCGCGCGCGCGCACTACATGTAACCATGAGTACTCGTACTCGATCAGTAGTAGTATACGCTGATTGCGGATTCTTGGCCTGCCTGCCTTTTTAGCAGCCTTCAAAAAGTGATGACAGTTGAGCCTTGAGAAAGTCCCAAATACTATTCAAAAAACCAGAAATTCTTGATTCCTTATCACAAATAATGTCGCTAGCTCCATGAGTAATAATTGTGACAGGGGTTGTCCCATATATTCATCCTAGATACAAACTCATGTACTTGTGCCTAAGTTCTGTGACCGCCCTCGATGAACATGATAAGCCTTAGTGTGGTGTGATCTCAGTCTGCAGTCTAACTAATCTACATCGAGGGCCAGCCATAGCCTTAAGAAAGTTCCAAATATGAACATTTAAAAAACCAGAAATTCTTGGTTCCTTCTCTTGTTTGTATTGATTCTCGATCCGCTCTTTCTTATCTTCGATCAGTGAAGGGAAACTCTGGACCAGTTGCAGGTACCCCTCGCTCAACACCAACTTCCTGAAGTTCTTCTCCTCCGTGAAGAAGTCGAGGCACTTGCGCTTCAGCTCCGGGCAACTGTGCAGCTCCGCGCAGCGCAGAATCGCCGTGACGTTGTCCACCGACATGACGTCGCACAGCTTCTGGGCGCACACCAGCTTCAGCCTGTCAACCGCGTACCGGTCCGCCGCGGCGAGCAATGCCTCGAAACGCTGTTCAATCGCCGCGGTCGACGACGAGGACGAGCCCTCTTTGAGCTCTGGCAGCTTGTCGGTGTGGTGCAGCATGTATCTGAACGTGTCCGGCTCGATGTCGCGCAACCTGATGCTCGGCGTGGTGGCCTCCGCCATGGCACCGAAGAGCTCCGCCTTGAACACCGGTGACCGGGCGGCGAGCACGGCCCGGTGCGCCGGGAACGTCTCGCCGCCGATCTGGAATGAGACGTCGGAGCCGTCGGCGCTGTTCACCAGGCGGCCGAGATGGCTTGCGACGTCGGCCGGCGGCATGGCACCGTCGCTGGCACGCAGAACGACGCCGCCGGCAACAAACGTGACGCTGCTGCCGTTGTCCGTCAGGCTGTCCGCCTCCACGCCCCTCCGCGCAGCGAAGCGGCTCCAACCGCATTGGCCGCAGCCGTTGTTGGGCGGATTCAAGCGCAGCACCGCCTCGGGAGCCCCGGCGACGGCACGCCGCCGTCCCGGCCCATCAGGAAGGCGTCGAAGATCGCCTTGACGTTCTTGTCGTGGCTGACGATCTCTAGGTAGATTTTTTTTTTTTTTTTTGCGAGGGATCTCTAGGTAGATTGATATGTATTCGCCACGGAACACTTCGTTGTCCCCACAAGGTAGCATTTGATCCTCCAGACGTGCCCTCCAGCCAAGATGGCGAGGTTGTCTGCGGGTAGTCGAGCTTGAACTCAAGAAATCTAGAGTGTTAACATCTTGGCAAGTGGCAATTTTGGAATGTCGAGATATTAAGAACAAAGAAGTTTTGTACTCAACGACCGCTTGATTAAAGATGAAAAGAAATCCATGTCCGACGCGGGTTCGGGTGCCACAGCATGGTCGCGGTGGCCGACCACCACAAAGTGTGCCGGTCGGTACCTTGCTTCTGCCCGACACCCGACTTCGGGTCCTTCTCCTTGTCGGCGCGGCTATTGTGCCACTTTCGTGACTAGTGTGCCACTTCCGTCGGCTACGGTGAGCTTGCGCGGACCGTCGCCACCTTGCTTCTGCCCGACACCCGACTGCGGGTCCTTCTCCTCGTCGGTGCAGCTAGTGTGCCACTTCCATGTCCACCACTCGTGGTTCGTCGCCACTTTAGCTATGGATGGCCGCGCAAGCTCACTGTGCCGGCGCATCAGGGCTTCCACATCCTAGTGTGCGAAGACAACTACAATGATGTGTTCCTTTGTCTCTGATAGCGCTCGATGCATGCAACGCCTTGTATCTAATGCACCTGACTACGGTAGCGGGGTGTGAACCGGTTCTGGTGCAAGCTCTGGGTGGCCCTCGTCGGCAAGAACAAGATGACGGTGTTGACCTTCACCTTTGGTGGTCCTGCTGATAGTGCTTATTGCTCGTATAGCAACGTAAGGTTAATTGCCACGCTTACTAATAAGTACTGTCTCTTAGTAATATATATGCAGCTGGAATTTAAAATGCATGTGTACGTGCGCCATTTCTTTGTGCTGATATATGTGATGTGTGCGTGCAGAGCCTGCCGGTGCAGGAGCGAGGCCGCGCCGCAGACACCATGGCGACGGAGGCGCGGTGGCGGGTGCAGGACCCCGTTTACGGCAGCGCGGGGATCATCGACCGCCTGCACCAGCAGATCCGCGCCGCGCAGCGCGACCTCGCCACCACGCGGGCCCAGCTCGCCATCGTGCAGACGCAGATGCACCACGGCGCCGCCGCCATGGCGCGACACGGCGCGCCGCGGCCACCGGGAGCGCAGCCGCCGCCGACGACGGCTCTGTTTCTTCCTGCTGCTGCTTCTACGGCGGTGCACAACGACGGTCGCCGTCTCCTCGCCGTGCGACACGAGGAGGAGGAGGATGAGGCGCCGCCGATGGACCCGGACGAGTTCCTCGACCTCGGCGACCTTTGAGTCCTGGCTGATCGATCGACCACTTCGAGCTTGTGAGCTTCAATTCATTGCGTGGTGTTTGCAATTTTGCATGAGCTTCTGTCCACCACGGGATAACTGTGGAGTGATATATAACCGTAGACGTATCAAAAAAAAAAAAACAAGAAGATAGTAATAACAGCAATATCGAATTCGACCGTGACGTCCTTGTTTAAGGCTCCTACGTACATTTGACAATTGGGGAACGTATTCATGCAAGCGTGCGCGCGCGCTACATGTAATGTAACCATCAGAAACGATCCGGAACGAGACACATGTATATATAAACGGAATATGGCGTGTAAAAAGTATGCATTTTGAGAATTATTTGCATCAAACTAATCTTTGCTAAATTAAATTTACGTGGACGACATTGGCATCATACATATATTATTTGTATTGTATACGGTTTGATAGTCAAGATTAGGAAATGTACACCAAGTGAGGAAGAATCTATATCAATAATTATAACCGGACACGGCGACTTCATATATATATTATAATTTTGCGTCTGGCTTTCGAGAAAAGATAAGAAATTTGCATGATATAATAAAGTTATGTTTAACGCGGCCGGTAAACTGCGCTAGCTTGGGGCACTTGTTCATCTGCCTGATCAAAGATACATATACTTAAGTGTGCAGTCGTGCTCTTATCTCATCTATAATCGATTTGAAATCCTGCATCAGCCGCAAGTAGCCCTCGGTCAACACCGCCTCCTTGAAGTTCTTCTCCACCATGAAGAAGCTAGTCCATGCACCTGCCCTTCAACTCCGGGCAGTTGTGGGTTTCAGCACAACCCAACATCGTCGCAACATTCTCAATCGATACGCGATCAAATAACTTCTGGGCACACATGAGCTTCAGCCTGTCCATGTGGTACATATCGGCCGCCGCAAGCAGATGCTGGAGCAAATCGATGGTTGACGAGCTGCTCTCGAGCTCTTCGTCTGTGGGCAGTGCGTCGGTGTACATGAATCTTAGCAGAGCCTGGAAAGTCGATGGCTGGGATGTCGTGAAGCATGATGCACGTCATTTTTGCATCTGCCATGGAACCGAAGAGCTGCGCTTTGAAAACCGGCGAGCGGGCGGCGAGGATGGAGCGGTGCGCAGGGAACGTGTCGCCGCCGACGGAGAAGGAGACGTCCGAGCCTTCAGCTCTGTCGAGCAGGCTGCCGAGATGGTCGCCAATGTCGGGGGGCGGCACGGCGATGGTGTTGTCACGCAGAACCGTGACGACGAACAAGAACGAAGCTTGGCCGTCCACCACGAAATCCCACTCCAGATCCTCCTGTTCCATGAAGTGTGGAAATCCCCAAAACCCCCCCGGTGGAATTACGCGCACGAACCGCTTCCCGCCTCCCGGATCGCCGCGCCTGTCCATCACGAAGGCCTCGAAGATGACCTCGACGGTTGCTGACTCGTCGAGGAGCTGTAGATAGAGGGAGAGGTACACGCAATTGCCATTGCCATTGTCGGACTCCGGTCCATGTGGGTGGCAATGCACGGCCCAGGTGTACCCCCCGGCAGAGAATTTATGGGTAATAACATAGTAATGAATGTCGCGGTTCTTGGTTCCTTCGTAGTCGAGATTGAATTTGGACTCAGTAGGAATACTGAAGCCCAACATGATGGCAGCGCACGATATGCGTGGGCTTGTAACGGACGACGTACGGGAGGTATATATATTGGTACCAATATCTAGGCGGTGCAGCAGCGCCTATGTATAGAAATATACAAGATCTAACACGCTTCAAATCCGTGAACCGACTTGTCTTGTTTTTAATTCATTGTTCCTATTGCATTTTCATAGTCAAGATTAGGAAATGTACGCAAGTGAGGAAGAATATCCATATATTGCCGATGGCGAGGCTCTCTTAGTTTTTGCGTAGTCTAGCTTGAACTTGATGAAACTGGCGTCCGCTCCTACTTCGGTCACACGCGCGATCGAGCCTTCCTGTCACTGAATCCTCACGATAGGAGACGACCTTGCCACCAACGGCGACGGAAGCACGTATCGACAGCGAAGGACGCAGCCCAAGTTATGTATTATCGGATAGTACAAGTCTACCACGATCCACGAAACATACAAATGAGGATGAGCTACTTAGGGAACTCCAATGGTTTCCTTAATACATGCTGGCGAAACAAAAGGTTTTACACTGTGTAAATCTGCATATTACAGCTACAGGAAAACTCCAAATCTCTTGTTGCTCCAAGTTTTTAACCAACCGTCCAATCATTATTGCTTCATCCGTTTATTAATCCAACAACAGAAATAAAGAAGCGCACCTCTAAGCTATAGATGTGGGTACAAGAGAACAATATATGCCCTAGCTAGTTACTATAAAAAATTATTTCTAACGAAAACTGTGAAAATCTCGTATCTAACAATCATTTACAAATCTACAGTCAGGTCGGCAGCAAAAAGGTTAGATCCCAAGTTAGAGTCAATTATACTTCAAGTCCAACGTGTGAAGCATACCTACCAGCAGCTTTGGTTTGCGATTGCTCTTTCCGCGCTGCATAGCATGACAGCATCTAATGCGGGAGTTGGCTTTTGTACAGTTTTCCACTGCATCTCCTGTAGAAGAAACTACAAGGCCGACTAGTCCCCAAGCTGCTATTCCACGGAACCAGTAGAAGTCTTGTTTGTCTTCTTTTCTTGTCACATGGCTATTTACACTGGCTACTCGTACGACTTCAGGTTTGACCACCTTCCTCCTCATCTGCATCAAAAGCTGATTTATAAGCTTACTACATCAAAATAAAGACAGGGAAAGATCACCAGCTAGATCATGGAGACCCACCTCGGCGTGATCTTCTCAAACAAGAATTAGGCTTCAAATACTCCTGAAGAGGTCTTACGGGCACAGGAATGTATTTCCCGAGATATGCCAGAGGCCAACTGTCACATAAGAAGCAAAAGAGAGGTCAGAAATCCAATGAAAAGAATGCCTCACAGAATTAGTGGTCAACAGAATGTTGAAACAGGACTTAACATTTAATTTCACAAAAAAAATGTTGGTAACCTAACAAATAGCCAAATCTGAAGTTTGATACCATACTTATCAATGTTTAAGGGCATATCACAAACATGGGCTCAACCTAGTGTGCAACCTTCAAAGGATGGATGAATCGTACTTGTCAATGTTGAAGTGCGTACCTTACAAAGCCAATTGCGACTGAAACCAACCATAGTCTCCAATTAAGTCTCACAGTTTTGAAGAACTTCCCCAGGAACTCAATTATGAGTATCTGCCAAGAGGGAAGCAGCCTTATAAGCACCACAGGGACAGGGTTGCCAGGTAAATTTAAGAAAAAAAAGGAATTCCCATGTTCTCTTTTACCTGAAATACTGTCGTTATACCAATTATTCCAATGAACAGGTGATTTTTTGTTACTCCTTTGAAGACATTCTTCTCCTCGGGCTTGCGCGCATTGAACTCATTGAAGATCTGGTATCAAAAGCACATACAAGTTAACAAAAATCCTTGTTTCAGATGTAAACAGGGTTCACATAGCAAGTTATTTATTAAAACAAGTGAAGTTATTCACGGCTAAGCTTTCTCACTATAGTTTGACTTCATACAAGTAAGGCTATACAGGAAATAATATCATCAGTCAAGAACTTTAAATCCGTGTGGTTAAAACAGATCAAACTAAATTAATGGAACATAGAGATGCAAAGAAAGCTAGCAATTCGCTAAGAATCGATCATAAGCAATTATCTTAGACCAGTAAATATACCAGTTGTATCAGGTATCCAGGTCAAAATCAAAGATATCCATAGAATGAAAAAAGTTGTAAGATAAAACTTGACTTTGGTCAGCATAAATAGTCCATAACCCTAACTTTCCATGGAAATAAGGCTGATCATATACTAATTCATTCTGTTCACTACTTCCAATATACTTAGTCAACTCAACACTATTTTTTTTGAAAGAATAAGCCAATGTTCTGCTATGAATGTACAATGAACAAAAACCTTAGCCCACCTGGCAAAAGACAAAGGTATTAAATATAAAGGTGTTCGTTATCTTCTCAGCGTTAGACCGACTTTCATTCTGCAGCCGCAGAATCCTTGTTCCAGAGAAATCGAAGACGAGAAGAACTGCTATTTGGTATAGGGCCTGCACAAGATACCAAACATATCAGAATAAGAAAGTAGACAAAAAAAATCCAATTTTATAATGAAGTAACAAAAATTAAGTAACAAATCGCAACCTGAACAAACAAGTTTCTCCACATGATATTTGTAACAAGTGGCTCCCTGCTTTAGAAAACAAATATTGTTAATGCTGTAGAAAGCATGGTAATACAAATATAGAACATATGAACCACAACGAAAGTTACATGCCTTCGACCAACAGGATTTCTCTTCATTAGGTTGTCTGTCGGTGGCTCAGTTGCTAATGCAAGAGCTCCCAGTGTGTCCATGATAAGGTTGACCCAGAGAAGCTATAAAATGAAAAAAATAGAAGAACAAAAAAAATGAGAATATTCAAGCATTCTTGAGAGAAATGTTAAAAAAAATGTCTTATTAACATCAAACTCTATGTTTTAAGCTTGTATGTACTATGAATCGTTTTCCAGAAAGATTATTCAAACATAGAACCAAGATTTTCAGGGCATTTTTCAAGGGAAGGACATATGCGCAGTCAAATAACTAATTACTCCCTCCAGCGAGAGGGAGAGGGTGTGCCAATGACAAGTTACCCTTAATAATGGTGGGAGGAGGAGGAGGAGGAGGAGGGGGGGGGGGGGGGGGAGGGGGGGGGGGGGGAGAGAGAGAGAGAGAGAGAGAGAGAGAGAGAGAGGAGGGATAAGGTTTGACAAGACGTGGATATTTGACAGATACTCATAATTACAGTCAAAAGTACATTGGGATGTGAGAATGACAAGTATAGTGATAAAAAAATGAATGCTACAATGACAAATATTATGGAACGGAGGAAGTAACTATTAGCCAAAAAAGAAAAGAAAGAAATAAGAAGTCCCAACCTCGACAGCATTTAGGGGCACGTCACCAGATGATACAGCAGCAACCACATTTATCACAAGTGCAGCGACATTAACTGTAAGCTGGAACTGGATGAATTTTTGAATATTTGCATAGACAGACCGTCCCCACCGAACAACCTGAAAGAAGAAAAAGAGGCATAAATGCATAAGCCTAATATTCATAACTTCAAGCTTCACCCAAAAAAAAATTATGCAACAATAATTATTTCCTAAAGAATGCATCAACCAAGGATTTTTGCATATGCATTCAAGACTGTAGCAAGAAGCACAATAAAGTAGCCTCACAAAGTACATTTATAAAGTCAGCGGGCCAGCTGCAATTGGAATATAGCTTGTTACATGAAAATAAATCACTGTGCATCATTCATTTGAAAGTTTCTTCAAAAATTCTGCATGCTAGACCAACCTTGACAACTGATGTGAAGTCATCATCCAAGATTATAATGTCAGAGCTTTCTTTAGCAACTTCTGTCCCTGAAATGCCCATTGAAAGACCTATATCGGCCTGGACAACAAATCAAACAATTAGAACAATAAGATCTTCAATGTGGAAATGGCAATTTAACAGATCATTGACAAATTGAGCTAAACATTGCACCTCATGCAATGCAGGGGCGTCATTCGTGCCATCACCAGTAACAGCTACAACATGGCCCTTTCTTTTTAAAGCTTGCACGAGCAAAAGTTTGTCATTTGGAGATGACCTTCCCATCACCTGACACAAGATAATTATCTTTTGAAATCCAGAGGAAAGACTACGCCAGCATAGGCAACTCTCAGGCAAAGTGAACAAGAGGGGAAAGAACAACTTGATACATATGAGACATCTCATGAGTTGCAAGCATTCTTGATGTTTAACAAATTTAACATGAGAGGGTGTGAGGGAGAGAGGTAGAAAATTACAAGTATCTTGTCAGCAACCTCTCCCCTTGCAATCTCTGACATCTCGCGGAACACTTTTCCCTCTATTACAAATGGCTCTGAAATAACACTATTTGCATCTAGTATACCACACTCCAAAGCTATGGCTTTAGCCGTTTCAATATTATCCCCTGTAACCATGCGCACCTGTTATTGCAAACACAGCAGTCATGAAGCAAGGCATCAGAGCAATATCATTTCCAGGGAAGAAATGGAAAAGGTATCTACTATTAATAGACAAAATACATCAGATGGTAGGAAAGTGAACATGGAATGCAACATTCGGAGTAACATAGTTTTATACAACATGCAACTCAAACATAGTTAAGTTGTTAATGTTCTTTTAGGAAGGAATCTACCAAGGTTACCCATGGCGCAAGCGCTAGTAATTACCATCAATGCTCTGGCATGGCTAGACAAGGTTTTGTGATCCCTTTTATTTGCTTTGGTTTTGTAAATTTCCATAATATTAGAAGAGGGAAGTCCACACTCAGGTAGAGTAGGATCCTTTCCAAGTCTTGATGTTGGTTTCCACGCCTGCCACTTTATTTGTTCTTTCAATATTAAACATTTGAAATAGAAATCCTAGGTTATCCTTAAGTAATAGGAACAAGTTACATGATACAATTCTGAAATAAGAGTGTCACTATCGAAAACATCGCTCGTTTATTTCATGAACTTAAAAGGCACCACATAATTACAGAACTGAATTGTACTGTGTAACATAATGTATTACACAACAAGAGTACTACATTTCAGACCGGCAATCGCATAATACTGTTCATTTAATGAAAAAAAAAGGAAAGGAAAATGTATAAGTAATACAGACCTTTACACCAGCACTGGTGCATAGTCGTACAGCATCCCTCACTCCTGGCCGACAAGGGTCCTACAGGAGAACAAACTCTTTTATAGCCATTGGCCATTGCTGAATGCTATAATCTTTTTCTTTTTTGAGTGGTGAAAGCCCACATGAGTTGACTGAACAGCAGAAAAGAAATATTATGCCAGTTCATATATCCATGGGAGATGATAAATCCTATGAAGAGTGTCATGCTGAATTATACTATAACATCGGTATGGAACTATGCAACTCAGCCAAATTACGCTGTTATGTTGTTCATCAGAATAACATGCCATGTTCATGAAACATATACGTGACTGGAATACTAGATATATAGTGCTGGACTACAGTCAAGTATTTAGCAGACATGAATTCCGGTTACTGTCAAACAAGCAGGAACTGTCAATCTTGGAACGTAACCTAATAACAACAAACCTTTATTCCGACGATGCCAAGCAGAGTCAGGTCATCCTCCGGCAACTTCCAGTTAGCTATGTCTTCCTCCGGGATCATTTCAGCCTTCCAAGGACAATATGCAAAAGCAACACAGCGCAATGAATTTGCTGCCATGCCTTCAATTGATTTCTTGTACTCATCATACTGCAAAAACAATTCAAGTGAGTCTCAAATAATGACAAATAACCAAATAAACAAGTTAGGTGTGGCATATTACCTTCGCAGTACTCATTGGATGAACCAAACCCTCAACAGAAAGCCAGCTTTTGCAAGATGCTAACACTATCTCAGCTGCACCTTTCCAATGGATGTGAACACCATTTTCTGCCTGCAGTTTCACGAGTCAGACAGCACCAAGATAAACAAATCAGGGATAACAAGAAATACAGCACAAAAGTTTTCATTGACAAAAAGAACTCGTTGGAGAAACAGGTCATAGGTCTTCGCACATGAACATGCAATCATGAAAAAGCCCCTCTTAATGCACCGAAAGCTAATAACCAAGAGGAAATTGGCTGGTTCACAGGCACAGTAGAGCAGCGTCTATTCTGTTCTCTTTTGTACACCCTCAATGTTTCCTTTCTATGACTTTCTTATGTACAGTGTATTTTTATTCCTTTTATTTGAATAAATCACACAGTGGGGGCCTATCCTGCTGTATTCACCCTCAAATAAAAAGCAGTGTCTCTAAATTTGGCAAGTTTAGAAATACTCTGTACGCCACAATTCAAATTAGCACAAAAGATCCATAGTGAAAGAATCAAGGGAGTGATGATTTTGAAGGCCTTAAACATGTGCAGATTTCAGAGCAGAAAATAGCTAGAACCCATCCTCCTTCTGAGTCATAAATTAACAGTTTTTACATGAATAATTGTTCAACTTTATGGCATAGCTCTCACAGCAATCATATTGATCATTAGTTAGAACTTACTTGAAGATATAGGAAATATGGCATAAAAGAATCGCATGTGACGTACATCAGCACGTTACATTATGTCCCAACTACAAGTTCTACAGACTAGGGATTGCAAAACTATAGCACTAGAAAGGAATATGAATAATTTATTGATAAATCCAATTTTTGACATAAAAATGCAATGCTTACACTACCTGTACTGCAACAGCACCACGTTTCTTCTCCGAATTAAAAGGGAAAACATGAAGAACTGAAGACTTTGATCTCACATCATGGAAATCCATCCCTACCTGTGCAAAGGGGGACGGTCAAGTCAACCAAAAGAGAAAAAAAGGAACTTGGAAAAATACTGAAGAATTGAACGAACATTATTAATACCTTAAGGCCCCAAGAAAGAATGGCCTTTTCAGTTGGTGAACCGGTAAGTTCTGCTTCTCCCCCATCCTATACAAAGGATAAGCATGGATGTAACCTCGTGTAACATGACAGTTGATATACATGAGCACTATGGTTGATTCTTACAGCTCAAATTTCAAGCTTATTACGGGTTGAAATAGTAAAAGCGGGTAACCTAATTATTTTTGTTTCAGCTCTAAACTGGTTATGAGCTCGTTTGCTTTTGTCGCCCAGTTTCACACAGCTAATGAGCTAATTACCTGTTCTTGAAGCTCATACTAATTTTACTGATTTGGTCTAATTAAAAATTTGATAAGAGTTCATTATTTTGATTCTCAACCAGTGTAACAATGAGTTTCCGTAAGGGATGTGGGTTTTTTTTTTGGGGGGGGGGGGGGGGGGGGGGTTGCTCTACTGTACCTCAGGCAGAAATACAGTTCCAGTTGTGTTTTGTGCAATTCCTTCAATAATAAGTGATGAAGTGCTGGCTGACATTTGGCTTGTATCATGACAGGGGTCCAACTTTGTTCCGCCAAAATATGCTTCCACAACTGTCATCTACAAGATCAGTTTCGTATGATTCACCAAACATATAATGGTGGCAGCAAATTATGAAATGTCAAGATTAAAACAGAAGTAACACACAACATGATCATTGTATTAGATAACAATGGACATAGGCATGCCGTTATTTTATAATCAAATGGAAAGTCCTGAACTATCATTCAGTAAGCTCAACATCTTGGGAATATACCGTAACTAAACTTTAAATTACAAATGATGGGTAATTGACTTCACAAACCTTATTTAAGGTAAGAGTTCCTGTTTTATCGCTACATATTGTGGTAGCTGATCCCATTGTTTCACATGACGAGAGCCGCCTCACCTACTTAAATAAAGTTAAATAAAATAACTCTTTTTATCCAGGCAATGTTTTATACATATAGTTGGTTAATAGTGTTGTTTTACCAGTGCTTTGTCTCGCATCATCTTTTTCATTGAATATGCAAGCCTGAAAAAAAATCAATACAGATTGTTATGCCCCTGAAAAATCAACAGAACTGCACAAGTGGGACTTTCATACGTCAGTGTTACCGCCAATGGAAGTCCCTCGGGCACAGCAACCACTACAATAGTCACCTGTGGATACAAGAGAAAAGAATCATTGGAAACTTTTGAAATCTGATCATGGTACTAGTTTTGTACTAATCAAATTAAGATTGCATACAGCAATTGTCAAGATTCTAATTGCCCCCATGAATCCTTGTTTCACACGAGTAGTTCCAGCAACGAACTGGGGACTTCCATCAGGGTTCGCGGTATGCCCAGTAAAATATCTGTAGTTTGGTTTAACATCAGTCAGAGAGAGTACATTTGTGGAAGTTGCGTTACTGGTTAAAAATACCTTATCCAAAGCACGACAAGTACTGCACCAGCCACTGAAAGGCCCACCAAACCAATGAAAGTTGCAACACCGTTCAAGCGAACCTAAAAGGTACCAAAGCCAAAGCCATAATAAGAGGAAGCCCTCAGTGTTTGTGCATTCAAGGATATGCACTAAAGAGAATAACCTGTAGTGGTGTTTCTTCTCCATTATCTTCTGAAAGGTTAGCCATCAACTGACCCCATTCAGTATTGGTACCCACACCAGTTACCTGTTCATTTGATGAGCAAGATGTAAGGTTAAGTTATAGTTATTTATCCATGAGAAAGACAATACTAAAAGAATAATAAGTTTAAAAGTTTTCTGTACAGAGACATGGAAAAAGTGTGCTCAAGTCCAGATGTTGCTGAAACTTAGAGATTGCTAAACTCACCAACATAGAACCATAGCCATCTGCAACCTTGCAACCAGACATCAAGAAAGGTGCCTTTTGGTCCTTGTGAACCTAGAACAATACCACGTCATAAAATCAAATAAAGGAGCATTTGAGAGAAGCAACAAGCTTTTTTTCCACGGACTCACAATTTTTGACTCCCCAGTCATACTTGATTCATCTATTGCTAGAGAATGGCCTGATATCAGGATACCATCAGCAGGAACCTGGATGAGAAAAACAATTTTAATCGGATTATTTTACATAAAAAAATAAACCGAGTAGTAAAAATTAATAATATACCATCTTACTTGGTCACCAATTTTGAGGGGAACTACATCACCAACAACGAGGTCAAATATAGAAGCTCCAGATCTTTTACCACCTCTAACAACCTAGCCAAAAGAGACCCAAAAAAAAAAAAATCAGAAACACAACTAGTGGCAGAACGTGAACCAAAACATCAGGGTGTAGAGTGTCGGTGTTTTGGGGATGGCGGGTAGGGTTGGAGCCCAGCTTCGCCTCTACAAGGCTCCACCAGTGAACTGAACCACTGAACAGTACATACTCCATACTAACAAGCACTACACACAAAAAATGGTCACATGATGTAACAATACTCACCTCCACTTGTATGTTCTGTTTCTCCTCATTAAGATGCCGAAACTGAAGTGATTGCCTGTAATCACTGATTGCTGGATGGATAGTAAGGATATGCATTAGAAGACACCAAATTGTGAGCAGAAGAAAAACACGGCTAAAAACCAGATAATTTGTAAATCCAAATATATTACCAGTAACAAGTATCACAAGGAAAACTGCCAAGAAAATACTTCCACCATCATACCATCCTTCATCTACACCCTAATAAAAAGGTGTTAAATAAATGACCAAAAAATGGATAACTCACAGCAGTCTTTAGTCCATAACGCATGGCGAAGAGTGAAAAATGGAAAGTTGTATCTAGAAGAAGATGTTGTAACATAATACCTCTGTTGTCATACCCAACGTCAGAGATATGGCGGCAGCTACCATTAGAATGGCAAGAGTCAAATCTTGGCATGCTTCAAATACAAAAAGCTGAGAATTAAACATAATAGCGTTAAATTTTGACAGAAAACATTTAAGCAACAATATTGATGTGACACGATAAAATTTGATAGGCCAATGTCTGCTGCAATTTAACAAGTATTTTTGTTTTGGAATTTTTGAAATATATTTCCTTTCCCAGTTTTCATCTCCTTCTCCTACTAGGAAGTTGAAACCAAGTGATTACTCAAATTACCAGTATGTTTTTCCGTTTCTTGCGAGGATATGTATTTGACCCATAGATGTTCCTCCTTTGTAACAATTCATCCTCATTTGGATGAATTCCCCTGTCTAAATTACTCTTCAATAAATCTGAGAGGCCCCTAACCTGAACAGAAGAATATCATTATTGTAAACAAAGTTTAGCTTGAGAGGTGGCAAAACAAAATGAATCTAGTTCAGCATTAACTTACTCCTCCGACTTCTTGAAGAAGAACATTACTATGATCCCTGTTTAATGTTGTAAGCTTTTCCGGTTCAATTGGAAAACTATGAGAGGCCGTGGCAACATTTATACCACTATAAGCTTCTGCCCAGAGAAAGAACAAGAATATAAATTAGAACGTACACAAGAATGTATAACGATTATTAAACACAAGTGTAAACTGATACAGCAGCAATAAGCTGACTCCGGAGAGGGAGAACTGACGACTTAAAGTACAAAATGACTTGACGTATGAAGACTAGTGAAAATGTAAATTAACGAAATGAATTACTATGGCGTGTAAGCATTTTGAGTTCAATATCACATCATTATTGTTTATATAGATTGCACAATTTGTAGGATCTAAGGTTGCCAAAAAAAAAATTAATCACTAGCATTCCAAACATGACATTGAGTAAGTAACTACCTTTGCGATGGAGCAGTAATAACTGAAGGCATGTTACTACATAACAGGACCTCGTATGTTTCATCAAAAGCATCGAACATATTTTTTTTTAAACTACTCAAACATGACTGAGCACGAAATAGAGGTCAACAATGTGAAGTACCTGCACCATTGATATCCTTCTGACCAGCTTCTTTGAAAAGAAATGCTGCCTGGAAAGTACACTTTTAGAATAAAAAACTGAACAGCCAGATGAGGAAATAGGATGTCTTGGCAGGCAAATAACACAGTACCCGTATAACTTGTGCATGGGACCGGATCTTCCTTCTTATCATCTCTTTCTCTTCCTCCTTTTTAAGGTCTAGAGTATATCTAAAGCGACGTGAAGCATTGAGCACAAGAGCAGCTTGCTGAAATGAAGACAATACCATATTTGTCAGAACTCAATACTAACAAATAGAAGGCATTTTCACTTCGTTCACTGTCCACAATGAACTTCCTCTATCGAAAGGCATTTTCACTTTTACCACAGCAAGTTATCACAGACCCAACTATGACGTAAAACAGGTATTTCATTGTGGTAAAATTGATGTAAGATTTTTTTTTCTCATAATTTTCCCACTGTATGAAAAGGTTCAGCCTGTCAAACTACAGCGATCACATCTGTTTGTATAGTTACATCAATGTATAAATAAATAAATCACGAAATTATGCAGCAAAATAGTTTAACTTAGGTTTATTGGTTTAAGAAGAGTTTTGGCAGCACGAATGTGCATATCACTAGCAGAGTTCAGGTTTTGTGTTTTTCTGTCTAACAGGCTACAAATGACTGTTCGACAAACACATACACAGAACACAACTCTTGGATCCTAAAATTTATTCGTAGCTTAATTCTATTCCTCTTTTCTTCATGCGCAGCCGAGATTCATATGAAAACGGCCACGCTCTAAATCTCGAAATGCCGCCGTTAGAGTCCACAGTCACGATCATCTAGACCAGACATGGTTTCAATTCTCGAGCATTTTTAAACCAACAGAGTTCGGAGTGAACACTGCTCAGTGTCACTCCCAAAATCCCACTTACAACGCCTCACTCCCAAAATCCCACTTACAGCGCGACTGGGATCCCCGGCACAAACCACGATCCGAATCCAAATTAAACCAAACAATCATCACGTCATCAGATAACAACAGAGGCGAGGCTGAGATGAGATCACGTACCCTCCACCGGCGCAGCCGATCGTGCGGCGCGTTCTTATGCGGTATGTCGAAGGCGTCGTCGAACACCTCCTCCTCCTCTACCTCGACCTCGGGCTCCGCGGCCTCCTCCGCGCCGCCAGGCACGTCCGGCGAGCGGATCTCCGGCGCCATGCCCAATAAGCGGCGTCCGCCTTCTCAGGAGAGACGACACCGACGGCCCCCTGTACGGCACACACGAGCACCTGTGTCATGACTAGACTACGAGATCGCCGGCTTCACACGAGCACCGGGCGGGCGGGAAATCGATCAATCGCCTCACTCACCTGAGTCACCTCGGCGACGTGAAGCTTCTAGAAGGTTCGCGATCCGGCTCACGGGCTCCCCGCCGCAGTAGTACCTCGCCGCTTCAGACTCTCTCTCTCTCTCTCTCTCTCTCTCTCTCTCCGAATCCTGTTTTGTTCTCTTCTTCCTCGGCCCGCATTTCCGGTCGGGAATGAGGACTCGTTCCCTAGGCCATGAAGCTTCGAGGAAGCTTCTTGCGGCGCATCACACTGCCACGTGGGTCCAGGACGAGTGGACCCGCCAGCTCGCGATGGGTAAGGCAGGGGGCCGCGTCAAGCATTGGCGGACGGAGCGGTAGGTATGGCCCACACTGTCAGTGGGGTTGTTTTTGGCGGGAGGCAACGATCGGGAGCGTGGGCCGGGCTTTGGCGCGGCGCGTGTAACTGCCATGTTTGAAAAAATGGAAATGGAAAGGCTCGTCAAGATCCGTCAAGATCCAAACAGTGACAAGATCAGTAGTGACCAGGGTAAATTGATATGTAAAGAACCGTTGCGATGTATAAATAAATATGAGGAGTGGTTTAATTCGAGTAGAAATTGCTTCGCCTATCCACCATCCTAAAATATATGACTAGGAAAATAAGAGGCTCGAGAGTTGTTGTTCTACAGTGGGATCCGCTCATGTTTACCGGCAGGGGCGAAGCCAGGATCATCAGCCGCCGGTGTCATTCGCATTTTTTATTGGTGTCATTAGCATTGTTAACAACGTTTGAGTAGTAATTTGCACTGAACTTCCCAAAATCCGTCGGTGTCAGCTTCGCCCCTGTTTACCGGTGACTCAGACTTGTGAATATGCAAAAAAAGATGTAATGTTTATCTCTTGTTTGCCCAGGTGTCACATATCGATCTCAGGAACGTGGCCAAAACGATGTTACAATTGAGGGCCATTGACTGTCTTATCGTTTTCCAAAAATAAAATAAAAAAAAGGTAGTATGCCTTATCGCCATCAAATGGAACTTGCTTGCTGTTGCAAAACTACAACCATAAAAAAAAACGCATCTATGATTGCCGAGGAGACAAAAGGAATGCTGACAAGTCAGCATTATTGGTACCATATTATTTCCGATCCGATTTGCTCACGTTCGGTCTTCCTCCGAAGTTTCCATTGCGTGTTCCTCACTTCGCCGCAAACCCGGGTTAATGCATGCTCATACTGTCATACAGTGCCAGTACCCGCTTAATTATAGTACCTGAGTACTCTTATCATCTCCCTTTCGGTCCAGTCGGCCTCACCGTTTACTTGCACGTCGAGAAGAAAGAACAAGAGAGAATTTGCTGTTGACAAGCCAGGCGCGGTGGCTGGTGGCCGACCGCGACCGCCGGCGGCGAGCCCTCGTCCTCGCCAACTGCGGCCGGCAAGAGAGCGTGACTCGCCGTCGCTAACTCCACACCCTGCTGCAAGTCCGCGGGATGGCCAGGATAGTGGAGTCATGCTATCACAGTCAGCAGCTCAGCAAGCACATGGTTTCCAGATCAGGTCAAGGGGATATGCAGACAGGCTGGAGCAGATCGGGGGGTCCGGGGACTACAGAGTTTCCAAATAGTTTCCACCCACTAGCTAGACCAACATGCTTGCCAGCTCTGACTGATCACAGAAATTCTCAAGCCAGATTCAGGCGCTAATAAACCGTCATCACATGCCAATGACTTCGGATTCCAGCCCACTTGCCATTTGCATGTGCGGTAAGTACTAGGTTGTATACATAAAAGGTGGAAAACTGGTCATCTGGACTGCATGCGTCAGGAATGCCAGAAATTCGGAAAATACAACAGATTTTGTATCTATATCCCAATGAGAAGGGCCAGAAATGCAAACATTTTCACGGTGTACAAAATTGTTTCGTTCAATGGGAATACACTGCCTGGCTGGATTACCTATGATTCATTTTACAGAGTATGGAAGAGCTTGAGATTTTCTGACATAAACGCCTGCCAAGGTATCTGGCATCTGCACGGTGAATTCTAGAAAGCAAGGTCTTTTTGCAGTGTAATGCTACCTACAGCTATCTTGAGGAACATGAAGCACAAGTCTACAAGCTCCGGTAGTCCATAACAGTGACTTCATCTTCAGGAGCATCAAGGTCTTGGTAGCTGCAAGCAAGGTGAAAACTGCTGAAGAAGTGTACCCCAAAAAAAATGTGTAGAAGAAAAGAACTAGTCTGAAATATCTATTGATAGTTCATATCAGTTATTCAAATAATTTTTCCATATAGCTGTTCAGCAGCACAAATTTTGCATCATAGCACACTTTGAAAAAAATAACTACTCAAGCACAATTTTTTCCATATATTTTTAAAAGAGTAACGTAATACATGTAATTATTCTTGGATGCTGAAACTAGGAACATGGCTGAGTACGTCCCCGGACTGCAGATGCAGCTATATACTCGATCCATTCGTGAGCTAGAAGATATCTTCCAAGGTGCACACGTATGAATAAATCCAATAGTACGCAGGTAAAATGGAGAGTTTCAATTTGTTGATCAGCTAAACTTTTCTTGTGAAGCGTACAGATTTGTAGTTTATGCTGAGAAAGATTCTCAACTAAGCAGATCATGGTAATGTCAGATAGAAAGACGTCAAAGATTATTCAAGAGACAAGGTAATCAATAATGCCTTTGTCTTTTAGGATCATGGTTGCTTCTGACCAAGTTTCAGAATGTTGAAAATTCAGTGCTACCATTGAATGCTGATGAATTTCTGGTAATAAAAGTGCACAAATAGCTGAGATCAAGATTTAAGTACTAAGTACTGACCTCCGTATTCTACGAGGATCATGCGGAACAGGAGGAGCAGTGAAAATTGGAGACGGACCACCCATTGGAGGAATACCTCCCCTCCCTGCTTTTCTAGGATGGGGAGCCACAGGTGGCTCAAAAGGAGGTGGCCCACCCTGATCCCTCATCATACGCATGGCGACTTCCGGTGGTGCAGGAATAAAAGGGCCTAGCGGACTGCAATGGAAATGAAGATGAATCAACCATAAGTACATTGACAAAACAAGTAAGCGGAAGTTGCAAACTTACCCAGCACCAGGCACGGGCATCAGCACTGGAGGAGCAGGAATATCTGGAGGAAAGGCACCATGCATCATTGGATCACCATACGAATCAAATATAGGATCATCAGGGTTTTCACCAGGCCCATCATGTGGCGGTGAGTCAGCATTCCTGTCAAATCTACGACCGCGTTCATCTCTCAGCCGACTCTCTATTGGAGGCCGTTGCCTTCCTTTTCCCCTCTGAAAATTGATCATACAAACAATTACACAATAAAATCAATAATTTGCAAGTTAGTATAAATGTAGCGACAAGGCTTACTGGAGCAGATTGCTGCATGATAGGTGTTCCACCAGGCGCCTTTGGGTCACTGCATCCAAAATAAATGCCATGTTATTATCTTGAAACTTCGAAAGATAGCTTGCTCAAAAAGGAGGACAGTGCAGAAAACATACTTCATATAGTTCTCAAAGTAAACATCCTCCCTCACTTTTGAAGTCAGCTCAACCACCACGTCTGTATGCTTGAGTTTCAAATGCTTCTGGACAAACTCAGGAGCATGGAACAGTTTCGTGCATCCCTTGGCACCACAACCATACTTCCACCCATATTTTTCATCCCTTATTTTCCTAACATATGGATCCAAGACGTCAGTAGCAGCTGCATCAATCTTCTCCTTTGCCTTCAATGTCTCTAACGGATCCTGACCTTCAATCCTGTCTCGCCAGAATGAATCAAGTTTATTCTCCCATTCTGTTGCATTTGAGCTAGCCCCATTATATGTCCTCGCATCAGCTCTCACATGGCGCAGGCCTTTGGGTTCATTTGTCTCCGACATACCATAATAATCCACACCATGGATGCGCCACAAATAGGTAACAAGAGTGTCCAGCAACTCGACACCCTCAAGACCCTTCACAGTAGATGATCCCCGTATAATGACAATTGGCGGCTCAGACTTGTCATTGTCAGTAGCTGAGAGAACATTGTTCTCAATACCCTTCTCGGCATCAAGTTTACAAATGAGAGCTTGAGCCTGTTCAGTGTCAGCTCGAATTCGACGAGCCTCAGAACTAACTGGATGAGCCTTGGGAGCAGCATAATATAAATCATCAGGACCCTTTCCAAGTTTCCCCTTTTTCCCATTTTCATCCACATCATTTGCAGTTACACTGCTGTTATTTCCAGATTTGCTCACCACCGAACCAGTTAACCCAGGACCACTGCACAACACAAACAGAAGTAAATGTCAAGGTGTCAAGCTACGAGAGATAGAGGGAGGGATGACTGAGGAGGGAGCATCTCACGTGTCCAGACTTCCATTCTGCAGATCTAGGAAGAACTCATTTGCCGTAGTTCTTGCCAGTTCATTCCTTCTGCTTGAAACAAAAATAATTATAGCTTACTTGGAACAGACTTTGAATATTGATAGTACGAATATTCGAGAGCATCAGCAGAAGGGAAATCAGATGGACAAATTAGACCAAGAAAATAACGAACCTTTCTATGACAGATTCAAGGTTGGTAGGATGATATTTGTTCTTTAACCTACAACAAAGGCAATAGAAGCAAAAGGTTAATGAATAAAATAAGACATTGGATAACATATCAAAAGTCGTAATCCAAACAAAAATGTTACCAATCCTCATTCTTATGGAGGTCAAAATATGCTTTCTTCTGAGTTCTGATGTACTCTGACTTGTACTCCTCGTATCTAAAGATAAGACATTCAAAAGCGTGAGGTTTTATTTCACATTAACCATGCTGAAATCATACTGCACACAGAGGATAAAGCTGGTTCATCACAGAAATATAATCTGCCAAAAAATTACATTCCAAAGATAGAGACTTGGATAGCACACCTGCTTTGAGCTTCAACTGGTGAAATATCATCTTCAAGCTCCTGGATGAACTGCTTGTATGACATCAGCCCCTCCCTATAGAGCACAATGTTAAATCATTTTTGTTGTGTCATGGGCATATATATTAGAGAACCCTGAACCCAAGAAGTGCGACCATGCCAATACCCGGCAGCTGCACCACAAGGGCAGGGTTAGAGATAGTGTAGGAACTTTGATGTTTTTCTTTGCACCACAATCCCTCCTTATCTATAGTAGGCTTTAGACTTTTTTTCGCAGGGGCAAGGCATAATTATTTGCAGGTAATGTACTAATGTGCATGTCTTATGACTAATAATAAACTGAATGATGGGTTCAGAAGCTCATCGCTTTGATGCTGGACTAAACCATGTGCCCCAATTGCAGTGCAGTGATGCAACAAGCATAGCAAGCCCAATAAAAGGCGCATATCTCAGCGGTATAATTTGATCTCAGCTAAGGAATAATAGTGGAGATAATAAAGTACATAAAACAATCCAGATTTACATGCGTACCTACGATTCCCAGGGCCTTCATTCCATCCACCACGTCCAGAATCCGACCAATCTATACATCATAGGAACAACAACAGTCAGAGGCAATCATTAACAAGAAATAACATCAAATATTGGCACAAACCGAAAAGAAAAACGCTTTGGAACCCACAAGTTTTAATCAACGCAACCTGTCTTTCTAGTAACATGCATTTCACGTTTGCTTTTATTCAGGTCCTGTCAGTGAGTACACACTGACTACATGTTGCATGCTTGACAGCCTCATTGAGGTCAAGGCAGTCCTAATGGCTAAATTACAAGGCAAATCAACTACTGCCTTTGTATTTTTTTGCTACCAGAAAAACAACGAAGGTAATAGGTTCAGACAATTATTCAACCTCCAGTGGAACTTAAAACAACTAGCATGTGTTCTGAAATGACAACTACTGGACAAGCTCCCACCCACAAACTCATACCTGGTGCACGATTCATGTATCGTCCATGGCCTCTGTCATCATCACCCCTTCTTCCCATACCACCGTGATCCCTGGGAGACAAAGCTTAACACTTTAAAAATGTGCAAGGGGGAAAAATTTAAGGATAAGCAAACACCTAAACAATCATGTAGTTTTCAACCTTTCTGTACGTAGCTGGTACAGGGATTGAGAAGATTTCAAAATCTACACGACACAACCAGGAAGAATTCAAAGTGTTTGCAGGAAGCTTGGGTCACTAATGGAGCTGCAAGCACTCTGGACGCTTGCATGTTTTTACTGTGATGAACCAATTAGCAATGTCCCAAGTCCTAACAGACAAATAGCCTAAGGATGGTGAGACTGTAACAAACCTACTCTACCACTTCGCTCAAATGAAGGCCGCGGCAGAAACAAATGGCATGAGCCGAAACCCAACCCCACGCACTGAAAGTCTGGAAGCCGCAACACTACACAAATATAGTTCCTCTAATCTAGCACCGGCCGATCTAGGGCAGCATCCAGCAAGCTCTGATCTTTTCCTCCCAGGTTCAAAAGCTGAACACACCCCATCCCGCCCGGGTCGTACGGAGACACTCACCTCCTGTCGTCATGCTCGAACCCTCCTCCCCCGCCCCCGCCGAGGCGGCGCCGGTCGAACCCGCCGCCCTCCCTGCGGTACCTTTTGTTGTGCTGCTCCGGCGGCGGGGGCCCGGGCGGCGGCGGCGGGAGCACGGGCGAGGAGCGGCCGCGCTTGCGGTCGCCGCCGGCAGGGGGCGGGGACGGCGACTTCGCGCGGCGGGGCGCGTCGGCTACCTCCGCCATGCGCGGGGCCTGGGACCCTAGGCCTAGGGGGGTGGGCGGTGGCTGCCTTGATCTGTGGAGGCAGGATCTCTCGGGTCGGGTCGGGAAGCGGAAGCGAGGAGGAAGACGACGCGGAGGGTGGTGGGCCGAAAGAGCAAGGATGGGGTGAATTGGTTGGGGGACGCCTAGCGAAAATATTTGATATGGTATGGTGGGTGGGACATGTTTACGGGTCCACCTGGCATTGGGACAAGATTTGACTCTCCCTGCGTACACGGCTGGGTACTTTTGAGTTGTGATTCTTGTGACTTTCACTAGTTTGGTTGAAACTGAACGAAGCAGCAGGAAGATCTCTTTGCTTAAAGTATGAAAATCCGATTTGTAAGGTAGAATGCTTTCGATACTTTGACGTGGAAAGCGAAAGTTAGACATTCGTGTCCTGGTCTTTCGAAAAAAAGACATTCGTGTCCTAAAGCTAGCCGTATGTACGTATCCTAAAATAAAAAAGACGGTTCAATTTCACGAGACATTCGTTTGGAACCAGTAAGAAGAAGAAGAAGAACTAGTACGAACTTCGAAGTGGTCCTGCTCCTGCGTGTTGCCAGAAATTGCTTTTGCTAACTTTGGCTTGAATCTGAAACATTCACGCATTCCACATGCTGCGAGACAATAATGCTTGGTATTAGCAAGCACATTCAGCAGGTTGATAGCACCCAACCCAAACAGGCAAAGTTTCCACATGCGGCTTCATGCGCAAAATGCAGGTAGTTGGAAGGCAAACACCCAACCAGGCAGAAATGCCATTCGCGTGGATAATCATCAGCCGCATTCACGGTACAACCATGTTGTTGCGTCCATTTCAGGTAGAGAGACAGACGAATGTTCTAGCACAGGAATGTCCTAAAATGTAAACATTGGTTGATTTTTCAACTTCATATTTGACCATTCGTCTTATTCAAAAAAATTACAAAAATATAAAAGAAATAAGTCATATTTAAAATATATCTAATAATAAAACAATTTGTAACAAAATAAATAATATTTTCATAATTTTTTTGAATAAGACGAATGGTCAAACGTAATCTTTAGAAGTCAACAAGTGCTTATATTTTAGGACGAAGGTAATAGCACGCAAACGGTGTGGACATTGATGCTTATGCTCCAGATGCGGGGCAAAAAAATTGTACGCAAGGGCAGATGTCAATATGCAGATCATGAAAGAGAAAATTCCTTCTATGACCTCATAACAAATGCAGCTGCCTTCCATGACCCTTTTCAGATTGAAGTTCCTTATGAGGCCCAAAACCAAATTTCTATTCCCTCCTTGGCCTTCTGTCACTGCTCCCGTGAAAAATCCCTTCCGAGCAATGCAAAAAGACAATTTTACCCTCAGCTCTCTCTCTCTCTCTCTCTCTCTCGTCACAGCTCATGTCAAGCGCCCGCGCCGCTTCGCGTGCAGCCAGGGTGCTCGCCCTCACGCATGGATTCAAGGGGCATCGCCGCGGGCTAGGGCGCGTCAGCCAAGCATGCGTGCGGTTGAGGCAGCCGGTGTCAACGCTTCAGAAAACAGGGATTCCAGCTAGCAGTTCGCTGCGGGCTGCCTCCGGTCAGGGTGAGGGCAACATTGTGTCTCATTCGCGAAATGGTTTAGATTAAACTGGATCATTAGTTCTCAAATATTAGGTCTCTTTTAAAAATAGATTGGATCCGAATACAAGTTTTGGACTTGACAAATTAAATTGTTGGGCAATCATAAGAAGGCTAGGCATGATCTGAAATGTTTTAGTTTTGACATGGTTGTCGATTCGGAATTGACAAATTATAAGGACCTTGTTCAATCGGTGTTAGAGCAGTTCCCTCCTTGTTATGTAGAAGTAGCACATGTCAAACTGGAAATAACAAATCACTGTTGTGTGGAAATAGATACCTCTTTGTGCAATTATTATGAAACTAAATTAGAAAAATACTCATTTCAAAAAAAAAACAAGGCAACATATATAATTTCGAAACAAAATACAACAGTAAATTAATACTCATATTTGCACAAATTTTTTGAATGTGACTGAAGTTCATTCCAAATTAGAGATAAAATGGTATTTTTACCCTCTAGCTAGCACCGTTAAGTCTTAAAACTAACGGAAAGGCCAAGGAGGGAATCGAAATTTGGTTTTGGTCCTCATAGGGAACTTCAATATCAGGAGGGCCATGGAAGGCAGCCGCATTTGTTCTGAGGCCAATTTTATTAGGCGGTATCATTTTCCTCGCAATTGTATAATCAATCTTCCAGCTGAATCAAGGCATGCTATCATTTCACAATGCAACGCGAATGGAATGCTGATAGCCTGATATGATGTGATCGACCATTTCCTCCTCCATTGAGGATAACCAAGTTCGTCACAAACAGCATGTGCATAAGCATTATTATTGATCTAGCAACACGAGCATATACACAATCTTCAACACATGGGTGCCGCGATTCTCATTATTAAAGATACAGCCACCATATTTTGCACTTATGCAAGCTACCAGCTACATTAATAATCCTTGGTTCTCAGTCGAAATAAAACCTTACACCATTCGCCAAAACTGAGTAAAGCCAGCTTCTGCAATCTTCAGTCTATTTGCTGCTTGTCTTGATTATCTTGTGAAGTGCTCTCTTGGCTTCCTCCAGAGTCTCAACCTTGTGAGGCACATCAAACGCTAGCCTCTGAATATTGAACTGCGCAAATGGAATAAAACTGAATAATGTGGACAAAAAGGAATTTTTCTTCCACAAGGAAAACAATAGCTCGTTGTTGATTGTTAAGGAAGTCTGCATATACTATACCTGAGCACCTTGGCGAACTCGGATATCTATCCCTTTGCTGTCTACTGATATAAGAGCGGCATCATCAACCTCTCCTTCTGATGATAAGAACTCTCGAAGTGGTTTAGAGAAAATTGCATTCAATTCCTACAAAAAAATAAGGCATTCATCAAAAGTTGTTGAGATTTTCCTGTAGTCACCAAAGTGGCATGCAGTGAACTAGATGGGCCAGCTAATCTGCTTCTGTAGTTACAACATAAACATTTAACGAAAGTACAGTGATCCGGTGTGGTCACCTTTAAACTTTGTTCGCCACCATCAACTGCTATTTTGTCAGGTTGAATAGTTTCATACTCCTTCACGTCTACCCACGCTACAGTTCCAAAGCCTCCAATGAAGTATATGTCACTGTAATTATTGAAAAGAGTATGTCACTGCTTCTAGCTTACAAATGACCGAGAAGGGGACACACATCTTAATATGTACAAGGAATTAATTACTAAGCTGTCATTTCAGTTTTAGTTAGATCCACAAACATCAAATGATAAGAAGAAAAGAACCGGCGATTGAATTCACTTATTCACATACCTTATGTTGTGCATCCTATAATAGTTAAAATTTCCCCACTGTTGAGATGCCCACTGTTGATGTTTTGCTACATATTGCTTATGAGCCCATTCCTGATGATTGCAAGCAGTCACAGTCAGTACACAGGCCCTAAAACCAAGATGCACTAAACAATATATTCCCTTTCCTAAAAATGTTGCAATAAAAATTATGCTGTGAGTTTACGACATAATGCATTCACTTTCAATAATGACCGCACAGAATTTCTTTTAAAAAAAAATCCGATAGTGTATACTATATCAGCCATGAGAAAGCAACTAACTCTCGTGGAGTTGTTGAAAAAAATGAAAGACTAAAGTTAATTCACAAGGTCGTAAATTAATAATTTAGTGCATTTGATATTTTGAAATATCACAGACCAAAAATGGCTTCTAAACACAACAAAGCCTTTTGTTCCAAGCAGATTGGGTAGGCTATAGATGAAACCCAAAGGACCTCGATAAACTATTCATGATTCTAGCACATGGATAGCTGCCTTCCATGCTCCCCTACCCATGGCTAGTCCCAAAAATACCTTCCAAGCAAAACACATGTGGTTCCTAATGACTAAAAGGCCACTCATCAAACGGAGCAGTAAATACTTAGATTACTGCAATGCCAAATAATAAACACAGCTAAGTCAGTACCTGTTGATCAGCTGGCAAAGGGTACACATCACCAAATATTGTAACTCGTGCATTTGACAGTCCACTCCATCCAGGCACCTATGAAGAATGAAAACACATGCTATCGTTTAAAGTAAGGAACCTTGTGCTCTAGTACACATATCGTAAACTTCATACCTGGACAACAAGTGTGCATCTTGGGTCAGCGAGCAAGTTCCTTGTGTGGATTGCTAAGGGTGACAATGAAAATATTGGGTCTGCACAACACATCATACCAGACAATTAGTTACAAGGATCCAACAGAGTGCACCTTCATTCATCAAAAAGTTAACTAAGTAGCTAACTTACGGCCCATTGAATCATTAGCAAAGTCGACAAGTGAACCAAATGGATATCCAGTGCGGCGATGATGCATGCTAGACATGACAGAGCACAGATGAGCAAACCGTGCCTGGTACACAAAGCAAGAAGAAAAGAAAAGTATGAGATTTCATCCGACAGAACAGGAAGGTAAAGGGGTTAACTAGCAGAAGCTACCTGTTCCATCAAGTTGCGAACAGCCAAAGCCGGAGGAGGCAAACCATGGGCAAAAGTTGCACTCTGCACTCCACCAGATATAGGTGTTCTAAATAGGCCAGCTCTTGATCCGCTTGAGTCAGTACTGGAATTGGTTGGTGAGTCCTTCTGCGCCTTGTCGGCTACGATAGGTCCAAGAGCTCCATTTGGACTCAAATCGTTCTTGGACTGTGAAGCAGCAGTTACTAGTTAGTACAGCATGTGGCCTGATCAAAAGGTAGACGAAACCAAATATTCGCCGCAAATACTACGTTGTTCATTAAGCAACAGCAAGACAGACAGCTTCTCGTAAACTTTTAAATCAGACATTACTTTCTCAATTCTGAACAACGGAATGCATTAACATCAATGGGTAACTCATTTCCGCCTTTTTAGTGCTCTTCAATTGCCTAGTGCGCTCCTAAAGGCTAAAACTGTATTAGGTCACCTCATAAACCCCTCGAACCCAGTTCCAATCACCCCCAAGCAATCAAGGTATGCCCCCATACCTTGAATCCAATCCTTCACCTAGCAGAACTCTACAGACACAAGCCAATTCCTTCCAGATTCACCTCGCCCGGGTTACCAACCCATCTACTCAGGCTCGCATGTCGCATCAACCCATTTTAACACTCCCAGCTAAACCTCCCCTGTTCTGCTTCCCATAACAAGAAGTGAGAATCACAACAATGGTTACCTTGAGAACGGGAGACCCGTTAGCGGTGACGCCGGTCTGGGCGTCTTCCTTGCCGCCGCCAGCACCGGCGGCGGCCGCGCGGAGGGGCCCACAGGGGCGCGGGCGGAGCGCGAGTGAGTTCGGGGCTAGGCGGGAACGCGGGTGGGGGCCCGGAAGAAGGGAGGAGGAGGCCGTGCCCGCGAGAGCTTCCATTTGGGTCGGAGTTGAGGGGTGGAGGAAGTGAAAAGGCGGCGAGCGGCGGAGGGGGGAGAGAGTTCGGCGAGGCGGCTGGCAGACGGGGGAAAGGGGTTTGGCTTTGTGAGATTTTTGGAGGGCAAGTTGGAAAGAAAGGGAGACGTGCCTAATCTTGAGGCGTTGGATTAGAAATGGGGACCTCCTTATTCGTCAGAATATATATCTCACATCACCCCTTTTTGAAGAATGACGGAATCAGAGTGGAAAAGCCGTGTTGCCATTTAGGTCATCTCGTGTCATTTTCTTTCCATTTTTTCCTTTTGAGAAAATGGCAGCATGATCAGTCTTAAGTGACGCACAAATCTCAAAAGAACTTGTAGGGAATTTCACGAATAACAGCATAATGCAATGTTTTTTTTTTTTTACATTCCAAAAGCTTTTCTGATAGCATGATTAAGTTATGCACGCTTGACAGTCAGGAGATCACCACATATATTCCAGACAAAACTGAATGGGTGGTCAATAGTGAAAGAGGTAATCACAAGAACCGTGAAACACATCTAATACAACTTCTCTAAACATGAAATGAATTCGTGAAACAACAACGATTTGAAGTACAGTCTGTTCTACATTATTCACTACACTGGTTATGCACAAGTGTTATAAGGTGAAATCAATCGATACGTTCTTCAGCTTTAGAATCCACCCTTGCACCATTGTTTCCCTGCAATGATTCATTCATAAGCAGAATACTAATGAGCTGAATGTCAGTTCAGAAAACAAGTTTAGAACATAATGCGCTTGTTGCGGGCTAACCTTTACACAGACATAGATATAGTGAACATCAGGTTTTGGGCCAAGAAGTTCAATTATTGATGTGCTATCATCATTTAGAGGCAACGGTTTCGTCAGTTCCCATTTATTCTGATTAGAACTTTTTTCCCATCTATCTGCAATCATCCAGTTATAAAGCATAAGTACTTGTACCACGAATGAAAACCAAGCAATGTACACACAGTACTTGTGACTGACAATAATTGCAATCATAATTATTATTTTTTTAAAAAAAACACCCGTATAACATCAACGCAGATTGACCTCTGCTGATACCGTTGGTGTAACTAACCTATGACATGGAGCTTTACCGTCCAATATTGCATGTCCTCAGGATATGTAATCGGTAACTTGGGTCTCCATATGTGATCTACAGCATTTTGGGACTCATAATGTACAATGCTAGTAGTGTACGAAATAGACACCATCTAAGAACCAGACAGTGAGGCAGGTCATGTTACCAAAATGTAGACACCATTCTCCGTGAGGATTCTGTGAGAGAAATAAACATAAGTTGTAGTCAATTAAACAGAGATATCACCCAAAAAAAAATATATATGTATATCCATTACCTGTTGACCTCTTCTAGCATCTTAGTTGCATTTTCTTGCGAATTTTGGCCGCACTGAAATACAAGTAACACTATTGAGTATCAAACTGGGAAATGAAGTGTCCTGGCAAAAACTGACTCACCATAAGAGAATCTAGTGTTCCTGCGAGAAACAAAAGGGTTAGTACCAATGCATGTACAGATGTTAGCAGTCATTTCCATAAAGCTGTGATGTACTGCAATGATAATGTTACCTTTGTCAATAACAGCATCAAATGAACCAGACTGAAAATCCGACATGTTCTTTACATCCATCTTCATATCTATGCCAATTATGATATTTAATGAAAGCACAGGTTAGGCGGGATACACCCCGGAGGAATTCAAGGACAGGAGGTTAGCAGCAGAGTGTATACATTTAAGTTGAGGCTTGTCCTGGTATTTCTTCTTCATTTGATCAATTACCACGGAAGATATATCAATATTGACAACGTCTAGATAACCATCATCAACCATGTTTTCACCAAATACTGCAGCAATCAAAGGAATGTAACCGACATAAGTAATATCCGGTGTACCAGGGTCTAATGTAATAGACATCTGAACTGAAACACCACTGTTGACTCTTATACGCAGTGCCACCTAGTTTCTTATGTGTTGACTGAGTTTTTTCTTTTCGACCCTATTCAAGCTACTAGCTGAAAGCACAAACTATGTTTGCAACTACCAGACATATAATCGGTATAAGCAAAGAACAATAAAAGGTAGCATGAATGCCCACGCATTGAAACTGCAAAGAATAATAAAGGTCGCTGAACAAAAAATAAGTACAGAACTGCCATTTCCTTCCAACTTCTACTTGAACCAGCAGAAATGTGAGTGCGTAGCTTATATCATTATACTCATGAAGCAGTTATACTTTACTCAAGCACCGAAATGTAAATAAATGTTTCACTGTTTTTTACTTCTTTCCCTAAAATGTAAAGATTGCATGGTTCATTCATTGTTATGCTTTACATGCCGGAGGTCAAAGGCCATGCAATCAAAGCCTTCGATGAAATTGGACTGCGCTGCAACTTTATTCAACAAAGTATCTACAGCACATCTACATTGCGCGCCAAACTGATCCAACCCATAGTCAGGTCAGCCTATTTGAATCGCAAGAACGGACGTTCGGCCAAAGTGCTAATGGACCGTCGCGCCATAAACAAGTGTCAATATTCGCGATACGAAACAAGCACAGATTCCCTTCCCCTCCCCAACTCCCCTCACTAGAAGCAAATCCCACCCACCACTCGACTGGACCTCACCGGAGTTGCCCGCAGCCGACGAGGAGGAGGCGCTGGTGCGTGGCGACGTAGAGTCGGAGCAGCGGCGCGAGCGCGGGGTACTTCTGATACCAGTCGAAGGGCCCGGCCTCCTTGCGGTAGCGCTCATCCCAGTACCACGCTTCGCCGTACGCCTGCGACGTCGCGCCCCCGCTTCCCGTCATCCCTCCTTCCTGCTGCTCGGATCTGGCCGGGATCGGCGGTTGTTTGTGAGTGAGGGAAGAGCGGAGCGAGGCGAAGGAGCCTAGAGGATTCCGGATCGGCGATGGACCGGCGGTACTGAACGGGCCGACGAAAGAAGCGGTTTCGAAACTGAACCAAGATTGCGGCTCGGCCCAGAATTGAAGCCCTGCTATAGACGACGCTGGGATGTCCGACTGTTTACTGACCAAACAGAGCAAGCGTCACCCGATTAGGCAAAACACATCACGAAGTTTGTTGCTAAAAACGTGATGATAGAGATAGAGTAACGGAGATTACTGCCGTTCGGTCAGAACACGATCAAAACCAGTCGGACATGTATCATTTCTCCCAGAATTGTTGGGTCGGCCCAGGCATGTGTCAATCTTCCTTCTTTCCAATTTTTTCTCTTTTTTTTCAGCAATTAATATGAACTCATGTAGTAATGTTTCAAATTATTGGTAAGATCATGTGAGAAAAATCATTTGCAAGTGAAACAAAAGGATTTTGTTGTTGTTATTATTGTTTCAAAGGAAACGGCCGTAATTCTACCTTATTATTAACTTTATAAGTAGAAAGTACATCCACCAAGGGTACATAAGTGTTTTTTTTTCCGTGCATCATGATTTCCATCCATCTCTCTCTCTCTCTCTCTCTCTCTCTCTCTCTCACACACACACACACACCACACACACACACACCATCTCAATCATATTCAGAAACTCATATCTAAGCTAATGCCAAGCAAGGTCATTGGTGATTTAATCATTTGGTTATCTTACCGTGGACAAGTCATTCATCTTGGTTTATGAATGTTCAAGCAAAACAAAACGTGTGCTACTACAAAATTAACTGGGCTGATAAAATTTCACTTTGAGTACATCACCCAGATATGGAGGCTGGAGGCTGTCATAAGCACATCCAATTCTCACAATGAGATATAAATTCAATAAAGAGTCTCTATTCTTTTTGTTCTATTGCATCAACTTTTAGAACCTAACCTTGTGCACCATCGAGAAATATCTAAGCTCTAGTAATGTAGTATTGGTAACTTGTGTTCAATCATTAGTGTTTATTATGAATAAATTTGAGAAATTTTACAGACAAATAATTGAGGCGATTGAGACTCTAAGTGTGAATGGGTTTGACCATATAAAATGGGACATCTTACCCACTAAATATCATATGCCTTGTAAATAAGCTCCTTAAGAAAAAAAAAGGGGAAATATACTTATTAAGTATGAAGCTTTTATTTATTATCTAGACAACATTAATGTGATTAGACATTTATGTTAGGATCGTTTATTAGATCGGATTTCGTTCATGGATTGGTGTGCAATTGGACGTGTAGCATGAGAATTCTTTTTATATATATTCAAACTTGTTTTGCTTTTATTTGACTCCCACTGATCTAGCCATATGACGGGTCACCAAATTCGTTACAAAATTAGTAGGGATCTACACATTCAAATGAATGATTCGATTTCCTACTCAAACCATAGATAGTTAGCTCGTGTGCACACAAATCTACGATATATGGAGAATTTTAAGTGGGACCCCTTCCTTGACAGCACCGACCATCTTCTTGACTGACATAACACGGAAGTAAGTGTTTTGTCTTCTTAACTGTTCATTATGTTTCCTTCTGGCTGCTTATTTTTACTCATGTGTTATCAAAAAATGTAATAATATGCTAAGAAATTTTATAATGTCTCTTGATATTGACTATGTTAATTTACTTTTCATTCATCATCGCACTCAAATGAGTGAAAATTTGGTATGAATCATGTTTTTCCTTCGAGACAAGCAAATGACTACCTTTTTGACATATTAGGACATTTGACATATAGTTAAAAATTAGATTTCGTTCCTAAGTAATAGAATAGAAAAATTATAATGGAATTCTTTCTAAATAACTATTGTCAGACAATTAACCTAAACAATTTTGATGATCAACCGTATGACACTCTCAAGCATCCTAAACAAACCATACTTATATAGGCTCCTGGAAGAGCAAACGAGTTGATAGAAACGAAATATAAACCATGTGGGCATCAATAGCTTATTATTTTCCAATAAAGTGAAATATGCCTCTATAAATATCTTTCTATCTCCCCCCTAAACTTTATCCTTAGAAAAAGGTATACATAGAAAAATTTAGAATCTGTTAGTAATTTGGGTTGATAAATCTCTCAAGCCCTTCCTCCCCTTTTTTTTACGTGGTCTTGTCGTCTGGGGGTGTTCGTTTCCATCCCTCTAAATTTTAGCTCTCTAAAATGAAAAAAATCTTGCCATTTAGAAGCACTAAATAAAATTTATTGACAAAACTTTTTTGGACAGATGAATGCCCATTTCGAGACGAATCTAATGAACCTAATTAATCTATATTTTGCTACAGTGATGCTACAGTAACTAATCATCTAATCACGGCTTAATTACCCTCATTAGATTCGTCTCGCGAATTTGACCGGGATTCTGCAGTTAGTTTTGTAATTAAACTTTATTTAATACTTCTAAATAACAAGATTCTTTTTGATGTGACTTCTCTAAAATTTAACCCCCTGAAAACGAACATCCCTGTGCCATTTGCCAACAAACATCACGTTAACTTGTCGTGGGCATGATGGCCACCTTTGTCCACAAGGAAGCTCCCTCCTACATATGCCAGCTGCGGCATACATATGCGATGGACATACATATGCCAGCTGCGGCAGCACGAGCATAAATTCAAAGAACCATGATAAAAGAAAAATAATTGTACAATAGCTAGCTAGATTCT
>RWGY01000051.1:5043812-5115099 GCA_007726485.1 Eragrostis curvula | reverse complement strand
CGTGGATATTTGACAGATACTCATAATTACAGTCAAAAGTACATTGGGATGTGAGAATGACAAGTATAGTGATAAAAAATGAATGCTACAATGACAAATATTATGGAACGGAGGAAGTAACTATTAGCCAAAAAAGAAAAGAAAGAAATAAGAAGTCCCAACCTCGACAGCATTTAGGGGCACGTCACCAGATGATACAGCAGCAACCACATTTATCACAAGTGCAGCGACATTAACTGTAAGCTGGAACTGGATGAATTTTTGAATATTTGCATAGACAGACCGTCCCCACCGAACAACCTGAAAGAAGAAAAAGAGGCATAAATGCATAAGCCTAATATTCATAACTTCAAGCTTCACCCAAAAAAAAATTATGCAACAATAATTATTTCCTAAAGAATGCATCAACCAAGGATTTTTGCATATGCATTCAAGACTGTAGCAAGAAGCACAATAAAGTAGCCTCACAAAGTACATTTATAAAGTCAGCGGGCCAGCTGCAATTGGAATATAGCTTGTTACATGAAAATAAATCACTGTGCATCATTCATTTGAAAGTTTCTTAAAAAATTCTGCATGCTAGACCAACCTTGACAACTGATGTGAAGTCATCATCCAAGATTATAATGTCAGAGCTTTCTTTAGCAACTTCTGTCCCTGAAATGCCCATTGAAAGACCTATATCGGCCTGGACAACAAATCAAACAATTAGAACAATAAGATCTTCAATGTGGAAATGGCAATTTAACAGATCATTGACAAATTGAGTTAAACATTGCACCTCATGCAATGCAGGGGCGTCATTCGTGCCATCACCAGTAACAGCTACAACATGGCCCTTTCTTTTTAAAGCTTGCACGAGCAAAAGTTTGTCATTTGGAGATGACCTTCCCATCACCTGACACAAGATAATTATCTTTTGAAATCCAGAGGAAAGACTACGCCAGCATAGGCAACTCTCAGGCAAAGTGAACAAGAGGGGAAAGAACAACTTGATACATATGAGACATCTCATGATTTGCAAGCATTCTTGATGTTTAACAAATTTAACATGAGAGGGTGTGAGGGAGAGAGGTAGAAAATTACAAGTATCTTGTCAGCAACCTCTCCCCTTGCAATCTCTGACATCTCGCGGAACACTTTTCCCTCTATTACAAATGGCTCTGAAATAACACTATTTGCATCTAGTATACCACACTCCAAAGCTATGGCTTTAGCCGTTTCAATATTATCCCCTGTAACCATGCGCACCTGTTATTGCAAACACAGCAGTCATGAAGCAAGGCATCAGAGCAATATCATTTCCAGGGAAGAAATGGAAAAGTATCTACTATTAATAGACAAAATACATCAGATGGTAGGAAAGTGAACATGGAATGCAACATTCGGAGTAACATAGTTTTATACAACATGCAACTCAAACATAGTTAAGTTGTTAATGTTCTTTAGGAAGGAATCTACCAAGGTTACCCATGGCGCAAGCGCTAGTAATTACCATCAATGCTCTGGCATGGCTAGACAAGGTTTTGTGATCCCTTTTATTTGCTTTGGTTTTGTAAATTTCCATAATATTAGAACAGGGAAGTCCACACTCAGGTAGAGTAGGATCCTTTCCAAGTCTTGATGTTGGTTTTCCACGCCTGCCACTTTATTTGTTCTTTCAATATTAAACATTTGAAATAGAAATCCTAGGTTATCCTTAAGTAATAGGAAAAAGTTACATGATACAATTCTGAAATAAGAGTGTCACTATCGAAAACATCGCTCGTTTATTTCATGAACTTAAAAGGCACCACATAATTACAGAACTGAATTGTACTGTGTAACATAATGTATTACGCAACAAGAGTACTGCATTTCAGACCGGCAATCGCATAATACTGTTCATTAATAAAAAAAAGGAAAGGAAAATGTATAAGTAATACAGACCTTTACACCAGCACTGGTGCATAGTCGTACAGCATCCCTCACTCCTGGCCGACAAGGGTCCTACAGGAGAACAAACTCTTTTATAGCCATTGGCCATTGCTGAATGCTATAATCTTTTCTTTTTTGAGTGGTGAAAGCCCACATGAGTTGACTGAACAGCAGAAAAGAGATATTATGCCAGTTCATATATCCATGGGAGATGATAAATCCTATGAAGAGTGTCATGCTGAATTATACTATAACATCTGTATGGAACTATGCAACTCAGCCAAATTACGCTGTTATGTTGTTCATCAGAATAAGATGCCATGTTCATGAAACATATACGTGACTGGAATACTAGATATATAGTGCTGGACTACAGTCAAGTATTTAGCAGACATGAATTCCGGTTACTGTCAAACAAGCAGGAACTGTCAATCTTGGAACGTAACCTAATAACAACAAACCTTTATTCCGACGATGCCAAGCAGAGTCAGGTCATCCTCCGGCAACTTCCAGTTAGCTATGTCTTCCTCCGGGATCATTTCAGCCTTACAAGGACAATATGCAAAAGCAACACACAGCGCAATGATTTGCTGCCATGCCTTCAATTGATTTCTGGTACTCATCATACTGCAAAAACAATTCAAGTGAGTCTCAAATAATGACAAATAACCAAATAAACAAGTTAGGTGTGGCATATTACCTTCGCAGTACTCATTGGATGAACCAAACCCTCAACAGAAAGCCAGCTTTTGCAAGATGCTAACACTATCTCAGCTGCACCTTTCCAATGGATGTGAACACCATTTTCTGCCTGCAGTTTCAGGAGTCAGACAGCACCAAGATAAACAAATTAGGGATAACAAGAAATACAGCACAAAAGTTTTCATTGACAAAAAGAACTCGTTGGAGAGAACAGGTCATAGGTCTTCGCACATGAACATGCAATCATGAAAAAGCCCCTCTTAATGCACCGAAAGCTAATAACCAAGAGGAAATTGGCTGGTTCACAGGCACAGTAGAGCAGCGTCTATTTTGTTCTCTTTTGTACAGACCCTCAATGTTTCCTTTCTATGACTTCTTATGTACAGTTTATTTTTATTCCTTTTATTGAATAAATCACACAGGGGGGCCTATCCTGCTGTATTCACCCTCAAATAAAAAGCAGTGTCTCTAAATTTGGCAAGTTTAGAAATACTCTGTACGCCACAATTCAAATTAGCACAAAAGATCCATAGTGAAAGAATCAAGGGAGTGATGATTTTGAAGGCCTTAAACATGTGCAGATTTCAGAACAGAATATAGCTAGAACCAATCCTCCTTCTGAGTCATAAATTAACAGTTTTTACATGAATAATTGTTCAACTTTATGCATAGCTCTCACAGCAATCATATTGATCATTAGTTAGAACTTACTTGAAGATATAGGAAATATGGCATAAAAGAATCGCATGTGACGTACATCAGCACGTTACATTATGTCCCAACTACAAGTTCTACAGACTAGGGATTGCAAAACTATAGCACTAGAAAGGAATATGAATAATTTATTGATAAATCCAATTTTTGACATAAAAATGCAATGCTTACACTACCTGTACTGCAACAGCACCACGTTTCTTCTCCGAATTAAACGGGAAAACATGAAGAACTGAAGACTTTGATCTCACATCATGGAAATCCATCCCTACCTGTGCAAAGGGGGACGGTCAAGTCAACCAAAAGAGAAAAAAAGGAACTTGGAAAAATACTGAAGAATTGAACGAACATTATTAATACCTTAAGGCCCCAAGAAAGAATGGCCTTTTCAGTTGGTGAACCGGTAAGTTCTGCTTCTCCCCCATCCTATACAAAGGATAAGCATGGATGTAACCTCGTGTAACATGACAGTTGATATACATGAGCACTATGGTTGATTCTTACAGCTCAAGTTTCAAGCTTATTACGGGTTGAAATAGTAAAAGCGGGGTAACCTAATTATTTTTTGTTTCAGCTCTTAAACTGGTTATGAGCTCGTTTGCTTTTGTCGCCCAGTTTCACACAGCTAATGAGCTAATTACCTGTTCTTGAAGCTCATACTAATTTTACTGATTGGTGTAATTAAAAATTTGATAAGAGTTCATTATTTTTGATTCTCAACCAGTGTAACAATGAGTTTCCGTAAGGGATGTGGTTTTTTTTTTTTGGGGGGGGGGGGGGGGGGGGGGGGGCGGGTTGCTCTACTGTACCTCAGGCAGAAATACAGTTCCAGTTGTGTTTTGTGCAATTCCTTCAATAATAAGTGATGAAGTGCTGGCTGACATTTGGCTTGTATCATGACAGGGGTCCAACTTTGTTCCGCCAAAATATGCTTCCACAACTGTCATCTACAAGATCAGTTTCGTATGATTCACCAACATATAATGGTGGCAGCAAATTATGAAATGTCAAGATTAAAACAGAAGTAACACACAACATGATCATTGTATTAGATAACAATGGACATAGGCATGCCGTTATTTTATAATCAAATGGAAAGTCCTGAACTATCATTCAGTAAGCTCAACATCTTGGGAATATACCGTAACTAAACTTTAAATTACAAATGATGGGTAATTGACTTCACAAACCTTATTTAAGGTAAGAGTTCCTGTTTTATCGCTACATATTGTGGTAGCTGATCCCATTGTTTCACATGACGAGAGCCGCCTCACCTACTTAAATAAGTTAAATAAAAGAACTCTTTTTATCCAGGCAATGTTTTATACATATAGTTGGTTAATAGTGTTGTTTTACCAGTGCTTTGTCTCGCATCATCTTTTTCATTGAATATGCAAGCCTGAAAAAAAATCAATACAGATTGTTATGCCCCTGAAAAATCAACAGAACTGCACAAGTGGGACTTTCATACGTCAGTGTTACCGCCAATGGAAGTCCCTCGGGCACAGCAACCACTACAATAGTCACCTGTGGATACAAGAGAAAAGAATCATTGGAAACTTTTTGAAATCTGATCATGGTACTAGTTTTGTACTAATCAAATTAAGATTGCATACAGCAATTGTCAAGATTCTAATTGCCCCCATGAATCCTTGTTTCACACGAGTAGTTCCAGCAACGAACTGGGGACTTCCATCAGATTCGCGGTATGCCCAGTAAATATCTGTAGTTGGTTTAACATCAGTCAGAGAGAGTACATTTGTGGAAGTTGCGTTACTGGTTAAAAATACCTTATCCAAAGCACGACAAGTACTGCACCGGCCACTGAAAGGCCCACCAAACCAATGAAAGTTGCAACACCGTTCAAGCGACCTAAAAGGTACCAAAGCCAAAGCCATAATAAGAGGAAGCCCTCAGTGTTTGTGCATTCAAGGATATGCACTAAAGAGAATAACCTGTAGTGGTGTTTCTTCTCCATTATCTTCTGAAAGGTTAGCCATCAACTGACCCCATTCAGTATTGGTACCCACACCAGTTACCTGTTCATTTGATGAGCAAGATGTAAGGTTAAGTTATAGTTATTTATCCATGAAAAAGACAATACTAAAAGAATAATAAGTTTAAAAGTTTTCTGTACAGAGACATGGAAAAAGTGTGCTCAAGTCCAGATGTTGCTGAAACTTAGAGATTGCTAAACTCACCAACATAGAACCATAGCCATCTGCAACCTTGCAACCAGACATCAAGAAAGGTGCCTTTTGGTCCTTGTGAACCTAGAACAATACCACGTCATAAAATCAAATAAAGGAGCATTTGAGAGAAGCAACAAGCTTTTTTTTCCACGGACTCACAATTTTTGACTCCCCAGTCATACTTGATTCATCTATTGCTAGAGAATGGCCTGATATCAGGATACCATCAGCAGGAACCTGGATGAGAAAAACAATTTTAATCGGATTATTTTACATAAAAAATAAACCGAGTAATAAAAATTAATAATATACCATCTTACTTGGTCACCAATTTTGAGGGGAACTACATCACCAACAACGAGGTCAAATATAGAAGCTCCAGATCTTTTACCACCTCTAACAACCTAGCCAAAAGAGACCAAAAAAAAAAAAAATCAGAAACACAACTAGTGGCAGAACGTGAACCAAAACATCAGGGTGTAGAGTGTCGGTGTTTTGGGGGATGGCGGGTAGGGTTGGAGCCCAGCTTCGCCTCTACAAGGCTCCACCAGTGAACTGAACCACTGAACAGTACATACTCCATACTAACAAGCACTACACACAAAAAATGGTCACATGATGTAACAATACTCACCTCCACTTGTATGTTCTGTTTCTCCTCATTAAGATGCCGAAACTGAAGTGATTGCCTGTAATCACTGATTGCTGGATGGATAGTAAGGATATGCATTAGAAGACACCAAATTGTGAGCAGAAGAAAAACACGGCTAAAAACCAGATATTTGTAAATCCAAATATATTACCAGTAACAAGTATCACAAGGAAAACTGCCAAGAAAATACTTCCACCATCATACCATCCTTCATCTAACACCCTAATAAAAAGGTGTTAAATAAATGACCAAAAATGGATAACTCACAGCAGTCTTTAGTCCATAACGCATGGAGAAGAGTGAAAAATGGAAAGTTGTATCTAGTAGAAGATGTTGTAACATAATACCTCTGTTGTCATACCCAACGTCAGAGATATGGCGGCAGCTACCATTAGAATGGCAAGAGTCAAATCTTGGCATGCTTCAAATACAAAAAGCTGAGAATTAAACATAATAGCGTAAATTTTGACAGAAACATTTAAGCAACAATATTGATGTGACACGATAAAATTTGATAGGCCAATGTCTGTTGCAATTTAACAAGTATTTTTGTTTTGGAATTTTGAAATATATTTCCTTTCCCAGTTTTCATCTCCTTCTCCTACTAGGAAGTTGATGTTGAAGTGTATAAGTGAATTGCCTACCTTCTCCCATTGGCTTAAGCTTTTGGTTCAACTGGTTAGTGCGTTCACTCTAACATGTATCAGGGCCAGGAGGTCTCGAGTTCAAATCCTGGTGGAGGCTTTATTTGCCTGCATCCTTTTATTTCCACGTTTGCGCCTTTATCTCTGGCTGCACGTGAGTGGGGGTGTTGAAGTGTATAAGTGAATTGCCTACCTTCTCCCATTGGCTTAAGCTTTTGGGTTCAGCTGGTTAGTGCGTTCACTCTAATATGGTATCAGGGCCAGAGGTCTCGGGTTCAAATCCTGATAGAGGCTTTATTTGTGCCTGCGTTCCTTTATTTCCACGTTTGCGCCTTCATCTCTGGCTGCACGTGAGTGGGGGTGTTGAAGTGTATAAGTGAATTGCCTACCTTCTCCCATTGGCTTAAGCTTTTGGGTTCAGCTGGTTAGTGCGTTCACTCTAATAGTTGAAACCAAGTGATTACTCAAATTACCAGTATGTTTTCCGTTTCTTGCGAGGATATGTATTTGACCCATAGATGTTCCTCCTTTGTAACAATTCATCCTCATTTGGATTAATTCCCCTGTCTAAATTACTCTTCAATAAATCTGAGAGGCCCCTAACCTGAACAGAAGAATATCATTATTGTAAACAAAGTTTAGCTTTGAGAGGTGGCAAAACAAAATGAATCTAGTTCAGCATTAACTTACTCCTCCGACTTCTTGAAGAAGAACATTACTATGATCCCTGTTTAATGTTGTAAGCTTTTCCGGTTCAATTGGAAAACTATGAGAGGCCGTGGCAACATTATACCACTATAAGCTTCTGCCCAGAGAAAGAACAAGAATATAACACAAGAATATAAATTAGAACGTACACAAGAATGTATAACGATTATTAAACACAAGTGTAAACTGATACAGCAGCAATAAGCTGACTCCGGAGAGGGAGAACTGACGACTTAAAGTACAAAATGACTTGACGTATGAGACTAGTGAAAATGTAATTAACGAAATGAATTACTATGGCGTGTAAGCATTTGAGTTCAATATCACATCATTATTGTTTATATAGATTGCACAATTTGTAGACTAGGTTGCCAAAAAAAAATTTAATCACTAGCATTCCAAACATGACATTGAGTAAGTAACTACCTTGCGATGGAGCAGTAATAACTGAAGGCATGTTACTACATAACAGGACCTCGTATGTTTCATCAAAAGCATCGAACATATTTTTTTTTAAACTACTCAAACATGACTGAGCACGAAACAGAGGTCAACAATGTGAAGTACCTGCACCATTGATATCCTTCTGACCAGCTTCTTTGAAAAGAAATGCTGCCTGGAAAGTACACTTTTAGAATAAAAAACTGAACAGCCAGATGAGGAAATAGGATGTCTTGGCAGGCAAATAACACAGTACCCGTATACTTGTGCATGGGACCGGATCTTCCTTCTTATCATCTCTTTCTCTTCCTCCTTTTTAAGGTCTAGAGTATATCTAAAGCGACGTGAAGCATTGAGCACAAGAGCAGCTTGCTGAAATGAAGACAATACCATATTTGTCAGAACTCAATACTAACAAATAGAAGGCATTTTCACTTCGTTCACTGTCCACAATGAACTTCCTCTATCGAAAGGCATTTTCACTTTTACCACAGCAAGTTATCACAGACCCAACTATGACGTAAAACAGGTATTTCATTGTGGTAAAATGGATGTAAGATTTTTTTTCTCATAATTTTCCCACTGTATGAAATATATAAATGTATAAATATATAAATCACGAAATTATGCAGCAAAATAGTTTAACTTAGGTTTATTGGTTTAAGAAGAGTTTTGGCAGCACGAATGTGCATATCACTAGCAGAGTTCAGGTTTTGTGTTTTTTGTCTAACAGGCTACAAATGACTGTTCGACAAACACATACACAGAACACAACTTTTGGATCCTAAAATTTATTCGTAGCTTAATTTTATTCCTCTTTTCTTCATGCCCAGCCGAGATTCATATGAAAACGGCCACGCTCTAAATCTCGAAATGCCGCCGTTAGAGTCCACAGTCACGATCATCCAGGCCAGACATGGTTTCAATTCTCGAGCATTTTCAAACCAACAGAGTTCGGAGTGAACACTGCTCAGTGTCACTCCCAAAATCCCACTTACAACGCCTCACTCCCAAAATCCCACTTACAGCGCGACTGGGATCCCCGGCACAAACCACGATCCGAATCCAAATTAAACCAAACAATCATCACGTCATCAGATAACAACAGAGGCGAGGCTGAGATGAGATCACGTACCCTCCACCGGCGCAGCCGATCGTGCGGCGCGTTCTTATGCGGTATGTCGAAGGCGTCGTCGAACACCTCCTCCTCCTCTACCTCGACCTCGGCTCCGCGGCCTCCTCCGCGCCGCCAGGCACGTCCGGCGAGCGGATCTCCGGCGCCATGCCCAATAAGCGGCGTCCGCCTTCTCAGGAGAGACGACACCGACGGCCCCCTGTACGGCACACACGAGCATCTGTGTCATGACTAGACTACGAGATCGCCGGCTTCACACGAGCACCGGGCGGGCGGGAAATCGATCAATCGCCTCACTCACCTGAGTCACCTCGGCGACGTGAAGCTTCTAGAAGGTTCGCGATCCGGCTCACGGGCTCCCCGCCGCAGTAGTACCTCGCCGCTTCAGACTCTCTCTCTCTCTCTCTCTCTCTCTCTCTCTCCGAATCCTGTTTTGTTCTCTTCTTCCTCGGCCCGCATTTCCGGTCGGGAATGAGGACTCGTTCCCTAGGCCATGAAGCTTCGAGGAAGCTTCTTGCGGCGCATCACACTGCCACGTGGGTCCAGGACGAGTGGACCCGCCAGCTCGCGATGGGTAAGGCAGGGGGCCGCGTCAAGCATTGGCGGACGGAGCGGTAGGTATGGCCCACACTGTCAGTGGGGTTGTTTTTGGCGGGAGGCAACGATCGGGAGCGTGGGCCGGGCTTTGGCGCGGCGCGTGTAACTGCCATGTTTGAAAAAATGGAAATGGAAAGGCTCGTCAAGATCCAAACAGTGACAAGATCAGTAGTGACCAGGGTAAATTGATATGTAAAGAACCTTTGCGATGTATAAATAAATATGAGGAGTGGTTTAATTCGAGTAGAAATTGCTTCGCCTATCCACCATCCTAAAATATATGACTAGGAAAATAAGAGGCTCGAGAGTTTTTGTTCTACAGTGGGATCCGCTCATGTTTACCGGCAGGGGCGAAGCCAGGATCATCAGCCGCCGGTGTCATTCGCATTTTTTATTGGTGTCATTAGCATTGTTAACAACGTTTGAGTAGTAATTTGCACTGAACTTCCCAAAATCCGTCGGTGTCAGCTGACACCGACGGATGGCTGTAGCTTCGCCCCTGTTTACCGGTGACTCAGACTTGTGAATATGCAAAAAAAAAGATGTAATGTTGCTATCTCTTGTTTGCCCAGGTGTCACATATCGATCTCAGGAACGTGGCCAAAACGATGTTACAATTGAGGGCCATTGACTGTCTTATCGTTTTCCAATAAAATAAAAAAAAAGGTAGTATGTCTTATCGCCATCAAATGGAACTTGCTTGCTGTTGCAAAACTACAACCATAAAAAAAAACGCATCTATGATTGCCGAGGAGACAAAAGGAATGCTGACAAGTCAGCATTATTGGTACCATATTTTTTCCGATCCGATTTGCTCACGTTCGGTCTTCCTCCGAAGTTTCCATTGCGTGTTCCTCACTTCGCCGCAAACCCGGGTTAATGCATGCTCATACTGTCATACAGTGCCAGTACCCGCTTAATTATAGTACCTGAGTACTCTTATCATCTCCCTTTCGGTCCAGTCGGCCTCACCGTTTACTTGCACGTCGAGAAGAAAGAACAAGAGAGAATTTGCTGTTGACAAGCCAGGCGCGGTGGCTGGTGGCCGACCGCGACCGCCGGCGGCGAGCCCTCGTCCTCGCCAACTGCGGCCGGCAAGAGAGCGTGACTCGCCGTCGCTAACTCCACACCCTGCTGCAAGTCCGCGGGATGGCCAGGATAGTGGAGTCATGCTATCACAGTCAGCAGCTTAGCAAGCACATGGTTTCCAGATCAGGTCAGGGGATATGCAGACAGGCTGGAGCAGATCGGGGGGTCCGGGGACTACAGAGTTTCCAAATAGTTTCCACCCACTAGCTAGACCAACATGCTTGCCAGCTCTGACTGATCACAGAAATTCTCAAGCCAGATTCAGGCGCTAATAAACCGTCATCACATGCCAATGACTTCGGATTCCAGCCCACTTGCCATTTGCATGTGCGGTAAGTACTAGGTTGTATACATAAAAAGTGGAAAACTGGTCATCTGGACTGCATGCGTCAGGAATGCCAGAAATTCGGAAAATACAACAGATTTTGTATCTATATCCCAATGAGAAGGGCCAGAAATGCAAACATTTTCACGGTGTACAAAATTGTTTCGTTCAATGGGAATACACTGCCTGGCTGGATTACCTATGATTCATTTTACAGAGTATGGAAGAGCTTGAGATTTTCTGACATAAACGCCTGCCAAGGTATCTGGCATCTGCACGGTGAATTCTAGAAAGCAAGGTCTTTTTGCAGTGTAATGCTACCTACAGCTATCTTGAGGAACATGAAGCACAAGTCTACAAGCTCCGGTAGTCCATAACAGTGACTTCATCTTCAGGAGCATCAAGGTCTTGGTAGCTGCAAGCAAGGTGAAAACTGCTGAAGAAGTGTACCCCAAAAAAAAATGTGTAGAAGAAAAGAACTAGTCTGAATATCTATTGATAGTTCATATCAGTTATTCAAATAATTTTTCCATATAGCTGTTCAGCAGCACAAATTTTGCATCATAGCACACTTTGAAAAAATAACTACTCAAGCACAATTTTTTCCATATATTTTTAAAAGAGTAACGTAATACATGTAATTATTCTTGGATGCTGAAACTAGGAACATGGCTGAGTACGTCCCCGGACTGCAGATGCAGCTATATACTCGATCCATTCGTGAGCTAGAAGATATCTTCCAAGGTGCACACGTATGAATAAATCCAATAGTACGCAGGTAAAATGGAGAGTTTCAATTTGTTGATCAGCTAAACTTTCTTGTGAAGCGTACAGATTTGTAGTTTATGCTGAGAAAGATTCTCAACTAAGCAGATCATGGTAATGTCAGATAGAAAGACGTCAAAGATTATTCAAGAGACAAGGTAATCAATAATGCCTTTGTCTTTTAGGATCATGGTTGCTTCTGACCAAGTTTCAGAATGTTGAAAATTCAGTGCTACCATTGAATGCTGATGAATTTCTGGTAATAAAAGTGCACAAATAGCTGAGATCAAGATTTAAGTACTAAGTACTGACCTCCGTATTCTACGAGGATCATGCGGAACAGGAGGAGCAGTGAAAATTGGAGACGGACCACCCATTGGAGGAATACCTCCCCTCCCTGCTTTTCTAGGATGGGGAGCCACAGGTGGCTCAAAAGGAGGTGGCCCACCCTGATCCCTCATCATACGCATGGCGACTTCCGGTGGTGCAGGAATAAAAGGGCCTAGCGGACTGCAATGGAAATGAAGATGAATCAACCATAAGTACATTGACAAAACAAGTAAGCGGAAGTTGCAAACTTACCCAGCACCAGGCACGGGCATCAGCACTGGAGGAGCAGGAATATCTGGAGGAAAGGCACCATGCATCATTGGATCACCATACGAATCAAATATAGGATCATCAGGGTTTTCACCAGGCCCATCATGTGGCGGTGAGTCAGCATTCCTGTCAAATCTACGACCGCGTTCATCTCTCAGCCGACTCTCTATTGGAGGCCGTTGCCTTCCTTTTCCCCTCTGAAAATTGATCATACAAACAATTACACAATAAAATCAATAATTTGCAAGTTAGTATAAATGTAGCGACAAGGCTTACTGGAGCAGATTGCTGCATGATAGGTGTTCCACCAGGCGCCTTTGGGTCACTGCATCCAAAATAAATGCCATGTTATTATCTTGAAACTTCGAAAGATAGCTTGCTCAAAAAGGAGGACAGTGCAGAAAACATACTTCATATAGTTCTCAAAGTAAACATCCTCCCTCACTTTTGAAGTCAGCTCAACCACCACGTCTGTATGCTTGAGTTTCAAATGCTTCTGGACAAACTCAGGAGCATGGAACAGTTTCGTGCATCCCTTGGCACCACAACCATACTTCCACCCATATTTTTCATCCCTTATTTTCCTAACATATGGATCCAAGACGTCCAGTAGCAGCTGCATCAATCTTCTCCTTTGCCTTCAATGTCTCTAACGGATCCTGACCTTCAATCCTGTCTCGCCAGAATGAATCAAGTTTATTCTCCCATTCTGTTGCATTTGAGCTAGCCCCATTATATGTCCTCGCATCAGCTCTCACATGGCGCAGGCCTTTGGGTTCATTTGTCTCCGACATACCATAATAATCCACACCATGGATGCGCCACAAATAGGTAACAAGAGTGTCCAGCAACTCGACACCCTCAAGACCCTTCACAGTAGATGATCCCCGTATAATGACAATTGGCGGCTCAGACTTGTCATTGTCAGTAGCTGAGAGAACATTGTTCTCAATACCCTTCTCGGCATCAAGTTACAAATGAGAGCTTGAGCCTGTTCAGTGTCAGCTCGAATTCGACGAGCCTCAGAACTAACTGGATGAGCCTTGGGAGCAGCATAATATAAATCATCAGGACCCTTTCCAAGTTTCCCCTTTTTCCCATTTTCATCCACATCATTTGCAGTTACACTGCTGTTATTTCCAGATTTGCTCACCACCGAACCAGTTAACCCAGGACCACTGCACAACACAAACAGAAGTAAATGTCAAGGTGTCAAGCTACGAGAGATAGAGGGAGGGATGACTGAGGAGGGAGCATCTCACGTGTCCAGACTTCCATTCTGCAGATCTAGGAAGAACTCATTTGCCGTAGTTCTTGCCAGTTCATTCCTTCTGCTTGAAACAAAAATAATTATAGCTTACTTGGAACAGACTTTGAATATTGATAGTACGAATATTCGAGAGCATCAGCAGAAGGGAAATCAGATGGACAAATTAGACCAAGAAAATAACGAACCTTTCTATGACAGATTCAAGGTTGGTAGGATGATATTTGTTCTTTAACCTACAACAAAGGCAATAGAAGCAAAAGGTTAATGAATAAAATAAGACATTGGATAACATATCAAAAGTCGTAATCCAAACAAAAATGTTACCAATCCTCATTCTTATGGAGGTCAAAATATGCTTTCTTCTGAGTTCTGATGTACTCTGACTTGTACTCCTCGTATCTAAAGATAAGACATTCAAAAGCGTGAGGTTTTTATTTCACATTAACCATGCTGAAATCATACTGCACACAGAGGATAAAGCTGGTTCATCACAGAAATATAATCTGCCAAAAAATTACATTCCAAAGATAGAGACTTGGATAGCACACCTGCTTTGAGCTTCAACTGGTGAAATATCATCTTCAAGCTCCTGGAATGAACTGCTTGTATGACATCAGCCCCTCCCTATAGAGCACAATGTTAAATCATTTTTTGTTGTGTCATGGGCATATATATTAGAGAACCCTGAACCCAAGAAGTGCGACCATGCCAATAACCGGCAGCTGCACCACAAGGGCAGGGTTAGAAGATAGTGTAGGAACTTTGATGTTTTTCTTTGCACCAAATCCCTCCTTATCTATAGTAGGCTTTAGACTTTTTTTCGCAGGGGCAAGGCATAATTATTTGCAGGTAATGTACTAATGTGCATGTCTTATGACTAATAATAAACTGAATGATGGGTCAGAAGCTCATCGCTTTGATGCTGGACTAAACCATGTGCCCCAATTGCAGTGCAGTGATGCAACAAGCATAGCAAGCCCAATAAAAGGCGCATATCTCAGCGGTATAATTTGATCTCAGCTAAGGAATAATAGTGGAGATAATAAAGTACATAAAACAATCCAGATTTACATGCGTACCTACGATTCCCAGGGCCTTCATTCCATCCACCACGTCCAGAATCCGACCAATCTATACATCATAGGAACAACAACAGTCAGAGGCAATCATTAACAAGAAATAACATCAAATATTGGCACAAACCGAAAAGAAAAACGCTTTGGAACCCACAAGTTTTAATCAACGCAACCTGTCTTTCTAGTAACATGCATTTCACGTTTGCTTTTATTCAGGTCCTGTCAGTGAGTACACACTGACTACATGTTGCATGCTTGACAGCCTCATTGAGGTCAAGGCAGTCCTAATGGCTAAATTACAAGGCAAATCAACTACTGCCTTTGTATTTTTTTGCTACCAGAAAAACAACGAAGGTAATAGGTTCAGACAATTATTCAACCTCCAGTGGAACTTAAAACAACTAGCATGTGTTCTGAAATGACAACTACTGGACAAGCTCCCACCCACAAACTCATACCTGGTGCACGATTCATGTATCGTCCATGGCCTCTGTCATCATCACCCCTTCTTCCCATACCACCGTGATCCCTGGGAGACAAAGCTTAACACTTTAAAATGTGCAAGGGGGAAAAATTTAAGGATAAGCAAACACCTAAACAATCATGTAGTTTTCAACCTTTCTGTACGTAGCTGGTACAGGGATGAGAAGATTTCAAAATCTACACGACACAACCAGGAAGAATTCAAAGTGTTTGCAGGAAGCTTGGGTCACTAATGGAGCTGCAAGCACTCTGGACGCTTGCATGTTTTTACTGTGATGAACCAATTAGCAATGTCCCAAGTCCTAACAGACAAATAGCCTAAGGATGGTGAGACTGTAACAAACCTACTCTACCACTTCGCTCAAATGAAGGCCGCGGCAGAAACAAATGGCATGAGCCGAAACCCAACCCCACGCACTGAAAGTCTGGAAGCCGCAACACTACACAAATATAGTTCCTCTAATCTAGCACCGGCCGATCTAGGGCAGCATCCAGCAAGCTCTGATCTTTTCCTCCCAGGTTCAAAAGCTGAACACACCCCATCCCGCCCGGGTCGTACGGAGACACTCACCTCCTGTCGTCATGCTCGAACCCTCCTCCCCCGCCCCCGCCGAGGCGGCGCCGGTCGAACCCGCCGCCCTCCCTGCGGTACCTTTTGTTGTGCTGCTCCGGCGGCGGGGGCCCGGGCGGCGGCGGCGGGAGCACGGGCGAGGAGCGGCCGCGCTTGCGGTCGCCGCCGGCAGGGGGCGGGGACGGCGACTTCGCGCGGCGGGGCGCGTCGGCTACCTCCGCCATGCGCGGGGCCTGGGACCCTAGGCCTAGGGGGGTGGGCGGTGGCTGCCTTGATCTGTGGAGACAGGATCTCTCGGGTCGGGTCGGGAAGCGGAAGCGAGGAGGAAGACGACGCGGAGGGTGGTGGGCCGAAAGAGCAAGGATGGGGTGAATTGGTTGGGGGACGCCTAGCGAAAATATTTGATATGGTATGGTGGGTGGGACATGTTTACGGGTCCACCTGGCATTGGGACAAGATTTGACTCTCCTTGCGTACACGGCTGGGTACTTTTGAGTTGTGATTCTTGTGACTTCACTAGTTTGGTTGAAACTGAACGAAGCAGCAGGAAGATCTCTTTGCTTAAAGTATGAAAATCCGATTTGTAAGGTAGAATGCTTTCGATACTTTGACGTGGAAAGCGAAAGTTAGACATTCGTGTCCTGGTCTTTCGAAAAAAAGACATTCGTGTCCTAAAGCTAGCCGTATGTACGTATCCTAAAATAAAAAAGACGGTTCAATTTCACGAGACATTCGTTTGGAACCAGTAAGAAGAAGAAGAAGAAGAAGGAAGAACTAGTACGAACTTCGAAGTGGTCCTGCTCCTGCGTGTTGCCAGAAATTGCTTTTGCTAACTTTGGCTTGAATCTGAAACATTCACGCATTCCACATGCTGCGAGACAATAATGCTTGGTATTAGCAAGCACATTCAGCAGGTTGATAGCACCCAACCCAAACAGGCAAAGTTTCCACATGCGGCTTCATGCGCAAATGCAGGTAGTTGGAAGGCAAACACCCAACCAGGCAGAAATGCCATTCGCGTGGATAATCATCAGCCGCATTCACGGTACAACCATGTTGTTGCGTCCATTTCAGGTAGAGAGACAGACGAATGTTCTAGCACAGGAATGTCCTAAAATGTAAACATTGGTTGATTTTTCAACTTCATATTTGACCATTCGTCTTATTCAAAAAAATTACAAAAATATAAAAGAAATAAGTCATATTTAAAATATATCTAATAATAAAACAATTTGTAACAAAATAAATAATATTTTCATAATTTTTTTGAATAAGACGAATGGTCAAACGTGATCTTTAGAAGTCAACAAGTGCTTATATTTTAGGACGGAGGTAATAGCACGCAAACGGTGTGGACATTGATGCTTATGCTCCAGATGCGGGGCAAAAAAATTATACGCAAGGGCAGATGTCAATATGCAGATCATGAAAGAGAAAATTCCTTCTATAACCTCATAACAAATGCAGCTGCCTTCCATGACCCTTTTCAGATTGAAGTTCCTTATGACGCCCAAAACCAAATTTCTATTCCCTCCTTGGCCTTCTGTCACTGCTCCCGTGAAAAATCCCTTCCGAGCAATGCAAAAAGACAATTTTACCCTCAGCTCTCTCTCTCTCTCTCTCTCGTCACAGCTCATGTCAGCGCCCGCGCCGCTTCGCGTGCAGCCAGGGTGCTCGCCCTCACGCATGGATTCAAGGGGCATCGCCGCGGGCTAGGGCGCGTCAGCCAAGCATGCGTGCGGTTGAGGCAGCCGGTGTCAACGCTTCAGAAAACAGGGATTCCAGCTAGCAGTTCGCTGCGGGCTGCCTCCGGTCAGGGTGAGGGCAACATTGTGTCTCATTCGCGAAATGGTTTAGATTAAACTGGATCATTAGTTCTCAAATATTAGGTCTCTTTTAAAATAGATTGGATCCGAATACAAGTTTTGGACTTGACAAATTAAATTGTTGGGCAATCATAAGAAGGCTAGGCATGATCTGAAATGTTTTAGTTTTGACATGGTTGTCGATTCGGAATTGACAAATTATAAGGACCTTGTTCAATCGGTGTTAGAGCAGTTCCCTCCTTGTTATGTAGAAGTAGCACATGTCAAACTGGAAATAACAAATCACTGTTGTGTGGAAATAGATACCTCTTTGTGCAATTATTATGAAACTAAATTAGAAAAATACTCATTTCAAAAAAAAAACAAGGCAACATATATAATTTCGAAACAAAATACAACAGTAAATTAATACTCATATTTGCACAAATTTTTGAATGTGACTGAAGTTCATTCCAAATTAGAGATAAAATGGTATTTTTACCCTCTAGCTAGCACCGTTAAGTCTTAAAACTAACGGAAAGGCCAAGGAGGGAATCGAAATTTGGTTTTGGTCCTCATAGGGAACTTCAATATCAGGAGGGCCATGGAAGGCAGCCGCATTTGTTCTGAGGCCAATTTTATTAGGCGGTATCATTTTCCTCGCAATTGTATAATCAATCTTCCAGCTGAATCAAGGCATGCTATCATTTCACAATGCAACGCGAATGGAATGCTGATAGCCTGATATGATGTGATCGACCATTTCCTCCTCCATTGAGGATAACCAAGTTCGTCACAAACAGCATGTGCATAAGCATTATTATTGATCTAGCAACACGAGCATATACACAATCTTCAACACATGGGTGCCGCGATTCTCATTATTAAAGATACAGCCACCATATTTTGCACTTATGCAAGCTACCAGCTACATTAATAATCCTTGGTTCTCAGTCGAAATAAAACCTTACACCATTCGCCAAAACTGAGTAAAGCCAGCTTCTGCAATCTTCAGTCTATTTGCTGCTTGTCTTGATTATCTTGTGAAGTGCTCTCTTGGCTTCCTCCAGAGTCTCAACCTTGTGAGGCACATCAAACGCTAGCCTCTGAATATTGAACTGCGCAAATGGAATAAAACTGAATAATGTGGACAAAAAGGAATTTTTCTTCCACAAGGAAAACAATAGCTCGTTGTTGATTGTTAAGGAAGTCTGCATATACTATACCTGAGCACCTTGGCGAACTCGGATATCTATCCCTTTGCTGTCTACTGATATAAGAGCGGCATCATCAACCTCTCCTTCTGATGATAAGAACTCTCGAAGTGGTTTAGAGAAAATTGCATTCAATTCCTACAAAAAAATAAGGCATTCATCAAAAGTTGTTGAGATTTTCCTGTAGTCACCAAAGTGGCATGCAGTGAACTAGATGGGCCAGCTAATCTGCTTCTGTAGTTACAACATAAACATTTAACGAAAGTACAGTGATCCGGTGTGGTCACCTTTAAACTTTGTTCGCCACCATCAACTGCTATTTTGTCAGGTTGAATAGTTTCATACTCCTTCACGTCTACCCACGCTACAGTTCCAAAGCCTCCAATGAAGTATATGTCACTGTAATTATTGAAAAGAGTATGTCACTGCTTCTAGCTTACAAATGACCGAGAAGGGGACACACATCTTAATATGTACAAGGAATTAATTACTAAGCTGTCATTTCAGTTTTAGTTAGATCCACAAACATCAAATGATAAGAAGAAAAGAACCGGCGATTGAATTCACTTATTCACATACCTTATGTTGTGCATCCTATAATAGTTAAAATTTCCCCACTGTTGAGATGCCCACTGTTGATGTTTTGCTACATATTGCTTATGAGCCCATTCCTGATGATTGCAAGCAGTCACAGTCAGTACACAGGCCCTAAAACCAAGATGCACTAAACAATATATTCCCTTTCCTAAAAATGTTGCAATAAAAATTATGCTGTGAGTTTACGACATAATGCATTCACTTTCAATAATGACCGCACAGAATTTCTTTTAAAAAAAAATCCGATAGTGTATACTATATCAGCCATGAGAAAGCAACTAACTCTCGTGGAGTTGTTGAAAAAAATGAAAGACTAAAGTTAATTCACAAGGTCGTAAATTAATAATTTAGTGCATTTGATATTTTGAAATATCACAGACCAAAAATGGCTTCTAAACACAACAAAGCCTTTTGTTCCAAGCAGATTGGGTAGGCTATAGATGAAACCCAAAGGACCTCGATAAACTATTCATGATTCTAGCACATGGATAGCTGCCTTCCATGCTCCCCTACCCATGGCTAGTCCCAAAAATACCTTCCAAGCAAAACACATGTGGTTCCTAATGACTAAAAGGCCACTCATCAAACGGAGCAGTAAATACTTAGATTACTGCAATGCCAAATAATAAACACAGCTAAGTCAGTACCTGTTGATCAGCTGGCAAAGGGTACACATCACCAAATATTGTAACTCGTGCATTTGACAGTCCACTCCATCCAGGCACCTATGAAGAATGAAAACACATGCTATCGTTTAAAGTAAGGAACCTTGTGCTCTAGTACACATATCGTAAACTTCATACCTGGACAACAAGTGTGCATCTTGGGTCAGCGAGCAAGTTCCTTGTGTGGATTGCTAAGGGTGACAATGAAAATATTGGGTCTGCACAACACATCATACCAGACAATTAGTTACAAGGATCCAACAGAGTGCACCTTCATTCATCAAAAAGTTAACTAAGTAGCTAACTTACGGCCCATTGAATCATTAGCAAAGTCGACAAGTGAACCAAATGGATATCCAGTGCGGCGATGATGCATGCTAGACATGACAGAGCACAGATGAGCAAACCGTGCCTGGTACACAAAGCAAGAAGAAAAGAAAAGTATGAGATTTCATCCGACAGAACAGGAAGGTAAAGGGGTTAACTAGCAGAAGCTACCTGTTCCATCAAGTTGCGAACAGCCAAAGCCGGAGGAGGCAAACCATGGGCAAAAGTTGCACTCTGCACTCCACCAGATATAGGTGTTCTAAATAGGCCAGCTCTTGATCCGCTTGAGTCAGTACTGGAATTGGTTGGTGAGTCCTTCTGCGCCTTGTCGGCTACGATAGGTCCAAGAGCTCCATTTGGACTCAAATCGTTCTTGGACTGTGAAGCAGCAGTTACTAGTTAGTACAGCATGTGGCCTGATCAAAAGGTAGACGAAACCAAATATTCGCCGCAAATACTACGTTGTTCATTAAGCAACAGCAAGACAGACAGCTTCTCGTAAACTTTTAAATCAGACATTACTTTCTCAATTCTGAACAACGGAATGCATTAACATCAATGGGTAACTCATTTCCGCCTTTTTAGTGCTCTTCAATTGCCTAGTGCGCTCCTAAAGGCTAAAACTGTATTAGGTCACCTCATAAACCCCTCGAACCCAGTTCCAATCACCCCCAAGCAATCAAGGTATGCCCCCATACCTTGAATCCAATCCTTCACCTAGCAGAACTCTACAGACACAAGCCAATTCCTTCCAGATTCACCTCGCCCGGGTTACCAACCCATCTACTCAGGCTCGCATGTCGCATCAACCCATTTTAACACTCCCAGCTAAACCTCCCCTGTTCTGCTTCCCATAACAAGAAGTGAGAATCACAACAATGGTTACCTTGAGAACGGGAGACCCGTTAGCGGTGACGCCGGTCTGGGCGTCTTCCTTGCCGCCGCCAGCACCGGCGGCGGCCGCGCGGAGGGGCCCACAGGGGCGCGGGCGGAGCGCGAGTGAGTTCGGGGCTAGGCGGGAACGCGGGTGGGGGCCCGGAAGAAGGGAGGAGGAGGCCGTGCCCGCGAGAGCTTCCATTTGGGTCGGAGTTGAGGGGTGGAGGAAGTGAAAAGGCGGCGAGCGGCGGAGGGGGGAGAGAGTTCGGCGAGGCGGCTGGCAGACGGGGGAAAGGGGTTTGGCTTTGTGAGATTTTTGGAGGGCAAGTTGGAAAGAAAGGGAGACGTGCCTAATCTTGAGGCGTTGGATTAGAAATGGGGACCTCCTTATTCGTCAGAATATATATCTCACATCACCCCTTTTTGAAGAATGACGGAATCAGAGTGGAAAAGCCGTGTTGCCATTTAGGTCATCTCGTGTCATTTTCTTTCCATTTTTTCCTTTTGAGAAAATGGCAGCATGATCAGTCTTAAGTGACGCACAAATCTCAAAAGAACTTGTAGGGAATTTCACGAATAACAGCATAATGCAATGTTTTTTTTTTTTTTACATTCCAAAAGCTTTTCTGATAGCATGATTAAGTTATGCACGCTTGACAGTCAGGAGATCACCACATATATTCCAGACAAAACTGAATGGGTGGTCAATAGTGAAAGAGGTAATCACAAGAACCGTGAAACACATCTAATACAACTTCTCTAAACATGAAATGAATTCGTGAAACAACAACGATTTGAAGTACAGTCTGTTCTACATTATTCACTACACTGGTTATGCACAAGTGTTATAAGGTGAAATCAATCGATACGTTCTTCAGCTTTAGAATCCACCCTTGCACCATTGTTTCCCTGCAATGATTCATTCATAAGCAGAATACTAATGAGCTGAATGTCAGTTCAGAAAACAAGTTTAGAACATAATGCGCTTGTTGCGGGCTAACCTTTACACAGACATAGATATAGTGAACATCAGGTTTTGGGCCAAGAAGTTCAATTATTGATGTGCTATCATCATTTAGAGGCAACGGTTTCGTCAGTTCCCATTTATTCTGATTAGAACTTTTTTCCCATCTATCTGCAATCATCCCAGTTATAAAGCATAAGTACTTGTACCACGAATGAAAACCAAGCAATGTACACACAGTACTTGTGACTGACAATAATTGCAATCATAATTATTATTATTTTTTTAAAAACACCCGTATAACATCAACGCAGATTGACCTCTGCTGATACCGTTGGTGTAACTAACCTATGACATGGAGCTTTACCGTCCAATATTGCATGTCCTTCAGGATACGTAATCGGTAACTTGGGTCTCCATATGTGATCTACAGCATTTTGGGACTCATAATGTTACAATGCTAGTAGTGTACGAAATAGACACCATCTAAGAACCAGACAGTGAGGCAGGTCATGTTACCAAAATGTAGACACCATTCTCCGTGAGGATTCTGTGAGAGAAATAAACATAAGTTGTAGTCAATTAAACAGAGATATCACCCAAAAAAAAATATATATGTATATCCATTACCTGTTGACCTCTTCTAGCATCTTAGTTGCATTTTCTTGCGAATTTTGGCCGCACTGAAATACAAGTAACACTATTGAGTATCAAACTGGGAAATGAAGTGTCCTGGCAAAAACTGACTCACCATAAGAGAATCTAGTGTTCCTGCGAGAAACAAAAGGGTTAGTACCAAATGCATGTACAGATGTTAGCAGTCATTTCCATAAAGCTGTGATGTACTGCAATGATAATGTTACCTTTGTCAATAACAGCATCAAATGAACCAGACTGAAAATCCGACATGTTCTTTACATCCATCTTCATATCTATGCCAATTATGATATTTAATGAAAGCACAGGTTAGGCGGGATACACCCCGGAGGAATTCAAGGACAGGAGGTTAGCAGCAGAGTGTATACATTTAAGTTGAGGCTTGTCCTGGTATTTCTTCTTCATTTGATCAATTACCACGGAAGATATATCAATATTGACAACGTCTAGATAACCATCATCAACCATGTTTTCACCAAATACTGCAGCAATCAAAGGAATGTAACCGACATAAGTAATATCCGGTGTACCAGGGTCTAATGTAATAGACATCTGAACTGAAACACCACTAGTTTCTTATGTGTTGACTGAGTTTTTTCTTTTCGACCCTATTCAAGCTACTAGCTGAAAAGCACAAACTATGTTTGCAACTACCAGACATATAATCGGTATAAGCAAAGAACAATAAAAGGTAGCATGAATGCCCACGCATTGAAACTGCAAAAGAATAATAAAGGTCGCTGAACAAAAAAATAAGTACAGAACTGCCATTTCCTTCCAACTTCTACTTGAACCAGCAGAAATGTGAGTGCGTAGCTTATATCATTATACTCATGAAGCAGTTATACTTTACTCAAGCACCGAAATGTAAATAAATGTTTCACTGTTTTTTACTTCTTTCCCTAAAATGTAAAGATTGCATGGTTCATTCATTGTTATGCTTTACATGCCGGAGGTCAAAGGCCATGCAATCAAAGCCTTTCGATGAAATTGACTGCGCTGCAACTTTATTCAACAAAGTATCTACAGCACATCTACATTGCGCGCCAAACTGATCCAACCCATAGTCAGGTCAGCCTATTTGAATCGCAAGAACGGACGTTCGGCCAAAGTGCTAATGGACCGTCGCGCCATAAACAAGTGTCAATATTCGCGATACGAAACAAGCACAGATTCCCTTCCCCTCCCCAACTCCCCTCACTAGAAGCAATCCCACCCACCACTCGACTGGACTCACCGGAGTTGCCGCAGCCGACGAGGAGGAGGCGCTGGTGCGTGGCGACGTAGAGTCGGAGCAGCGGCGCGAGCGCGGGGTACTTCTGATACCAGTCGAAGGGCCCGGCCTCCTTGCGGTAGCGCTCATCCCAGTACCACGCTTCGCCGTACGCCTGCGACGTCGCGCCCCCGCTTCCCGTCATCCCTCCTTCCTGCTGCTCGGATCTGGCCGGGATCGGCGGTTGTTTGTGAGTGAGGGAAGAGCGGAGCGAGGCGAAGGAGCCTAGAGGATTCCGGATCGGCGATGGACCGGCGGTACTGAACGGGCCGACGAAAGAAGCGGTTTCGAAACTGAACCAAGATTGCGGCTCGGCCCAGAATTGAAGCCCTGCTATAGGCCCTGTTTGTTTCCGTTTTTCTGAAACTCGCTTATCTGAGAATCAGGCTTTTCTGATAAACCGCTGTCAGGAGAATCCGCTGTCTGAATAAGCTGAGTGTTTGACAATCCTGATTATTTTGATCCGATTGTCTGTCTTGAGTGCTGAAATGACCTGAATACCCCTAAGGCTAATAATAGCCCTTTTTTTCTGATCACGAGGAGAAGCAGATATTTATAGTATATTTTGAATTTGTTAAATACTAATTATATTAAATTATATTTCCTTTGTTTGGATAGCATTGGGTACAGGATTGGATATAACTTTTTTGGACCAAAATACCCTTGCTCAGAAACAAAAGAACGAAGATAAGCTTTCACTTCGCGGCCATGAATAAACTCTGCTGCTCCTTCCATTCATCGCTTGTACCGCATCCTCAATTCCCCATCCAGTGCATGCCTTCCTCCGTTCTTATCAGTTTCACAATCGGATCAAGAAACTAAAGCCCAAAGAAAAGGAAGAAAAGATGAAATCAGCTTCCGACGGAAGATGGGTCGATTTGTGCTGGTATGCGTGCAGGCCTTTGCAACAGATCGGCGTTGGCCTGCCGTTTGCGATGCTGCAGGTGGCGGCTCGTGGGCGCTGAGTCGCCGTGGGCGAATCGCGGCGAGGACAGCTCTCTGGCGATGTGGATGTACGGCGACGACGGCATCGCAAGATGTGCTTGATTACAATCCTGCTGCTACAAGAACTACGACGAGATTCTGGCTGGAGGAACTCCGCGCGCGGCGGCGAGATCCCTGGCGAGGTCCTCGACTTGGCCTGGTACGCGCGCGCGAGCTCGACGGCCTCCAACTCGGCGTCGCCCAGCTGCACGCACAGCCGCTCCTCCGCCTCCTCGCCCACCTTGAGGCAGCACGGCGCGTCGATCCGGAGAGGGCGGAGTCGATCTGAGTCAATGGCGTTCGTCGATCCGGGGCCTCGGAGTAGGGGCAACTGCGTCGGGATGGCGGGTGGGGCGACGGCAACGCTGGGGAGGAGGGGCGTCTGACACGGGAGACGGGGAGAGCGAGGGCAGCAGAGGGAAAAGGAAAGGATTTTCTCGCAAGCGGCTGCGGAAGCGCGGTGGAGAGAATCGAGCGTTACGTGTGCGGGCCGCTTCCGTGGGACGCGGCGTTCCTGGTAAGCCGATTTTAATCGCGCCGTTTGGGGTCGATTTTCGATTCTTTTCACCGATAAGCGGATTATAATCGGAAACAAACAGGGCCATAGACGACGCTGGGATGTCCGACTGTTTACTGACCAAACAGAGCAAGCGTCACCCGATTAGGCAAAACACATCACGAAGTTTGTTGTTAAAAACGTGATGATAGAGATAGAGTAACGGAGATTACTGCCGTTCGGTCGGAACACGGTCAAAACCAGTCGGACATGTATCATTTCTCCCAGAATTGTTGGGTCGGCCCAGCAATATGTCAATCTTCCTTCTTTCCAATTTTTTTCTCTTTTTTTTCAGCAATTAATATGAACTCATGTAGTAATGTTTCAAATTATTGGTAAAGATCATGTGAGAAAAATCATTTGCAAGTGAAACAAAAGGATTTTGTTGTTGTTATTATTGTTTCAAAGGAAACGGCCGTAATTCTACCTTATTATTAACTTTATAAGTAGAAAAGTACATCCACCAAGGGTACATAAGTGTTTTTTTTTCGTGCATCATGATTTCCATCCATCTCTCTCTCTCTCTCACACACACACACACCATCTCAATTCATATTCAGAAACTCATATCTAAGCTAATGCCAAGCAAGGTCATTGGTGATTTAATCATTTGGTTATCTTACCGTGGACAAGTCATTCATCTTGGTTTATGAATGTTCAAGCAAAACAAAACGTGTGCTACTACAAAATTAACTGGGCTGATAAAATTTCACTTTGAGTACATCACCCAGATATGGAGGCTGGAGGCTGTCATAAGCACATCCAATTCTCACAATGAGATATAAAATTCAATAAAGAGTCTCTATTCTTTTTTTGTTCTGTTGCATCAACTTTTAGAAACTAACCTTGTGCACCATCGAGAAATATCTAAGCTCTAGTAATGTAGTATTGGTAACTTGTGTTCAATCATTAGTGTTTATTATGAATAAATTTGAGAAATTTTACAGACAAATAATTGAGGCGATTGAGACTCTAAGTGTGAATGGGTTTGACCATATAAAATGGGACATCTTACCCACTAAATATCATATGCCTTGTAAAATAAGCTCCTTAAGAAAAAAAAAAAGGGGGGGAAATATACTTATTAAGTATGAAGCTTTTATTTATTAGCTAGACAACATTAATGTGATTAGACATTTATGTTAGGATCGTTTATTAGATCGGATTTCGCTCATATGGATTGGTGTGCAATTGGACGTGTAGCATGAGAATTCTTTTTATATATATTCAAACTTGTTTTGCTTTTATTTGACTCCCACTGACCTAGCCATATGACGGGTCACCAAATTCGTTACAAAATTAGTAGGGATCTACACATTCAAATGAATGATTCGATTTCCTACTCAAACCATAGTGAGTTAGCTCGTGTGCTCACAAATCTACGATATGTGGAGAATTTTAAGTGGGACCCCTTCCTTGACAGCACCGATCATCTTCTTGACTGACATAACACGGAAGTAAGTGTTTTGTCTTCTTAACTGTACATTATGTTTCCTTCTGGCTGCTTATTTTTACTCATGTGTTATCAAAAAATGTAATAATATCTGCTAAGAAATTTTATAATGTCTCTTGATATTGACTATGTTAATTTACTCTTCGTTCATCATCGCACTCAAATGAGTGAAAATTTGGCATGAATCATGTTTTTCCTTCGAGACAAGCAAATGACTACCCTTTTGACATATTAGGACATTTGACATATAGTTAAAAATTAGATTTCGTTCCTAAGTAATAGAATAGAAAATATTATAATGGAATTCTTTCTAAATAACTATTGTCAGACAATTAACCTAAACAATTTTGATGATCAACCGTATGACACTCTCAAGCATCCTAAACAAACCATACTTATATAGGCTCCTGGAAGAGCAAACGAGTTGATAGAAACGAAATATAAACCATGTGGGCATCAATAGCTTATTAATTTCAAATAAAGTGAAATATGCCTCTATAAATATCTTTCTATCTCCCCCCTAAACTTTATCCTTAGAAAAAGGTATACATAGAAAAATTTAGAATCTGTTAGTAATTTGGGTTGATAAATCTCTCAAGCCCTTCCTCCCCTTTTTTTTACGCGGCCTTGTCGTCTGGGGGTGTTCGTTTCCACCTCTCTAAATTTTAGACTTCTAAAATAAAAAAGAATTTTGTCATTTAGAAGTATTAAATAAAATTTAATGACAAAACTTTTTTGGACAGATGAATGCTCATTTCGAGACGAATCTAATGAACCTAATTAATCTATATTTTGCTACAGTGATGCTACAGTAACCATCATCTAATCACGGTTTGATTACTCTCATTAGATTCGTCTCGCGAATTAGACCTAGGGTTCTGCAGTTAGTTTTGTAATTAAATTTTATCTAATACTTCTAAATAAGGCCAGTCTCAATGGGCCTTTCATTTGACATTTATTAGGTGACACATCAGCAAAATAGATGACATGGCAAGGTATTTAATATGAAAGAGGAGGGAAGCCTTTCATTAGGATGAAAGGGGGTGACACTCTTTCCAAGTCAATGAAAGGAGAATGAAAGGTGCATTGAGACTTTATTTCCTTTCATATGCAAAAAAGTGGATCCCCATTGGTACACCTATGCAACAATTTAATGTCTCATTCAATCTATGGAACTGTGAAATGAAAGTGCATCTCTCAATACACTCTTTCATTCTCCTTTCATCAACTAAAAAGTTGATGTGTCATACTTAAAAGATGTGAAATGAAAGACACCACTGAGAGTGGCCTAACAAGATTCTCTTTAATGTGACTCCTCTAAAATTTAAACCCTAGAAACGAACGCCTCTGGACCATTTGCCAACAAACATCACTAGAAACGAACGCCTCTGGACCATTTGCCAACAAACATCACGTTAACTTGTCGTGGGCATGATGGCCACCTTTGTCCACAAGGAAGCTCCCTCCTACCCATAGGTGTACAAGACCCAGAGACGTTGTGTGTTTCTTGACATCATGATGTGATGGACATACATATGCAAGCTGCGGCAGCACGAGCATCATAATAAGATTATAGTTTTTCCCGGTGGGCCCCATGCTTCTACTGTTGGTTACTGTTACCCTGTAGCAATTGCTATCGTCCGTCCAATTGTGTCGGTCGAATTCATCCAGCCGTCCGTGACGCACGGCAGGCGAAGCGTTTCGCAAACATCGATCCCCTTCCAGATTCTTCTTCCCCACCCCGCTCCGCTCGGCTTCCCCACCGATGGCAGCGGCCATCCACGACGCCTCTCCTCTCCAATCGGCGACATCTCGCCGGGCGGCTCCAACTTTTGTCGTCACGAGTGGAGGGTCGCTGGCTCGCTGCTTCCTCTCCTTCAACTGCGGTTCCTAGGTGAGAGGATGGGAGGCTTCTCGCTCTGCCTCGCCGTCCCTGTGCACCGAACGAACCCGGCCTCCCTTGCCTCTGCACTTCCGCCGGAATCCCCCCAGTGCATCACCACTTCTCGTCCCCATCGCCTATTCGCTTCATGAACACCTGCTTTGCTACATCAAGACTGGGTAGCTCGCCCCGAGATCCCAGGTGGCCGGGTAATCCTTCTTCTACGACACATCCAGCAGGTACGTACCAGCATCCGTTCCCCTTTTCCACATCACTTTCTTCTCATCCAACCTCTTTTATGTTCCTATTTTTGTTTAGTTTTATTTGATTTCATCTTTTTGTAATGTGTACAGAGCTCCAGCATTCCTGGATCAACTTTCCCAATGATCTATTACACACCAAATCTATGACCTTTTTAATGCACAGATGGGTTGTATAATTTATTCTATCATAACTTTCAGTGTTCACGTATCCGTAGTTTGCCGGTCCAGTATAAGGCTTTAACATGGTGATGCTTGCATAAACCTGAATGCAATCTGCATATGGTGGATGAAATACTGCAGTATGCATATTGATGATCAATTCAAACACTTCTTTTGGAATTTGCATTTTTGTAACACCTGATATACTCGCATTCTCACATCCGAATGTTTCATATGTCCTGAGTTTGATTCAGTACGGACAAGATTATATGTCATGATATAAAATTCAGTCTTATTTTCAGTTTAATTCTCGGCTTCATATCCATGTCCAGTTATTCCTACCACACCAATTTTCAGTTTATCTACATCATATCTTAGTTAACTTATTTTCTTAATTTGCAGATGATTCACCATTTCGTTCTGTGAGAGGCCTCTCCTATAAATTTAGAGGCCCATCACCATTTTCCATTTTGGCTTACCAATGACGCATCAGTATACTGTACCCAAAATACATCAACTGATCATCATGTGATCTTCGCTTGGCTCATCCATGTTTTATGTTGTCTGGCAAGATAGATCAATTGCCCAAAAAAGTGCATCAGGTGTTGCTAACTTTACTCATTATCTAAATCTGTATTGTAACTTTTTTTTATGGAAAAATCTGTATTGTAACTAAAGATTAGCTGATGTTTCCATATATGTGCTCTACTCTAGGTTCATTTTGATTAATGCTTCCAACTCATGTGGTCTCTATTTAATTCCTCTACAAAAGAAGCGTTTCCTCTAATTAATTACCATCTGCCATTTTTTACTCTTTGTTGCTATTTTTATATGATTTCACAGGGGTAGGTCCATTTGGCTTGACATATAAAGAATGAACAGATGAATCTGGTATAACACGGTCCCATTATTGTTCTGATTTTTAAATGCTATCTTTTCAGTTTTGGCTTATCAGTGAAGCATCAATGTAGTACTGCGAGTTGATCTTGCTCATTACATTTATATATTGTGTGCGGGAGGCAGCTCAAATGATCTGCAAAATAAAGACTGCACATACTACTTTTGCATTTGCAGGTCAACGTGTGGGAGACTGGTAAGTTATCCTTTTGCTCTGCCCTTCTCATGTTCAGTTTGGTTGATACACATCTGGGTCATGCGCAACCTGTCTTATTTATAAGCTTATGTTTGCAGGCATGTCTTGGTACAGAGCTGAAGACATGAAAAAAAATGCAGTTTGAAGCCTGAGAATTTAATTGAAAAGGCAAGATTTGAACAGAAAACCCATTAAACTGTTGTTATTATATATGTTGGTTCAATTGTGTTGTGTATGGATCAGCTATCTGAAATTCTTAATGTTCTGCATATACCATTCTATTTTTTCTTAATGACTGCAATGTTACTAATTTGTTGGGCTCAAGTAATTTTCTAATTATTCTAGATGTCTTATACATTATACAATCCAAAGTCTTTCTCACATCTCTTATTTTCTTTACATTATTGTAGAGTGGATGATCTACCCGTTTGTGAAACTGACTCCACTTACCAGGAATTTACTCACGTTCTCTATCAAACTTACTTGCAGCTATATTAATCTATTATTAATTTGTAAAGAATGTTATATGAGGTATTATGAAGTTGCTTTATCTCTGTTTTGTCTCTATAATTGACAGGACTTCTTTTTCCTGGTAGTAAGCAAGAGCAGCACAAGGAGGCCATTGATCCACACCAAGAGACTTTGAGGTGCTTCACGTTCTTCTTCCTGGTAGCAAGCAAGAGAAGCACATGGAAGCGCACTGCAGATTGATGATCATTTATTGGACTGGTGCTTATTGTCTGCGTGCAATATCTAGATTAGAGGTTAATTTACACGTGAGGCCCATCATGTTACTGTGCATAGAGGTTAATCAATATCTATTAATCAGTTTCAATTTTTTGATGTCACATACAAATATGAGTATGACAAGCTAAAACCCCCGATTGAGTGAGCTTGCGCCCGCGGCAATTTTGCCGCGGGGTTCTGGCTAGTAAATTCAAAGAACCATGATAAAAGAAAAATAATTGTACAATAGCTAGCTAGATTCTTTTATCTTCACTGCCATCCTCTGCCCCTTCCACGATGGACTCATTTCCCTTTTGAACTTAACTGTTTTCTTTCGTTTTTAATATAGGCCTTTTTCGTTTCTTTTAACGCTAAATTTTAGAGGCCTGTAAATAAAGAGAATCTAGTACTAAATAAAGTTTAATGACAAAACCTTTTTACAGATGGGTACATCTTTACGAGACGAATCTAACGAGCCTAAGTAAGCTATGTTTTGCTACAGTCATGCTACAGTAACCATCGTCTAACCACGGATTGCTTACCCTCATTAGATTCGTCTCGCGAATTAGACCAGGGGTTCTGCAGTTAGTTTTGTAATTAAACTTTATTTAATACTCTTAAATAATAAGATTATTTTTTAGACTCCTCTAAATTTTAGACCCCCATAAAACGAACACCCCTATAGTTTAGGGTTTTCGATCAATGTTGAACGACGCGAGGTGAGTAATGTGTCCAAGCGGTTACTTACTCCTTTTCTTTGCGGACTGAAGAATGACAAGGATATCTGCCACAACAAACTCAGGTGGTCCGCGGCGGCGTTTAGGACAAGTATGTTCGCGGTGGTATGCAAAATGTGAAAATATTCAGTTTGTTCGGCTGACGGTTTTGCAGCGGCGGCTGCGATTCAGCAGCTACAGTGTTTGCAGTTATTTTTTCAGCAGCCGCTACAGTGTTAACCGTTATTTCTTCAGCAACCGCTACTACGATTCAGTCTACCGAACAGGCTCATTGTTTTTAAGCCTAAGTAAATTGGGGCCGACAGAAAAGCTAGATCCATCGTTAAAATGGGCAGGAGGTTGATGAGGACATCACTACTGTAGATACAAATGATACTCTTCCGCTGATCATACAAGATCTAATTACTAGAGCTCGCGCACGACAACTAAATTTAGAAGTAAGCTCGTTCCTAAACACTTCTTTACATATGAATTTTGAAAATAGATTTCTACCTAATGATTATATTGTGATTAGGAACAATGGAGAAGACCGGGAGATGTTGGGAGAGGCCTTTGGAGGCGGAGGAGATCAGCAAAGGCGCTCAAGACAAGTTGGAGACTAAAGTCAAGTCGGTTTCGAGTCAGTTTCGGAGTCCAAGAATAGTTTACACTAAAACGATCGTCCAGATCGTATACGGGCTCGGTTTTGGACGTTCTACATATGAACAGAAAGATAATTTGATAACCATTCCAATGGCATCGGACTCATGTCAAAATTCGTTCGGAGCCAACGGGAATCGTCGAAACAAGTGGACGTTCAGAATTGTCTCGGTGCTGCGCCACCGTAATTTGACCTTTGGGCTTTGTATCGTGTTGGAGTCCATTAGGGACGCGTCCAGTGGATTTGCACGCCCCTAACCTCTATATTATCAGTAGCTGCCGCCCAAGTTAGGATTAGGTTTTGTTTAGATTATTCTGTCAAGAACAGTTTCGCCATTCATCGGTTTGTGAGACCTCAACTTGTGATCTTAATTCAGATTTCAGCAATTTGGATGCATTTTTCTGTGTTCTTGCTTGTGTTTTTCGATTCGCAGGCAAGGATAAGCCTTCTTGACGAGGTCGACCGTGCATTGCCGGTCGATAATCTGAGGAGACGTGGTGCTGCAATTGCGGGATTCAGAACGTGTTGTTCGGGAGCTAAATCAACGTGTGTCAAGTCTCCACCAAATCGAGAGTTATCAGAACCTTTGGAAAGATCGAGAACCCTAGTTCAGATCAGAGGTGACGTCGGACTGAATGTTCTGGTTTTCGGATGCTGTTCTGGTTTTCAGATGCTGTCCAGACAAGAGTTTGCAAAGGCTGGACAAGCAAGCAGCCAGAGCCAGGTGTCCACGTCGTTAAGACGTCAACCACCACGGCGACCCAGCAGCAGCGTACGTTTGCCGGCCACGCTTCCCGCGTTCATTGCTTGCATTATTCATTGCTTGCACTAGATCTTCTTTCTCGTGATCATTCGTGTTTGCTTAATCCGTTTGCCGGAAGCGACTTGATTGATCCCCCCCCGCCGCCGTGGCTTGGCTTGGATTCGAATCGGATCTGTCCGGCGGCGACCCGCGTCCTCTCCACTCCACGGCTCCGTGGGGGGTGGCGTCCCCGCGTGGTCGCTTCCCCCGCGGCGACACGCGCAAGCAAAGCAAAGCAACCGAGAAACACGCGGCTCGCGTGCCACGAAGCCACAGCATCTGCCCGCGACGCGAGACTGTGCTGTGAGCTGTGCCGCTTCGATCGTGTCGTGCAGAAAACAACAAAGTCACGGAGGGACTGTACTGCGGCACTAATCCGTTCTAGTATCCATGTAGTATGATCAATCCATATATGCGTGTCGGCTTGGTGTTGGTCACGAGTGATTTGATCGTGTGTACCGGAGAACCTCTCCCTCCCACCACACGGATCACTTGTCCTGGGATCGGGTGGATGGAGCAGGCAGTGGGGTTTGGTTTGGTTTGGTTTGGTGGTGCGGCGTCCCCGCGGGTCGTCGATCGCCGCCGCCGTCGCTTCCAACGGCGCGCGCATGCACGCGGCGACACGGGCAAGCGAAGCAACAGAGGAACACGCACGCGGCCTGCATGTGTTGCGAGACAGTGTCCTCTGCGGCGGCGCGCTGGCTTGCTCGCGTGCTTCGGTGCGGACGCGCGCGCACTACCTGTTCGCGCGCACCGGTCGTGCCGTGCAGAGAACTGTGCGCGTTGTAGGAATCCCGTTTATCCATACCATACCTATGCGTGTCGGCTGGTTGGGCGTGCGCACTAATCATCACCTCCTGATCAACGAACCGGACGAGCCGTCCCGGCTTCATCGAGTCACCAAGTAAGAAGAGAATATCATATCAACAAGAAGAAAAAGGTCGCTTTACTAATCAGCAAGAAAAAAAAAGGTCCACTTCACACGCGCGTTTGAATATCATCGAACTATAGGACGATTCCATCTGAACTGCAACAACAAAGGATTCAGAGGCTCCACTTGGAGGAGCACCGATAATAAAGGCCGCTGGCCTGGCCGCGCTTTCTTTCGGTCTAGAACAAGATACATATGGATGGATATGTGGTGCTCCTAGAAGACGGTCGCTGGAATTGGTTTCACACGGGACACGGCCGGAGGGAGGAAGGAGACCACGTCATCGCCGGATCAGCTGACAGGGACGGGCGGGCTGGATGCGTCATGCGTGTTTAGTTTGTTTATAAATAGACACTCGCAAGCGGGGGCGGGCATCCGAGGAGGCAACGCAGCTGCCAAAGAAAGGTGAAGGGGGAATCGGAGGAGCTGAAAAAGAAAATTTCATCAAACGAATCGCCGTCCAGAAGAGGGGAACGAACGGAGCTTTGTTTCCAGCGAGGATCAGCGGAGGTTATTTCATCAAGGGCGGGCTCGTCGCTCGCTCGGAATCAGATTCGCCCGTCTCGTTCAAATGGTATGTACGCCCATGCTCTGCTCTTTGATCGAATTCTTGCAAGCTCAATATACAGATATATAGCGGCGTCGTTCGATTTTAGAAACCGTCCTGTTTGTGTGTATTTTTTACTGCTTCTCCAATCCGGCGCCGCCTCCGGCCGCCGGCCGTAAGCATAAAGATTTTCCCTGGTGGCCGCCTGCCGAGTTGTGGCCTCCCCGTAATCGCTCTCCGCGTGTCTTGTCCTAAACAAAGGAAAGAGAAAAATTCGTTTCCCTGTTTACTAATGCGCGCTCGATTACGTATTATCCGCGCGCGCTTTCCGCCCCCTTCTTTCTTTCTTGCCTTGCCTTTCCTTTGCTTGCGCTAGCGAGAAGAAGAAAGCTCCCTCTGCACCGTCCGTTGCATGGAAAAGCAGGGGACAGCGACGCCGGCAGCGAAAGGGCGTAGCTTTCTTTCCGTCGTCGTCGTTGCAGGGACGGAACCGGCTGTTGCCGTGTCCGCGAAAGATCGTTCGTGGTCAGTTTCCTTTCCCACCCACTAGCTCTCTTCCTTAGCCGCGTTAACAATGCCCTTAATTACTAGCGGTTCTTAGCCGCGTTAACAATGTCCGTAATTACTAGTCGTTGTCAAGTTAACAGAGTCCCGCACCAACCTTTGTGCCGGCGGCCAGTTCACCCGCCGGCCGACCTCACCGGCGCTGACCTTATCTCGGCTTTCAGCTCAGAGACTCGTCAACCGGCCACAACGATATCACTTGTGATACACTCCTCCGTCCATTTTCGTTGACGACAGAAAAAAGTTTGAGGAGCATATGATTCCCCTTCCATTTTGCTGTTTTTTTCTTTCTGAGAAATTTTCGCAAACGCGTATCTTGGGAACGGTCCAAGCGCACACCTACACCCCACGCACATGAAATTCGTTTTTCATCATTCTTTCAACGTTTCAAAGAAAAAAAAATGAATTTGATTTCTTGGTGAGCTCGCCCAGACCAGGCATTTCTCGGAACCCCCTCCTTGCATATCTCTGGACGGACCGCCCTTCCTCTCCTGGCCGTTTCTCGCCGCCTCGAGCGCCCCGCGCAACGGACACCACCAGCCGTTTCTTTACGTTTGCCATTTGGAACCTTCCGAAATTTGCTCGTCAGTATCTCTCATCACACGTGTCTTGTTCTGCCACTTTTTATAACCAATCACATCGAATCTTCACAGTATTGCTACTCCTAGTTGGTGTCATTGTGTCAGCGTCTCGGCAGCGACGAGCCGGCATGGCGTGCCACAGCCTCGTGGCCTCCGCCGCCATTAATTTCCTTCTTCCCCTGACCTCCTGATGACCGTCCATTTTTGCTGGTGAACCCTAAAAGCAGTTAGTACTAGTAGTATTATACTGATCACAACGATAATGATGTGAATGATTAAAGTTCTGAACCAAACCTGACAGTATGCGGCACGATAAGCAAGCTTATGGCGGCACGACAACGATAATCATGTGATGATAAGATAATTAAGATGCTTACAACTAGAGCAAACAACTAGTGTAAACATCCTACACTAGTTCTGAACGAAACCTGATACTAGCATGCAGCACGCCAAGCAAGCTTGTTGTTGCATCCATTTGCACGAAAACGAACGCTGGTTGATTGTCGCCTGACCAGCCCGTGACATGCACCGCGCATGCCGGATTCTCTGTTTTCCCGTTCTACATTCTGAGTTCTGAAGAAGGATATCTGGATTAACTGATGATGCAGGTTGAGACGGAGAGCGAGGCGACGTGCACGGCGGTGCTGACGCCGCCGCTGTCCCTGGAAGGAGGCCTCGCGGCGGAGCTCCGGCCGGCGAACCTCGTGCAGCGGGTTCTCAGCTTGTTCGGCAACGTCCGGCCCGGGTCCGACCTCTCGCACTTGCAGGTAAAAAATTTCAAATGCTCACTGAAGCGGTAACTTTTGATTCTAAGTTCGTACTAGTGCATCACGTGGAGCCCTAGTCTCGAGGACAATGTTCCCTTGCTTAAAATCTGTAAAGCATCCTGAAAATCAATCAACATGATGGTTGGAGCGCTGACAGTGACAAACTAGTTATGACATGCATTTCGAATGCGAGGGAACGAGTAGTAGGTGATGGTCAACCGAGCAACAAACATACGTTTCGATGACTCTGCTTGGACATGGAAGCACGAAGTCGCTGACTTTGAATTTGGACGCGATTGCTTCGTCCGAGCCTCAACCGACCGCTGTAGAACTTTCAACTCCTCAAGATTGTTCCGAGTTGGTTGTAGACTTGTAGTGTAGTAGACAAGGACTCATGAACGCATCAGAGTATTGTTTTAGCTAGTCCTTTTCAGGCACCTTGATTATCCGTAAGATTCTAGTTTAAGCCATGCGAGTTAGGTGGTCACAGAACTAGCACTTAAATTCACAAAAAATGCAAAAACAAAAAAAAAAACCTGAAACAAGGGTTTCTGCAAGCAAGTTGATCACTGTTGAATAATCATGTATACCGACCGACCGATGAAAATGAAATGACCCGTTTGCTCTGAAAAATCTCAGCTGCCGGCGACGTTCAACCTGCCCAAGTCGCAGCTGCAGCTGTACGGGGAGGCCGTGTACTGCGCCGGCGAGGACCTGCTCAGCCGGTGCGCCCGGGGCAAGGACAGCCTCGAGCGGCTGGCGTCCGTCGTCGCGTGGAGCATCTCCACGACGAGGCCGCCCATCTTCGGGTTCGCGCCCTACAACCCCGTCCTCGGCGAGACGCACCACGTCTCCGCCGGATCGTTCAACGTCCTCCTAGAGCAGGTGCTGTTGAACTCTCAGTTCAGCTTGGCATGCATCTTCAGTTCAGGATTGATGGTTTCCTGACGAAAATTTGCAGCAAACGAAACTAACACAGAACGCGGTGTCTTGTTTTCCCTCTTTGTTCAGGTGTCGCACCGCCCTCCGGTCTCTGCTCTGCACGCGACTGATGAAGGAGGGAACGTCGAGCTCGTCTGGTGCCAACACCCGGTCCCAAAATTCTACGGTACACACGCCACATTTAAAATGAACCCCCCAAATTTCATCAAACGTTTCAACCTTGAAACAACAGAACTTCAGTCACCTGAAAACCTCTGCAATTTTCCGTTTCCTGAAGGCACCAGCATAGAGGCAACGGTGAAGGGGAAGCGCCAGGTCAAGCTCCCCAAGTTCAACGAGACGTACGAGGTGGACTGCCCGAACCTGCTCATCAGACTACTCCCGGCGCCGTCCGTGGAGTGGTCGGGCGCCGTCAGGGTCGTCTGCAAGAGCACCGGGCTGGAAGCCGAGCTGAGCTACTGCCGGAGCCGGTCGTTCCTCGGGATCGGCGGCGACCCGCGGTGCGTCAAAGGGAGGATCCTGCGGTCCGCGTCGGGCGACGCGCTCTGCGAGATCGAGGGGCATTGGGACCGGACCGTCTCGTTGAAGGATGTCAAGACCGGGAAAGTCTCGGTTTTGTATGATGCGCAGCGCGCCATTGCTGATCTCAGGACACCAGTTGTTCAAGACCAAAAGGTACATACAGTACAAAATTTTCTTCAGTGTATATAAGACCGTATAAACCGTTGCATTGTACGGTCAGTCTCACAATGCAGTATATTGCCAGTTCCAGAGATGAATGTTTATGTTGATCGTGCTATTTTTGACAGGGCTTGTCGCCTTCAGAATCTGCCGTGGTTTGGGGCGAGGTCAGCGAGGCTATTCTGAACAAGGACTGGGAGAAGGCGAGGCAGGCGAAGCGGCAAGTGGAGGACACGGCAAGGAGGCTCGCCAAGGAGAGGAACGAGAGAGGGGAGGTCTGGATGCCCAAGCACTTCTCCCTGTCTCAAGACAAGAATGGGGAGTGGGAATGCTGCCCGTTGGTGGAGTCGGTGCCTGCAGCTCCCGTTGTTGTCCCTTCATGACAGTAGATTACATGTAACTGATGTTTATATATGATAACAAAAGCATTGGTGAATCCGGTCACTTTCTGTCGATTATGGTTGATTGCTTCTTCGAGGTTTGATCCTCGCTCAAATTCCTGGGAAAAAAAAGACTAATGATTTCTCATCATACCAAAAGGTTTCAGTGTTGTTGTGAGGGAAGATCCAGTCAGTGAAGGACAACGTTGGGCTCTGAAACGACATAGATCCACACAAAACAGAGCAATTTTTTTTTAAAAATTTTTATGGAACCAAGGCATAAAATGTGTAATGAAATTAATCTATGTAATTGCTCGCATCTTATAATGTAAAATGCATAAAATGTACATAAATGAATCCAATATTTACATGTTTCCCATCTTATTGAAATACTAGCACCTAATTGCTCGGTGAATATCACTACTGCTGTACACGAGGAGTCCAACTACAGTCAGTGAATCCTACAAGACCCTGTCTCTGAGATCAGAACACGTTCATAGCGAGAACGATCAGAACAAGAACAAGAGCACTGCAGCCAGCAGAATCCACAGATGATTGCGTCGCGTGCTCGCTGACGATGGCATCATCCATGGCTGCGGGTAGGTACTACTTCCGGCACCACCGTAGGCAGTCGGAGCTGGCTGGCTGAAACCTCCAGCGCCGTTGATGTCTGTAGAAGGAGGAGGCATGCCGTTAGCAACGCTGCCGCTGTCGGTCGCCGGAGGCGGCTGGCTGAAGCTTCCGGCGCCATTAGTGTCAGTGGTAGGAGGAGGCATTTCGTTAGCAGAGCTGCCGCTGCCAGCCGTCGGAGGCGGCTGGCTGGTGCTTCCGGCGCCGTTGTTGCCGGTAATAGGAGGAGGCGTGCTGTCACCTGCGCTGCTGCCACCGGTGCTCTGTCCATCGGCCGGCGGCGATCCGAGGGGAGCAGCATCGGACTTCTGCAACCTGTGCCAAGATCGAAACCGCATTTCAGCCAAAGTCAGGTCAGGCATCGGACTTATCTAATCAGAGCAACAGTGTTTTTATTGTGTGTGTGTGTGTGTGTGTTACTACTTGCTTGATGAAGCGAAGTGAAAGCACACGAACGATAAGGCGAGCGAGCGATGGTGTATTACCCGGAGGGAGGGAGGCAGAAGGCGATGGTGTAGTCGGCGGCGCCGGCGCAGGTGAAGGTGCTGGAGGCGTCGTCGTAGGCGTAGCTGTACGCGCGCGGGCACGCCGACTTGAAGACGGCCGAGTAGGCCGTCGGGTGGCACGTCGTCGGCGTCGCGTACGCGCCGCTGCAGCAGTACTGGTCCTGCCCGAACGCCTCGCACGCGCTCCGGCACGCCACCACGCCGCCGCCGCCGGCGACGCTCACCTGCAACTCCTTCGGGCACGCTGCCACACACAAAAACAGAGTTTCACGTGTCGTCAGAAACTACTGAACTAGCGCTTCGACATTGTCATGAGAGCAGGCATGGCGTGCGGCACGTACAGCGGTTGAGGTCGGCCATGCAGCCGGTGGCGTTGCATCCTCCTCCTCCTCCGCCTGCGCCGCCCCGCGGGACGGCGACGACCGGCAGGTTGTACCCGTCGACGAGGCTGACGTCGTAGTAATCCTTGTCGTCGCCGCCTTTCCCGAGCGTGATCTCGAACAGCGTCGCCGGCGGCGTGGCGCCGGTGCCGGCGCACTCCATCCGCCCGCCGCAGTCGCCGGTCTGGCACGAGCCGTTGTTCGCGCAGCCGGTCCGCGCCCACACACGGCCGGACCACCCCGCCGGCGCCGCGACCTGCGCCGACTGCCCCGGGTCGAGCCGGAACCCCGTCGTCGGCAGCTGCGGCGTGCCCGCGCCGGCGAGCGTCGCCGGCCATATGGGCTGGGCGCAGTAGTTCGATATGGTGAACGTGCGGCTCGCCGCCGTTGACGAGGCGATGCACCAGTGGCAGGTCAGTGCCAGCACGAAGATCAACAAGCATGGTGAACTGCAGTTCCGTAATGCTTCCATGTCCGTCGCTGGTACTGATGAGCTTAGCTAGTCTCGGCTTGGTTTACGCTTGTCCCAAATTCACGTTGTGTTTTTGAGTGTCAGGATTGGAGATGGCTGAGGGAAGATTTGGGGCATGGTTTGCAGGCCTTAAATTGTTTTGGGTGGGAGACGTGAAAGAAAAGGTTTCTTGGTGAGCTTGCTTTAGTATTTTGCATGCATGGGGTGGCCTCAGACAGAAGAAATACCTTATGTAACAATGCAAGGGATAAAAGTGAAAGTGATACTAGGAGCCTACTACGGATAGTACTTGTCAGAGTGTGTACTATACCCTAACAATGCTCCGATCAATAGTGCTATGATCTGAACTGTCCACATGGACCAAAGAACACTGATTCATGTCTTGTGCTAGTATGGTCCATTTACTACTTGCATATGACAATCCAACCACACCGCCCCCGGAGACATTGAAAAAGAACCAACCAGAACTGATGCAGGTACAACTTTTCCATTCGCATATGTTTCTCCTTGAACATTGCTTTCAGGTGGGCAAACTTGCCTTCAAGCAGTAAGATCAGTGCAAGAAAGGCATCAGTCTCTATCAGGCATTCTACTTCAGCTAACTGAATGATTTCATCTGTACAAACAACCGCATAGGATCTAAACAGATGTGTGCCAAAAAAAAAGTAATAAATATCCTCCCTACCATATCGGAAAAAAGCATCGCTTTTGATTGGGTACGAGTAAAAAGAATAACCATCCATGTACAATCAACTTTATGCTTCAAATTTATATGATGCAGCTACTAGTATCTACCTCACAACAAAGTATCTCTGATTACATACTCTGCATAAGCCTTGCTTAGTCTTCACTCCACCCTTTGACGAGGCCAACAAGTGCATAACAACTGACCACGAAAAAACATAAAAAATTCCGAAATATCACATACATACCATGAATGAATAGTCAAGCAAAGTCAGCATATGCATTTTCAGGTCCACATTCCACCAAGAGACAGTGAAGAGTATGTAAGTACACGACAATTAGGAGCATAGATCGATAGTAAGCTTTGGTGCATAAAAGTACTGATCTTAAGTCACTAGTCTAGAACGGTCTGCACAGTGTAAAGCATTAAGAAGCTTACAACTCAATCGGAAGGACACAAGTAATGGAACAGATCTTTATCCAGTAGCATGATACCAAAGCATAATTTTCCTGCCGCATTTCATGCTGCCTCCTCATCAGGTACTCCATCACCACCTTCTGGAGTATCAGGATCATCAACAATTGTGACACATTCAAGATCCAAAGGACGTCCAGTCATTGGATCAATAGGACGTCTGTCGCGAGGCCCGCCCTTGCGTTCCATAGCCAACATTGGAGGTGGAGGTAGAATTCCTGCACGGAACAGTATTCGCTCCACAGGATCTGATGGCTGTGCCCCAACTGATAGCCAGTACCTGCAGCAAGACGAGCTTTAAGAGAGTAACAACATACAACACTTCCAGCTTCATTCAATTTTGAAGATATCATTGGCTACAAATCGTCGCCTTGTATCTGGACATATGTTCAACAAACAAAAATAAACACTGTTTCTACCCTCCAAACATATAACATGTAGGACTCAAATCAATAACAGACAGTAAACTGGCTAGCTATGGATGAATGCCATTTGGCTTGGTGGTTGACAATAGGATAGACAGGGGGCAGGTGTATTTATGGATAACCCAAATTATCATTTAGGTTTGAATAAGGCAGCAGTTACTCAATATGATAAATCTTCTGTAACTCATTAAAATGTTGTGTACAAATATAGTGCTACATAAACCAACAAGAACGACAGTCCTAATTATGTAGTTCATCCTGTTATGTCTGTATGTAATAGTTCAATTTGAATTGACAACTCGACACTCTTGGCTGTCATGCTCTAGATATGTTTGAACATTCATAAAGAAAGGTAAAATGATTAAATAAGGATAACATTTTAAGCTCGCCACTATCAACTGATGTCGAGTTGACGGGCCTGAAAAGAACGCAAGGTTTGCTTCATGCAAAATAACTACTTCCTAAGAATGTACAACAGGCCATGCCAGGTCCTAAAACAAAATAATCAGTAAATCATTTGTGATGGGCCATGGACCCAAAATTTCCTTCCTGATACACAGATATGTAGCTCTCTTGCGTATTCTAGAAACAAAAAGTTAAATCATTTGTGATGCATGATAACTTATGGGCACTGCTACAATACAGTACAAGGACTACTGGATTGGTATTTCTTCACTTCAAAGGCTTCCTTTTTTCTGACAAATTCGATATTAAAGGTTCAGAATTGGTGCTATTTGACTAGGCATGTAGCTAGCTTCTAACAGAAAAAAAATACTTTTGATGACAAGTCACATATCTGGTTCAATAACAAAGAAAGAAGTAACGATAGACATTCAACACATCCCAAGTTCCCAAACAGTTTCGTAACTTGATCATGACTACTGGTAACTGAGAGCAGGATTCTAGAATACACAGATATATGTAGCTCCCCCGCTCATTCTAGAAACAAAAAGGTAAATATGGACACTGCTGCGGTACTACTCATGGACTAGTGGATTGGTACTTCTTCACCTCAAAGTTTTCCTTTTTTTCTCAGAAATTTGACACCAAAGGTTCAGAATTAGGTAACAGAATTATTGCTATTAACTAGTCATGTAGTCACATATGAGATTCAATAACAAAGGGAAAAAAAAAAGGTAACGGCAGGCATTTAACACATTCCAATTTCTCAAACAGTTTCGTAATTAGATCATGACTATTGGTAATCGAGAGCAGGATTACTCACTTGACACGGTCGAATTTCAACCCCATCCTCTTGCCACCATCCTTCCCTGCACACAGCAACACAAAACAACACACTTATTAGACCCGTCATTTTTCCGCTGTAAATTTCTGTTATTTTGGATGTCCCCACAACTGAACCTACCGAACATCCCATTTCGAAAAAATGATCCCAAATCATCCAATCGAATGTACCGAGGCCGAGACAGTGTCAACTGCCAAAAACCCGAGTTGAGGAGCTAGGCTTACGAAAAAGCGGAAATGGCGAGAACATACCTGGGAGCGGGTTGTAGTACCCGAGGACCTCGAGGTGCTTGCCGTCGCGCGGGGAGCGGCTGTCGGCGGCCATCAACCGGTAGAAGGGCCTGTTCCGGCAGCCGAACCGGGCCAGCCGGATCCGCACCACCATCCCTCTCGGATCTCCTTTCCTGCCTCCTTTTGTTGCGATGGAGATTGGGGGAGGCGAGGGTTTTAGGAGGATTTTCTTCTTTTCTGACAGAGAGGGGAAGAAGAGAAAGAAATGCAGCAGCGGTTATGGGCCGGTTCAATTTTGCAGGCAGGCCGCTTCATGCGAGGTTATTTGCACGTGAAGGCCCATTCGGCCCAAAAGACAACCTAACCCAGTAGCGCGGTTAAGCCCTCGTTTCCGCAAGCTCCACTCCTCTCTTAAACCCTCGCCTTCCGCCGCCGGCCGCTTTCTTCCTTCCTCGCTTCCCCTGCAAGCTCTCTCTAGCGCGCCGCCCCGCGCCGCCGCCGAAGCCTTCGACGAGCTCAGGCCTCCGCCGCAACACCACTAGTCCTTCCCGGGACCCGACCCCGGCCCGGTTTCTCCCCAGCAGCCAGCCACCATGGCGCCGCGCCCCCGCAAGAGGGCCACGCGCCCCAGCAAGCCCCGCCCGGGCTCCCGCTCCCGCGGCGGGGACGAGGACCCCTTCTTCGAGTCCGAGCCCAAGCGCCGCCGCGGGGGCCGCGACGAGGACATCGAGAGCGAGGAGAGTGACGACGACGGCGTGGCGGCGCTTGGCGGCGGCAGCGTCGACGAGGATGAGGAGGACGGGGGGAAGGAGGAGGAGGAAGAGGAGGAGACGGTTGGCGAGAAGAAGATGCGGATGGCCAAGGAGTGGCTGAGGAAGGTGACGGAGGCTGCGAAGAAGAAGGAAGAGGAGGAGGAGGATGACGAGGACGAGGATGAGGCCGGGGGCAGGCGGGTTGCTGATATTCTTCAGAGGAGGCAACTCGAGGAGAGTGGCCGGAAGCGGAGGGATCTCGCAGCGAGGTGAACATTTTGCTCATGGTTTCTCTCGGTTCATAAGCTCTCTGCTTGCTTGTCACACCAGTTTAGTACATTGGAGCCTCATTTGGGAATTGCGTGTAACCACAATTCATGTTGGGAACGTGCAGCCTGCTTGGTTGCGGGCCTTCGTTGGCCATGCTGCAGTGTGGCGCCCAAAAAGTGCGCCACAATCTTGCCATGCTCAGTACCCGCTAGACGACGAGCAACAGCAGCAAAACGACACCGTAGGTGTAAATTCTGGGGCGGCCGAACCTTGGATGCGAACCAAGCAGAACCCAAAATCGCTGAACCAAACGTGCCCGTGGTCATTTGGTTTAGTTTAAATCGGTGGAAGTTGCTCTTTGGATCTCAATGCAGCACTCTCTTTGCGGCCTGACTACTTAACTCGGGTGGTCAGGATAGTACTAGCAAACATTGTCGCCATATTTGATAGCGATCACCTACATGCTGACCACTCTACCGATGAAAAGAAGGATGGCCACTCTACCGGTTGTCCGGTTTAGACCTGTATATGACATGCTAAGCATAAAGGGGGTGCTTTCATTTTATTTATATTTGCACTTGATGCTAATGATTATAGAATAATAAGGAGCCAACCCAGTACTTCGAGAGCAGGTAGGAAGATACTGGAAACAGTGAATAATATCTTCCTTTTTTTATGCAATACTCCATTCTTTTTATAACGCCCTTTACCTCAAATTTGAGCTAAGACGTCATCAATAAAAAAACAGAGGGAGACCTTATTTACAAACTGAAAAAATTGGTTGGTTGATTCTGTTTGCGTGGAGGGGATGGAACAACGGGTTCGCCTCCGCCTCGTTGTGCTTGGTTTCCCCATTGCGGCCTGTGCTTTTGTTCCGTTGTGACATATTTTAAAACACAGAATCTGTTTGGGGAGTATTGCATAACTTGGTTGTTTAAATTATAGCTAAATGTGGTTGAAATGACATGTTCATTATACTTCCATGAGATGCATCTGATTTTTAAATCTTAAAAGTGTTATGATTATCACCATTGAGCCAATTATCTGAACTAGAATATGTTACAGTCTCCAATAAATCTAACCCGGCATGCATTTTGTAAGCTTTTAAACGACACGTCAAGTGTACATGCAACGATATTTATATGCTAAACTATTTAGAAACATTGCAGGGTATTACCACCAGGCCCCAAGGATGGCTTTAAGGTTCTTGTGAAGCACCGACAACCTGTTACTGCCGTTGCTTTATCCAAGGATAGTGATAGGGGGTTTTCAGCATCAAAAGATGGAGTCATTGTGCATTGGGATGTTGAAACTGGAAAGAGTGAGAAGTACTTGTGGCCAAGTGAGAAAGTATTGGTTTCTCATCATGCTAAACCACCTCTATCAGCCAAAAGAAGTAAGCGTGTGCTAGCTTTAGCTGTCAGCTCTGATGGTCGCTACTTGGCAAGTGGTGGTTTGGACCGACATATCCATTTATGGGATGTTCGATCACGGGAGCACATACAGGTAGTCAGTAACAGCAATTTAAATGTTTCATTTTGCAATTTTGACATGCAGTTGAGAAGACAGTTTGGTTGGTTTAGTCAAGAAAATTTGTATCTGTATACTGCGTGCACCATGTAACACTATTTTATTTCCTTAAACATTGGTATTGATGAATGCCTAGCTATTTCAGTATTCCTTGTTCTCGTTGAACTGTCTAACACTGGTTGTCATTTAGGCAACACATAATCTAACGATAATGCATCAAATACCACCAAGCAAAACCAGATACAATTTTTTGTACGTTAGAATATCTCACTTAATCTACAGAGAATAGATTGCTTTAGTGAGTTTAAAATGTATAGTTAGAAGGTCATGATAAGAGAACTCTAGAATATTGAAAGAACTGTACTTGCAATCAGGAGCTACTGGTTCCACCTTATCCCATTCAACGTTGTAACTGCCTACTGTTCTGTTTGTTTTTGGCAGGCATTTAGCGGCCATCGAGGGCCAATATCATGCCTTGCTTTTGGCCCGGACTCTCCAGAGTTATTCTCTGGTTCTTTTGATCGTTCAATAATGCAGTGGAATGCAGAAGACAGAACATACATGAACTGCCTCTATGGACATCAGAATGAAATATTGACAATGGATGCACTTAATAAGGACAGGCTTCTGACTGTAGCACGGGATCGCACAATGCATCTTTGGAAGGTAAGCATGTATTTTTTTCCCGAGTCCTGTGAAACAGATTAGATTCTGCTGACGACTGCATAGAGTTATATAGTTAAAGATACATTGTCATGGGATTAATATGTGAATTTTGCGTCCACACCGATATGACATTCACATTGTAAAATACCACCTGTTTGTGCTCCATTGGCAATATTACACTCAATCCATCCCTCGTAGGTGAAAAGTTCTTTTGGTTGCATAGCGGAAAGCCGCGAAGAGGGAAAGTCGTGACTATGGTTTGGGGCACTTTAGAGCACGGAAGCTTTATTTTAACTACAGTGTGGAAGCAAACTCTGTAATCGATGTGATTATGAGCTTAATATGTGAAATTTGCTTCCACAACCATTGTAGTGCTGTGATATTTTTATGTGTTTTGGTACCACCTAGACATCTCTTTTTGAAGCTGTACAGAATAGTACTCTTGAATTGGTAAAGTTTCTCTACAATTTATTGGATTGCTTTGGCAGCACAGCAGAACAATGTCAAAAGCAGACATCTAGGGTCAAGTAATTAATGTAGACTACGCTTTGAGCACCATTGAGTTCATTATTTAACATTGATTGTGTGATGTGAATTATATGGCAGATGTTTCAGTTTTCCTTGATTGTTGAAACCCTCTCTGTGGACAGATTCCAGAAGAGTCGCAGTTAGTATTCCGTGCTCCTGCTGCTGCATCTTTAGAGTGCTCCTGCTTTATTGATGACAAGGAATTTTTATCTGGATCTGATGATGGAAGCATTGAGCTGTGGAGCATAATGAGGAAAAAGCCTACTCATATAATAAGGAATGCTCATCCAGTATTGTCTGATAACCACAATGCCGTTGACAATGCTAAGTTACCTAAAGGTAAAATGCCATCTAAGAAATAGTCCATTTAATTCGTTCAAAGGTTTCCTACTCAGTCCATTTAATTCGTTCAAAAGTTTCCTACTCACTTCGTTTGCATCTGTTTGTTTTTTTTACACTTTTTCACTTCAATTATTTTGATATGGCCTCAATCTAATTGTCAATTATCATCATGAATGCATTATCAGCTGTTCCTTGTATTTTGGAATCCTTATTATCCTTTCCCTATGCAGAAAATGGAATACATAAACTTGAAAATGTGTCATCAGCCCAGTCATGGGTGAGTGCTGTTGCTGCCAGAAAAGGTTCTGATCTTGTTGCATCAGGAGCAGGAAATGGCTTAGTTCGCCTCTGGGCTATTGAACCTGACTCCAAGGGAATTCGGCCAATATTTGATTTGAAACTGGTACGGCCTCTTGCTCTCGGTGTATCCTGAAAATTGAATTGACTATACCCATTGTAAATATTATAGCCTTGCTGCCTATTGACCAGACTTGACATTATTGGAATTTTCTATCTCAGCTTTGTCCTTTGAGAGTGTATTTTAAAATTCCGAACTTGTGATTATTCAGCATGTGCCAATGTATTGTCAACTCTTCCTCTCCTTGAGAACTAGCTGTATCTGCTAGTTCTTTTTATTATTTTGTGTAATTAGAACTGTTCTGCTGAATGGGAGGAACGTCAGGTAGGCTGTGTAATTAAATGTGAGGGAGGAGAGAGGGGGGGGGGGGGGGGGGGGGAGATACTTTACACGGCTAACCCTTTTATTGGAAAGGCACAATTTAGCCCCTAAGCAACAGTGTACCTAATTAATGGAAATAAATTACTTGATACTAGCTACCTGGGCAGCAACAATCAAACTTATCTCTTTCCTAACTAGGTAAGAAAATTATCACGTTACTTGCTGGCCACACATTTTGTTGGGCGCCTGTGCAGATGCTGCTGGCCGTGAGGTTGCTGTTACCGCGTGCCACACTGCCATGGCCTTGCTGCTGTTTCTGTGCCCAAAGTCCATAACAATCTGATACATAAGCCAAAACGGCATCTTCGGATTCATTTCTCCGTCAAAGCTAGCCAAGCCTTTTTCCCCAAAATTCTCAATTTGTTTGAAAATAGGATTGTATTTAGTACCTACACCTGCTGCATATCTCTTAATGAATTATGCTATCCTAATACCATGCAAGTTCCTTCGTTTATTATTTTTGTTACAAAAATTACGCTTATTTGCTCCGTTCTGTTGTTGATTTGCCTTTTTCCCCCTCATGGCCAGGATGGATTTGTCAATTCGCTTGCTATAGCCAACTCGGGACGATTTATTGTTGCTGGTGTTGGCCAGGTCAGTGCCTCCATATCTCCCTCAAAAAAACTCTATTTTCCCTGTGACAGTTTAGATAACTGGCTATGTGGTCAGGGAAAAAAAAACTTTCAGAATAGCTTTCTGTTTATGTGAACTTGTTTCATGAACTTGGTAATTATCGTATTAAGTTCTTGGTTTTGCTAATCTCTACAAGCTGCGCAATGTGCAATAACACAATTCATGTTCATTCTTTAAAATACCATGCACCTATTTTTATTAATTTTAGAATATCAACCTTGGTACTAATATCTATCTTACCAGGAGCCTCGCCTTGGACGATGGGGAAGTATTCTTTCGGCGCAAAATGGAGTTGCAATCCATCCAATCCGTCTAAAAGAGGAGAAACAAGATTTGTAGACTAGATGGTTGATGCCGACACATTCCTTGATGTTGTAGAGGATAACACAGCATAAAAGTTCAACAACCATCCAGGCTGAACAAATAGCAGCCAGCAATGCGAATTTTGAAGGGTGTTACAGACAATTGGGCTAGAGAAGTACACCAGTGGGAGAAGGCCCTGCTGGACCTCCTTTCGTGTAAAATTTGAGGCAGTTTTGTTATCCTAGTGCCTTCTGAAGAGAAATTAATTTATCATACAAGTAGATCCGGCTTGCAGTGTATTCATTGTTCACATTTGAAGACATGCTCACAAAACGAGTAGAACATGGATTACTACTGCAGTGTATTCATTTGAACAACTTAGATATCGTGTGGTGTCTGTAGCGGAATCCAGTCGTGTTGTCTGCACATGATGTCTACTTTCTAACTTGTTAGTTCCCCCTCTGCGGCAAGTTCAGCAATCATGTACAATACTTTGCCAATGGCTCAGAATTGTTCGTTAGTGCCATTTCAGAGCACATTCCGGGGGTTATACGGCACCGCATGAGGAAGGACATAAACTGCGAGCCAAGTTTCTTGTCTTCGGATGATTCTAAAAAAAGAAAAACCTTGTCTTTGGAGGGATATTTAGCTTACTATATTCAAAAGATAATTCCCGATACTTCACTTCGCCAGGACAAGAACATTTCAGTAACACCCAAGTTCCTCAATAATGTCATCTTATTAGAACAGTTTCGTCTACCCCCTTTCAGGCTTTCAGAAAAAAAAAGCATCTAGAATACCACATGGTTTCAAGTTTCAACCCGAGGTGCGGTGACATTGGTATCTGAAGACTGAACTGTGTTATATTTTCACTTATTTGTTTTCCCAGCGACCTGCAAAGCAATGTAGAGACCAAACAATCAATGAAAAGGGGGATAATAAATAGCTTGTTCCCTTTAGTATACTCACATGTTGCTTGACTCTACTGATCACATGATGATCACCTTTACATTCACCGCTATATGTGGCCGATGTCCTCTCATTTTCCCCATGGGTTGAAGCCATACTTTTTCATGGTAAACACTGATGTAGCAAATGCAGCTGGATGTTCACAGCCAAGTCGAGCAGTTATGAGTATGTGATTTGGCTCATGCTTGCACGAATTCATAAACGAGGAGCGTTGTAGCATGCACCACCGGCGGAGCCACCCTCATCGGCAAGTCCATATCTTTAGTTTTGCCAGGGATGCAATGCAAGGCGTCCAAAAGTGCAGAGAGTTGAGATCGCTGGTGTGGTACGTTGGCCAATCTGCATCTATCCCCCCGACATGTAGGCCCATCCGTAGATGTCGTATATATACAAGCTCCGGTCCAGCCTATCCAGCCGCCGCCACTCACAAGGGAAAGGCCGCTCCACGCCTCATCTCCACACGGCCGCGCAAGGCCGAGCCACCGGCGCACTCGCAGGAGGCACGCCTCCACTGCGCCGCCGTTGGAGCTCGCCGCCGGCAGCTGGCCGCGCGCTCCTCGCCTCGATCGTCTTATTGCTTCTTAACAAGTGCACTACCCATTGGCCGGTGGTGTCGAAGAGAGAGAGAGAGAGGGAGGGAGCAGGATGAGAGTTGCGGTGGTGGGCGCCGGCGTGAGCGGGCTGGCGGCGGCGCACGAGCTGGCGAGGAGCGGCAATGCGCGCGTCACCGTGTACGAGAAGGAGGACTACCTCGGCGGGCACGCCAGGACGGTGGCCGTGGACGACGGCGCCGGCGGCACCGTCCACCTCGACCTCGGCTTCATGGTCTTCAACAGGGTACGTACACATTAATCTCAGAAGGCAGTAATCTGCTGCATGCTCTCAGCTTATCAGTTCGATCATGCGCTCAATTGATATAATCCCCCTCCTCAACCAATGCCTCATGTGCCGTCGTTGCGAATGGCATTTCCGCGTCGTTGGCATCAACGGTTTTTCCTCCTACTTTTTAGGCGTGATATCAGTAACTAACCCTTTGGTCTCCGTTTTTAACTCGCCCTGCAATTTTTGAACTGTTCTTTCACGGTGGAGAGAGAGCGCGCCGATTGTTTCTGATTCACTTAAAAAATAATTATATAGATTAGACAAAAACTACTATATCAGCATATATTACTACAAATTGGGCTGACAAGATAGCAAGGCAATGGCGGCCGGGGACGGGCGTGACAAATTGGGCTGGAGTAGTAAACCGGTCAGCGGTGGGTGCAACGCGACAACGTGGAGGCAGGAGCGACCATACAATGTCACGTGGCCACCAGCACGACGACGACGCGCACAAATAAGATGATACTCTCCGTAGATTTGCATATGAGATGCCTTATCTCATTTACCCTACCAGTGCAACCTTGTTCAGAACGAATGCTGCCTCCAATCCACTCGATCGGTGCCATGCCTGTCCCTCTAGATACCTCTATCTGTCCGTGATGGAATTGATGGGTTCCATACAGTACACTACACACACAGTATAGCATATACTATGCAGGTCCCAACCATTATCTATCCGTCTGACAAAATGCATCTGTACTGTACTGCTGCTGGACTCTAGTTCACAGTCGTACGTACTGCTCCCGTCGATCGGGGCCTACAGTGCGGGCACCTAGCTAGCTGAACATTGTCCCTGTCGTCGCTTGTTCCTGGATGCTCGCTGCCAATCTCTCACCTCGCCACCTCAATTTCCATCTGGAAAGGTCATTATCAACTTTAGAGCATTTTCTTTTCCGTTCAAATGAAAGAAAACCAATAAATTGTGCTACTAAAAAAAATGTACAGGTCCAACTCTAGTATTTACCCACACAAAACAGAGGCCTCCCGACAACATTTGGAGGATTCAATGCCACGCCCTTTAAACTCTCAGAGCCGTGCGTTCCTTCTAGAATATCAAGCGAAAATTCCTCATTGTAGAATCTGGGCCATCTTTGACTGTGGAAAACATCATTAAGACACGAGAAACACGGCCGGCGTGATAGTTCACCAACAGTGACAGGCTTTCCGAGGACGACAACTATCCCATGTGTTTTAATTGTACCTTGTCACAATTTCCGTGACACTTGTTTTTCTCTTTAGACCATCCCTGGTATATATCCTGCTTGTAACGGTGTAAAACAATGCCTTATAAAAACAGTACTTTTAGAAATTATCATGGAAGCATCTTAGGCACTTTTCTGAATTTCCAAACAGAGTCATATCTTAGTTCAAAGAGCCTTACGGCTTACGCCAAAGTGGAAAATCCCTATTCCTGGCTCCTGAATTTCCCATCCATAGGAGGTAGGGAGTTGACGAATAACCAAAGCTAATTTACATGGCCCAATAGCGTTCGTTTCGCTCGATCTGTCTGGTCACACTCGTGCCTTCTTGCACACCATGGAAAACATTTTTTTTTTTTAGATAATGGAACAAGAGGTCCCGGCCTCTATACCATTGAAAATAGTGTACGCAGCGGTTCATTACAAAGATGGTGAGCTCTTAGGCTCACAAATACTCCATAGAGTGCACAACGAAAAAAAGAAAGTATTTCGAGCAGAACAAGACAGCTAGTCTGCAATTCTATTCGAGAACTTCCAGCCAAAGTTGGCAAACACTTGCATGACGACCGTCTCCAACAGACGGCAGGCGTTCTTCAGATTTGATCTTGCTTCTTCGTCCTTAAACAGCAACGACCATGTACGGGTCCAGTATGTAGCCCTGAATATTACCTGCATAAAAGTGTTAGTTTTAGATCGATTGAATACCATATCATTTCTATTCAACCATATTGCCCAACATATAGCTGTCATACCCATACAAACTTGATCTCTAAGCGCTGGCCGGATGCCATTTAGCCAAGAACCAAACATGTTTGAAATGCTAGATGGTGGTTGAATGCCAAACGTGATATGTATTGTATTCCAAATAAATCTGGTGAAGTGACAATCTAAGAAAAGGTGTTCTATAGTCTCTAATGAACTGCAAGAACAACAATTTAAATTTCCTTTCCAATTCCGTTTGGCCAAGTTATCTTTAGTGAGGGTAACTCCATTTTTTATGTACCACAAAAAGATCTTAATCTTGAGTGGTACCTTGAGTTTTCAAATTGGACATTTTCGAGGAATGGTGCCATTTCTAATGATGGCCATGTACATAGACCGTGTCGAAAAAACACCACTCTTATGTAAATCCCAAATGAAGACATCTCTAGCACTAGTTAGGTTAGTTGTTAAAACTTTCGCTACTAGGCTGTACCATGCCTCTAAGTTGTGCCCAATTAGTGCTCTTCGGAAAGAAATATTCAACGGGCTGGTGCTTAGCACCTCGGCCACCGTTGCTGATTTTTTCCTCACTATATAAAATAAGCTTGGATATGCTAATTTCAGAGGTTGATCTCCCACCTATGTATCCTCCCAAAAACGGATTTCCGTTCCACTACAGACTTTGAAATGGCAGCATTGTAAAAATTGGTATTTTATTTTCATTAGCCCCGACCAAAAATGAGAGTCTCCTGGCTGTTTTTGAACTTGGGTTAGAGTCTTATTTGACAAATATTTCCTCCGTAGGAGGGTTTGCCAAATTCCATCCTCATTAATTAATTTGAAAAGCCACTTGTTTAAAAGGCAATTGTCTTACATTTCTAGGTTTTGGATACCTAGACCTCCACAATCCTTTGGTGTACACAAGATGCTCCACTTAGTGAGCCTATATTTTTTTCTTGTGTTCATCACATTGCCAATAAAACCTCGAGCGATAATAGTTCAATTTTTTGAGAATCCCTTTAGGAACCTCAAAAAAGGAAAGCATATACATTGCTAGGCTTGTGAGGACTGAGTTTATTAAAACTAGTCTTCCGCCCACCGAGAGTAATTTGCCTTTCCAGCTACCGAGCTTTTTCTGAAATGTGATGAACACAAGACATGAGCGCCGGCTTCTTCCTTCTTCACCGTCGAGCTGGACATGCACCCTTCGAGCTAGCTCGCCCCACTTGCACACTGGAGTGGTGTTGTTTACCATGCAATGTCGTCGTTGCTGCGCTTTTTAATTTGATCTGCTAACTTCGTGGTACGTGGTACGTGTGGAAACCGCAGAGAGGCGCTGCTGACCTGTGCTGCCCACTGCGCGACTTGCCTCCTTCGTTCTTTATATAAGAGATACTAGCTAGACGAAGAGAGAAATAAACATAGTTGGCCTGGCCAGTAGTATTGTGTCGAATAGGCAGAGAGTGAGCATGATGAGAGTTGCGGTGGTTGGTGCTGGCGTGAGCGGGCTGGCGGCGGCGCACGAGCTGGCGAGGAGCGGCGGCGGCGACGTGCGTGTGACCGTGTACGAGAAGGAGGAGTGTCTTGGCGGCCATGCAAGGACGGTGGCCGTGGACGACGCCGGCGGCGGCCGAGGCACCGTGCACCTCGACCTCGGCTTCATGGTCTTCAACAGGGTACGTGCATGCGCGTACATTAATCCAGTACTCTACTACACTCTGCTGCCTCGTGCGCTTAGTTGCTACTAGCACTTTTTATGCATACCTAATTGTTGTTCTCGTGCACATCAAAATGAAAATATCTACATTATTAGGCCACTAATGAAAATATCTACATTATTATTAGTACTAAGAAAAAGGTAGCAAGGAAAGGCAAGGACATGACCATTGGGAGAGGGAGTCGGTGGTGCAACCCAACGACGTGGAGGCGGCAGAGACCTTACATTGTCATGTGGCCACCAGTCGGACGACGACCCACAAACATAAGAAAAAGGGTGCATCCTTTTGCATCACCTTTCATCGATTAAAATTAATTTGATTAGTCACCAACCCTGTCTCTTCTAGTAGTAGAATCATCAAGATACATCGCTCTCTGTCCGTGATGGATCGAATCGATAGATATACAGTGCATGCACAGTAGAGTATATGTGCAATGCCAAACATAGGGGTCCCAACCCTTGCTTTGCCATGTGGATTGCTGCTCAACCGTGTTGTTCGGCCCGGCCTAAGCTGTGGGTCCCTGGCTAAAATGTTCCTATTTTCGCTTGTTTCTAGATGCTCAATGCAACCTTAGCTTACCAATTTCCACCCTAGCTCATCCAATCAATTTTCAAACGAAAAAACACCGTGTCAAAAAAAGAGAGGAAAAGAAATGGACATAAACTAGTAAAAATTCTCCGACTCCCATATCACCCTAATTAACAGAAACGTGCCATGCAATTGAAGCTCGGACCTTGGGGCTCGGGCAGTGCAAGTAAGAAAAGAATTCCACACGCTTACGAAACATTCGATAAATTAGTGGAAACTAAGGGCACAAACAACTGTTGTACAATACAAGACTGTAGTATGATATCAATCCTACTTCATCCTCTGCTTCGGCCTTGTCTAAAATCATAAGGAACGTGTCGTCTCAATGTGGAATCATAGAAAGAACACGAGTAAACATGTTGAATTGCTCGTTGAAGTAACATGGCATAGGGAATCTCTTCCCGTTCTGGTGGAGCTGCGCATCGGGAGGGAAAGAGAAGACGCGGCATGGATGCGATCGGGAAAAGCTCGGGAAGCGACGCTTATCTCGCTTCTTCGCTTTTAGTTCAACCGACGCTTTTCCAGCTTTTCACCGCTTAAAGAAGCGGACCTGTTTGGGGTAGCTTTTCGCTTCTAGCGCTGCTGGGAGAAGCAAAAGCTTCCAAAAGCTCCCCCAAACAGGGCTTTAGTGCCAACCAAGAAAGCGAGTGAAAGATAAAGGAGTCAAGAAATGGGCAGTGAGGAAGAGACAAAAAGCATTTTTGTTGATAAAGCGAGTGCTTTTAGAAATTCTCAAGAAGGGTGCACTGAAGCAGCGAGGTTCTTTTGATCGAATTCTTTTAGACATTATTTTTCTGACAGTTGTTCGTCAGTGTTAAGATATCTTTGATTCTAGTAGTGACGTGTTGGTGTACAACGAAGAGCGGATTCGATGATACCCGCCTGAATCACCTGTACCTTCCTTTTTTATATATGTATTGTGATTTTCTGCGATATACTAGTTGCAGTGTCAAACACCCATAGAATTTGTACTTTCAGAAATTAGCATTAAAAACGTATCACGTATAAGCACCACTCAGTTTTCCAATCTCCATCTCACAAGGGATTTTATTTTTCTGTATTTCTATATTTTAGTGACATAAGCACAAATGCGAATCACTTGGATGGTAGCTAAAAAATGGTTGCCATGGCTTGGAAAAACGTAGCGGTGTTGTACTTAAACTGTCATTGGTGTAATATCTCCTTATAGTATGTGCGTAAAAGAAGAGTGGAAACCTCCTGTCAAGTGTCAACTAGACTTCCCCGCTCTCCTGATTTCCCTTCCCTCCCTGGCTCCCTGCTCCAAGGCCTCGGCGTGAGCCTTCACCCATACTCCACTCGGCCTCACAATCTCCCTTCGTGGACGGTCGAGGCCGCAATGGGGCGAAGTAGTGGGCATTACAGTCGCACCGGTTGGAAGGCGGTCGTGCGCTCCTTTGCTACATCAGCGCGCCCCACGGTCACGCGCTTGAAGCGTTCGTTGAAATGCCAGCAAGGTCCGCGCCAGTGTATTCGGTATTTCTCTGTTGTGATCAACGAAGCTCGACTACAATGTGATGGACCGGCATCTCGCCTGTTGGTCCGTCCTCGGGCATGAACCAGCGGCGAGGAGAAGTGCTCTACATGCGGCTCAAGGTGGATGGCCAGCCGCTCGAGCCATGCAATAAACGTTGCTTCTGGTAAGGTGGTTAAGACGGGCTTCAAGAGCAGCTCCAAGTTTTACACCAACCTCAACGAGCTTCGCAACCATGGCACTGTCAAGTGTCAATCTCTGCCTCAAGGATTTTTCTGATGACCATCAGTTCGTTCCTCTAACTTTGCTCTTCTAGCCCAAAATTTCACTGGTAAGATTATCAATTGAGTAACTTACACAAATAACTTACATGTTGGCAAAATCTGAGAAATAAATGGGCATTAGTTTGAACTCTGCAGCATCCATTCGAGTAACTCTGAAATTCTAGGATCTGACTGCACCCATCTCCCTAGTTGTACCAGTGGCTGAATTTCACTCTTTTTGAATTTTTAATTTTGCGAACTTTTTGTGTTGTATGCGTGGATCCCGCTTTATAACTTGTGACATGAACTGAACTAATGGCAGGTAACATACCCAAACATGATGGAATGGTTTGAAGGGCTCGGGGTGGAGATGGAGATATCGGACATGTCCTTCTCAGTTAGCGCACAGGTGGGTGCCAGTGGCAGCAGATGCGAGTGGGGCAGCCGCAATGGCATCGCAGGACTCTTTGCTCAGAAAATCAATGCACTCAGCCCCAGTTTCTGGCGCATGATCCGTGAGATACTCAAGTTCAAGGAAGATACTATCAAGTGATGACACATCCCAATCTCATTTCGAGCTAAATAGTATTAGATATGTTTGCACTGAAAATATAATGGTCTACTGTATATAATCCAGAACTTTTGCCTTCATTGCAGGTACTTGGAGGACCGTGAAAACAACCCTGATATGGACCGGAATGAGACTCTAGGCCAATTCATTCAGTCTCATGGATATTCCCAGCTGTTCCAAGAGGCTTACCTTGTACTCCTCTTGATTCTATACTATTTCTCAATTCTATGCTGTCTATTTTAAGTTTGTGGCAAATTTAAATGATATAATTGCTTTGCTGCAGATCCCAATCTGTGCATGTATATGGTCATGCCCATCACAGGGAGTGTTGGGCTTCTCTGCTTTCTTTGTTCTCTCATTCTGCCGTAACCACCACCTTCTTCAGGTGAATGAAGTGTTCACTCACTAGCTAGGCTGACAACATTGTTGCTTTCACAGCTGTTAGATCACTTTCTTTTCTTTCATCAGCTGTTCGGTCGCCCCCAATGGCTCACTGTCAAGGGCCGCTCACATTGCTATGTGAGCAAGGTAAGAGAAGAACTGGAAGGCATGGGTTGTAAAATTAAAACCAGCTGTGAAATCACATCTGTTTCAAGAGTTGAAGGAGGTACGACCAATTTCAGGCACTCCATCCATATCTTCTTTTGATTCTTGTACAACTAGCTAGATAAGCTACAGCATAGCTATATGAATAGTCCTCTAATGATATTAACTGACTAAAATAAGGGATGATATGTTTCTTGCAGAAGGTTACAGAGTCACTACTTTTGATGGTTCAGAGGAGATATACGACAGAGTCATGTTTGGTGTCCATGCACCTGATGCTCTAAAGCTGCTAGGAGCTGAGGCAACACACGAAGAGTTGAGGATTCTAGGTGCTTTTCAGTATGTCTACAGGTATGCTATACATCAACATAGCTAGGCTTGTTTTATCCGACCTGAGCTCTGTTATTGATCGATTCGTTATGTATTTTTATGCTTTTTTGCTTTCACTGCAGTGATATTTACCTCCACTGCGATAAAAATATGATGCCACAGAGTTCGTCGGCGTGGAGTGCCTGGAACTTCCTGGGGACAACGAGCAAGGGTGTGTATGTAACCTACTGGCTAAATTTGCTTCAGGTAGGACATTGCAGCTTTGAGTTAGATAAAGTACTACTAGGTACTTGAATAATGAACCCTTTCTTGAAATTCTAGAACATAGAATCTACGGGCAGGCCATTTCTGGTGACACTGAACCCTCCTCATGTCCCGGACAATGTCTTGCTCAATTGGTGCACTAGCCACCCTGTCCCATCTGTGGCTGCCGCAAAGGCTTCTCTTGAGCTTCATCACATCCAGGGAAGCAGAGGGATTTGGTTCTGTGGGGCATACCAAGGTAAGCTAGCTACTCCATTCATTGATTCTATCAACAAATTAAATGGCTACCACTAAAAAAAAACTAGGATATCAGGATGTCAGTAATTCGGTCTGAAATATGTATTATCTTCTGCTTGTATTGGATCACAGGTTATGGTTTCCATGAAGACGGACTGAAGGTACTTGATTATTTGTGTGTATTTTTCACTTTTCTGTTTTCGTGCACAACATATGTTGCTTATATTATTATTTGGCATCCGATATAATTTTTGGATTTGATTGTGCGTGAAGGCTGGAAAAGCCGCAGCTCAATGTTTGCTGGGGAAGGAGAGTAGCCTTCTGGTGAACCCAAAACAAATGGTCCCATCATGGACTGAGGCTGGGGCGCGCCTTTTGGTATCAAGATTTCTTAACCAATACGTATCTGTTGGTAACTTGGTGTGAGTTTTTCTACTAATCGATGGCTATATATCATAGCAATGTCTAGGTGTGACTCAAATCTCACTTGTTTACTTCTGTGGGTAGCATGCTTGAAGAAGGAGGCACTATGTTCAGTTTTGGTGAAGTAGGCAAAAAATGCCATGCCAAATCTGTCCTGCGTGTTCATGACCCCCTGTTTTACTGGAAGGTTCTCTTCTCTTGTCTTGATCTCACAGGAATTGAAATGTTGATTGAAATATTTTCCAAACCTGGCTGATTGCGGGATCTGATCAGTCTTGTCATCTGAAAAATACATTCTGCAGGTTGCAACAGAAGCAGACCTTGGTTTGGCAGATGCCTATATTAACGGTTATTTCTCTTTCGTTGATAAGAGAGATGGTCTTCTGAATCTTTTCCTGGTAAATTAATCCAAAGTACAACTAGACATGTACTCCTAGTTAATTACTTGTACATGCTCTGTAGTGTTGTTCCCGTTTAACTTCAGATTAAATCATGAACCATTTTGCTACAGATTCTCATTGCAAACAGGGATGCACAAAAGAGTAGTAGCAGCTCTGGCAGTACAAGGTTCCAGTTGTCCTCAATTGCTCGTTTCAAACAAAAATCAACCAGTTTTTTTTGCAATTTTTCTAGTACTATATCTTACAAGCAACGGATAAGTGATCATGGTGTAATTGATATGATATTCAGGGGTTGGTGGACGCCCTTGCTTTTAACAGCTGGGGTTGCATCCGCTAAATATTTCCTGCGCCACATCTCAAGAAAAAACACTGTCACACAAACTCGTCAAAACATCTCTCAACACTACGATCTGGTCAGTAGTGCTAGTACTCTTCACTTTTCAGTTCCAATCTAAATTAAATATTTTGTGCTGCTATTTTGGTTATAACTGCTACAAAATGTTTTCTTGATTCATAACACTTTCTATAGCATTGTTCTCGCTTTCGTTGAGGATCACTTCCACATCAGTGAGATTGCCCTTTTCATTCTTCCTATTCTGGTTATGTTTTTGCAGAGTAATGAATTCTTCTCGCTTTTCCTGGATCCATCAATGACTTACTCTTGTGCCATTTTCAAGGTCTGTCCTGTGATTAAATAGCAACATCCTGCAGTCTTTAAATCAAGTACTATACTTGTGTCATGAATTTTTGAATCTTTACATCCTTGTGCATGGCCTTATTCATTTTGTAGACGGAGAATGAAAGCTTAGAGACAGCCCAGCTACGTAAAGTTCGCCTTCTAATTGACAAGGTGATACTGTGATAAGCGTATTGTCTGAATGTACGGGTTATGCTAATACTGGTTTAATACTAAATAATTGCATACGTGCATATATTGAAGGCTAAAGTGGAACGGGACCATCATGTCCTTGAGATTGGTAGCGGCTGGGGCAGCTTAGCAATACAGGTGGTGAAGCAAACTGGCTGCAAATACACTGGGATCACATTGTCCGTGGAGCAACTGAAATATGCACAGAGAAAAGTGAAAGAAGCCGGCTTAGAGGTTGGTGTTACTTTGCAGTAATGTAACAAGCGACTCCTCTGTTTATATATATAATAATTAATGACTATCATTAAGTTAAATAAAGTTTTCATTGCTTATTTCATCAGGACCACATAACCTTCATGCTATGTGACTACCGCCAGATACCATGTAACCGTAAATATGACAGGATTATATCATGGTAATTACTTGCTATAGCTTTCCTCTGTTTGACTATACTGTCGAATGTATGTGAATATGACTGAAGTAATACCATTCATGCAAATTTATTTGATGTCTTGGATCTTGATGGATCAGCGAGATGATCGAAGGTGTTGGGCATGAATTCATGGACGATTTCTTTGGCTGCTGCGAGTCTCTTTTGGCTCAAGATGGCCTATTTGTCCTGCAGGTATACACTATTATCTGTCGCTGGCTTTGGCAGTCACGCATCATCATTCTCATCATCATTTGATTTCCATGCAGTTCATCTCGATCCCTGAAGAACGGTATGAAGAATACAGGAGGAGTTCAGATTTCATAAAAGAATACATCTTCCCTGGGGGCTGCCTTCCTTCGTTAGCCCGGATAACATCTGCCATGTCCGCCACATCAAGGCTCTGGTCTGCTTGCTGCACTATCTTCTGGTTTTTGATGATCCGATAATCCATTTCACTATTTGCAACTGTAATATGGTTAATTGATTATTCGAATTTGGAATGCAGCATCGAGCACCTTGAGAATATTGGGTACCATTACTATACGACGCTGATACGTTGGAGGGACAATTTCATGGCCAATAAGGAGTAAGTGCACAACTGCTCCTTACTCCTTAGAATATAGTAATAATATGCATATACTCATACATATATTGTTGTTGTGCAGTGAGATTTTGGCTCTGGGATTTGACGACAAATTCATCCGTATATGGGAGTACTACTTCATATACTGCGCCGCTGGTTTTAAGTCACGAACACTTGGGAACTATCAGGTACGTACGTGCGTACATTATTGGTGGATTAACAGAATATTGAGCTATATACAAATATCTAACACATACGGATGTTTGCAGATTGTGTTCTCTCGGCCTGGCAACGACAAGCTGAGCTCGGACAACCCTTACGCAAGCTTTCCGGCAGCAAATCAAACTGCCTAAGAAAACGGAGTATATAATTGGGCAGCAAATTTAATCTGTCTGCTAGATTTTGCTCTTGATTAGACGTACTGCGAATTAATATTTTTTCTTGCATTGATTTCGCACAGCATGTACTGTGTGTGTGATGAATTCGTTCATTCATTTATAAGCATGGCGTGCTCGATTGATGGATATATAAGTCCTCTGCATGTATGTAGGAGAGTATATGTCGTATGCAGTATGCTCAGTCACCAAATTGATCACGCATGTGGGCTAACTGACTAGCTGTACTGACAGGTAGCAATTTGTATACACGTACACTGCTGTTTTGATGCATTGCGTTTCCATCATCACCAGCTCAGCTCTGAATACACATAAATATAGACGTGTCCGATGAGCAGGGCACTTTCGCCTCAACAGAGAACAGAGGAAGACTGGTGGCTAAGAGATGTTTTGTATGACATGACGGCAGAGCTATGGCAGGAGTATGTCCAGCTTTGGATCATGATTGATGCATGAAGCAAATATGCAACTTGACTATACAACAGAGGATTCCATCGTTTGGACTCGCACTGCCAGTGGTGAATATTCAGCAAAATCAGCATACGACATGCAGTTTGATGGAGGCTTGGGATCCTTCTTTCCGGCCAAGGTGTGGCAGGTTTGGGCGGGAACGAGATCGTCTGAAGTCAGATCGAAGTCGCCGCATATCAACCGTCCACGCGAATCGGACGGAATCGCACTTTGACTGGACTCGTTCCCTGCGGCACAGCGGCAGCGCACGGCCCAACCAACGAAAGCACGCGGTAGTAGTCGGCGAGACGGGAGTGCCTACGGTGACTTGCCAGCTTGGTTTGATGGCCTCACTGGTAATGATACTTCGCCAAGAACAAAGGGCCTCAGATCTTTGGTCATTTTAATTACATGGGCTATATGGAGAGAGCGAAATGCAAGAATTTTTTAGAACAAGGAAAAGACCACGAGCAGGATCATCACCGAAATAAAAGATGAGGTGCAGTTGTGGACTATGGCGGGTGCGAAGAACCTTTCTTCTTCAGTTGCCCAAATCAACCGCGAGTAGTACCTTTTGGTTTTTTCATATGCCGATCTAGCCCATGCTCCTAGATTGTGCTTGATGTAAGAGCGCCTCTGGCGCTCAAAAACTCTGTTCCTTCTTATATTTATAAATGCCAGCAATGTTCCGGGTCTTTCAAAAAAAAAAAAAAAAAAAGGAAGACTGGTGGCGCCAGACACGTCGGCTGTACACTGCTCACCATTGTTCATCAATCAGAGATTATGCTCACGGAACTGTCATGGACGGATTACGATGTCATGGTAAGCCTGCTCTTTGTCCTCGCGTTGCCTCGTGGGCGCTGTGCACGGCAGCAAAAGTCTGGCATCGAAGCAAGATGCTAGAATCAGGTTAATAATCGACATGTAAAAGAATTTATGGCAGCAGGAAATAGCTTGTCAGCAATGACTACATGATTTTCATGTAAAGGTGTTGAAATATATGTTGCTTTCCATTTCTTTACATTTCTACAGACTACAGGCGCTATTTCCTGAACATACAAAACTGTTGTTTCTGACATAGACATCTTCCCGCAACATTCTAATGTCACCTCTTCATACAGTAAAACCAAATGACTGTCGATGCAAGATGATACGGTGCAACTAGCAGCAACATATGTACTTTGCTACGAACAAACTACAGCTACATGTTCATGTTTCTTTCAGCAGTAACCTCTGCAAGAGCACCTGCCACCTTCAAAATGATGGAACCTGTTTGAATCTCTAAGAATGATCTCTCTGTTGCACATCTTGGAAATGAACTTGGCAGCCTCATGGCAGTGACTACAAACTCTTGAGTTCTTTGTCACACGGATTGGCCGCCCTTCTGACAGATTCAGCACACCGAATGCGATGGCGAGCTTTGAGCTGTGCCCACAAAGTGCCTCGTCATGCACCGCGTCATTGGCACCCATCAGAGCATAGTTTTTCTTAGCATCATGACCTTCTTCCCGCATCTTGGTGGTAACATCATCCAGGAATCCTGCAATCCTATTCCCCTGTGGGTGATTCCGGTTATCCGCGACGAAGACATGAACCTTGCCCCTGGCCTCAATCCAACTGCAGCCAGTGTTCTCGCGGAGCCCACGACCACCAATCTTGTTCTTCAGCTTCCTGACAGCCTCCCATTTCTCAGCCTCTGCATAGATGTTGGCAAGAAGAACATAGTATCCTGTGTTCTCAGGTTCCAGATTAAAGACCTTATCTGCTACCTTTTCTGCAAGTTTCACATCCCTGTAAATTCTACATCCATGCAGCAACGAGACCCAGATGCTTGAATCAGGCTCAATTGGCATTGACTCGATGAACTCATAAGCCTCCTTCAGATTTCCAGTATGGCTAAGCAAGTCAACCATGCATGCATAGTGCTTCAATTTAGGCTCTATTTTGTGCTCATTCCGCATAGCGTTGAAGAATCTCCATCCCTCATCTTTAAGACCTGAATGGCAGCAAGCATATAGTATGGCACTGAAAGAGGCTGCATCTGGTTCGATTCCATTGCCTCTCATCTGCTCAAAGAGGGCAATGGCATCTCTTCCACGACCATGCATGCCATATCCAGCTATCATGATGGTCCATGAGATGAGGTTCTTTTCAGTCAAGCGGTCAAACAAACGCCGAGCAAGCAGTAACGCACCGCACTTAACATACATGTCCATGAGTGCGTTGGGTACATAATTGTCTTCCATATATCTTCTTCGCAGTGCATAAGCATGTATCTCCCTTCCTCGTTCCAAGGATGAAAGGCTTGCCACAGCAGGAAGAATGCAGGTCATGGTCACTGCATTAGGTCTGAACTGGAGTAGCATTTCGCTGAACAAAGTGAAGGATTCATCAGCGAGATTATTTCTGGAGTAACCACCTATTATTGTATTCCATGAGATTATATCCTTAGTCATCAAACGGTCAAAAATGGACCGTGCTTCTATCATATTTCCGCATCTTGCATACATTTCCATCAGCGCATTGGCAACAGGAAGAACTGTATCCATTTCATTTCTGATGGCATATCCATGGACAGCTTTGCCCTGTTTCAAAGACTCATCACCAGCAAAAGCATGAAGAGCACTGGTGACTGCAAAGACGTCTGGCCTGATACCATCTAACCCCATCTCTTGAAGTAGTACAGCCACTTTGTCATACAACCCAGCCCTGGTATAACTTGTGATCATTGCTGTCCATGACACAACATTTTTCTGATCCATGTTTTTGAATATCTGATTGGTGCTACGCCAATCTGAGCAATTTGAGTACATATCAAGAAGAGTATTAGCAAGAGGTGTTTCCCCAACCAACCCAGTTTTTACTGAGAAACCATGAATCACCCTCCCTACAAACCAGTTGTTTGATTGTGTACAAGACGGCAAAACACTTAACAATGTGGCTGAGTCCAACTGCTGCCCTTGTATCCACATTCTTAGAAACATGTCAACGGCTTTATCATATAATCCATTGGAAGTGCATCCACTAATTACAGAATTCCAAGAGATAATATCTCGAAGAGGCATTGCATCAAACACCTTGAGTGCCTCCTCTATTCTGTTGGATTTTGCATAGAACGATATGAGGGCATTGCAAACTGCGCACTGTGCTCCAAAACCCAACTTTACGAGGTACGCATGAACCACTAAACCACCTCTGGCATCAGACAAACTAGTTACACACTTTAGAAGGCAAGAAATGGTGTGCTCGTCTGGAGTAATTCCAAGATCATGCATTTTCTCAAAAAGTAAGAGGCTTTCTCGAAATTCACCAACCTTCGTATAGCCTCCCATGATCAGATTCCATACATGCACATTACTTTTTGATGGCATTGCATCAAACACCCTTCTTGCAGAATCCAAGTCACCACACTTCACATACATGAATACCAGTTTGGATCCAAGAACATCATCGATTCCGCTCTCCAAAGATTTGAGCTCCCAAAGTAATCCAGATTTCACAGAATATCCGTGCACTGCTTTTCCAACAAGGCCATAACCTAATTCCGCACAAGCCGGCAAGACACCGAGCATTGTCACTGAATTGATCTCTAGACCTTCAAACCACATTTTGCTGAAGAGATCAACAGCCCTACCGTGCCATCGGTTTGACAAGCATCCACTAATTACAGAATTCCAAGAAATGTCATCCCGCTGATGCATGCCATCAAACACCTGAAGCGCTTCCTCCATCTGGCCACACCTTGAGTACAAAGCTATCAGAGCATTGCCAACAGCGCACTGTGCCCCCAGACCCAACTTCACAAGGTTGCCATGAACCTCCTCACCTTCCATGATATTCCCCAAATTGGCAATGCACTTCAGGACACAGGAAATGGCATGAGCATCCGGACTAACTCCACAGCAGAGCATCTGCCTAAACAGCGAAACACCTTCCTGAAAATCACCAGCCTTCGCATACCCACTCATCAGCGAGGTCCAAGCACGTACATCACTAACCTGAGGCATTTCATCAAACACCCTTCCTGCACTCCCCAAGTCCCCGCATTTCACATACATCAGCACCAGCCTCTTTCCAAGAACACTCTCCATTCCGCTCGTTCCGACACCGGCGGCACGAACCAAGGCATGGGCTCTCTTCCCAGCCTCCAAAGACCTTTCCTCCCCGCAGAGCTGAATGACGGCGCAGTAGCTGCCCACATCGACCCCGTCAGAGCCTAGCAATCTCAGAGCCTCCGCGAGATCACCGGACCGACATAGCCTCTGAATTTGTGCGTTCACATCGGACCTCGGGACCCGGTTCAACGGGTTCCTGGTGTCCCTCGGAGCAGTAACCGCCGCCTCCAGGACTCTTCCGGCCGGCGGTGCGAGGATGCCACACCGAATCCTTGCTCTCGGGATTGTAGAGTCTTTGGGAGGTGGCCATGGTGAAGGGGCTCGGTGGTGGCTGGAAATAGGAGAGAGAGGAGGCGTCGCCATGGGAATGGCAGCAGGAGCAGAATTTGGCAATGCCGTGAACAATTTTGATTTTGTTATGGCTTGCTTGCTTGCAGGAGGATTCGAACGGAGTTGCGGCGATCTTCGGAAGCCAAATCTCAGAGGCGCCGGGAGTGCGCGTTGCGGCGGCCGGCGGTGCGAGCGCGCGCAAGAGACGAGGAAAGGGGATAACCGAGACAGAGAGAGGATAAGGTTCATCATTGTAATTTTGAAATCTTAAAATGTGACACTAACATGTGGGCCATAGACCAGATTTCATTACTGTAAGACATTTTCTGGGATTTTCCAAAATTGCACGTCGGTTGCTCATCTGAAAATAGAAAGAAACAACTGGAGAATGCAGCCTCCACACCTGCAGGTGAATAAATACACATACTACTAATCCTCCATCCGTCTCAAAATACTTGACATTCTGGCTCTCTATCAGATTCATCGAACATTCTCTGAATCTGGACAATCTGTCTGTCCAGTTTTATTAAACATTCTCTAAATCTGGACATCTAAAAACACTATAACAAGTAAAATAGGACGGAAAGAGTATGTCCTAACTGGCTAACTGCTGTTAGCAAATTAGGGGCAAATGCTGCCAACTGGTAATAACGAATCAACCGTAGCACGCAGCTGGAAAGATGAAATGAATAGAGAGTGTACAACTAAATCCGAAATTAATGGCTGGTGCAAGTATATTGCCCTCTAAACAGAGAAGAACAGGGCATGTGCAAGTATATTACCCTTTAAGGGCCTCTTTGGTAGGGCTGTGAATGTGCCGGTTTCGGTTTCTTTCAAAAAAATGGTTGTGCTGGCTGTGTTTGCGGATGTGCCTAAAACGTTTGGCAAAACGGTTTTTTTTAGCTTCTCCATATTTTTAAAGACAAATATAGAAAGATGAGGGCGCCTTAGAGAAAAAAAGCCGATGAAAATACCATTTTGTGGCTTCATGCTTCACCTTATTTTTGGATACGGCTTCCTCCTTTTTTTTAAGGAGAAACACCTGAAAAAGCACCCCTTTAGTTGGAAAACATGTGAAGCCACTGAAGAAGCCGTTAGAGAAGCCCTACCCAAAAAGCCTTTATAAGGTCGGAGTCCTTGCGAGAAAAATCACCCCTGATCGTTGTATGTACGCAGCAATAACTAATTTGAATTTGAACATAATTCAATTCCCTGCCTCATGTGATCGGTTAATAATATACAAATAGCTAGTAATTGCATAGCAACATGTTCCGTGGAGAGAATCATAACCAGGTCATCTGTCTAGAAACAGCATGAGATGCAGGTACTAAGGGTGCGTTTGGTACAGATTCAAATTCACCGAGAATCAGAAACGTTTCAGATTCAACCCAGAAATATTTCATAACCTGACTTCAGAAACCGTTTGACTAGTTTTCTAGTTTCAGTTTCGGCATAGAGAGAACAAGTATTAAAATGACCCATTTACCCTTTGTCGTATTATGTTGTTTTTTCCACATTATAACGTGTAATGAGGTCAGGCATCTACTTATCACTACAACTATCAGATGGCAATGCAAGCATCAGATGCAAACAGACATTGCAATTCACTGGAAAAACTAATCACAAAAATATGTACCTTCATATTGGAAGAGGATAAAATGCAGTTGCTACTGCAACTGCAAGATATGACTGCACGCATTGCCAGCCATTGGATTTCGGTGTGAGCGGCTCAGATTCATCGGTACAGCATCTCGACAACAGTAAATCGCTACAGTATTTTTGCTACAGTGAATCGCTACAGTATACCGCCCCAATCTCTCCCGTTCACCTTTGAACCAATGGTCCCTGTGCGACTGCTTAAGTTGCAGTCACACTAGGGACTGCACAGGAACCGTGTCCCTTCATATTTCAGATTGAGAAGGCATGCAATTGTTTAGCCCAAGGCGTCAACAAACGACAGATTGCCCTATTCAGATTACGTGATGTAATACATGCATGTATTTGCCCAGGGTGCACACTCGTATGCATGTCAGTACTCAACTAGCAATACGCCTGCATACTCGTGATCAAATTTTCATTAAACACGTACGTATGACGACGTATAGAATTGCTAATTTTACATTGAACTCGGCGTTCGGAGCGGAGCTGCTGGAGGGCTGCGCTGCTGTGGAGAGCGGCGACCGGGGCGAGTAGTGCAGGCGGCGACGAGGGGGAAGGGGCGGGAGCGGGCCACCCGGGCGCTGGCTTGGCACGGCGGCGCGGCGTCAATACTAACCAGCGACCCGCTCCTGTCGGTGGCAGTTATGGTAATTATCTGTACAAGTTGGAACACCGATTTCGGTGATTCTTATGCGCAGTTCTTTTTTCCGAATCGCTCCGTTCCGATTCCTGTGTGAAACGCTCCAACTTTTGGCCCTTTGGAACCGTTTCAGGTGTTTCGATGCAGAATCTGAAACAATTCATGCATCCAAATACGGCCTAAGAGAAAGAATCTCGAATGAATTCAAGATGGCACGAACAGCACGAGGGAGAAGATTAACGGCAGATCATAATAGTAATCACACTTGCAGATGCAGATCTCTCCTTGCCCGCTTATCATTAAACAAGTAATCGATTCAGTTGGCCATTAGAACAACTCCAGCAGTCTCCTAATAAACTTCATCCCAATATTTTTTTGGGAGGCTCCTAATAGCATTTTCAGGATATTGAGAGGTCCAGCTCCAGTAGTCTCCCAATAAAACAATGTATACAGATAATTACGCTTTCAAAACACAAAAACACAAAAAACACATTATGTTTCTTCGACGCCCCTTGACGAGGGGACGGCGGAAGACGACGATTGGATCTTGGACGGCGCCAAGGGCAGGAGGCATGCGGGGACAGCGCCACGGGCCGCGTCGTCAGCGTCGGCAGCGTCGCATCGGGTCAGCGTCAAGTCGATTGGGGCCAAGGATTTTGCTATTGGAAAAAGGACTGGGAGACTGCTGGAGTTGCTTTTAGAGCTATCGGACGGAACAAGGCGCGTTCAGCAAAAGCCAATGGTACTGTTAACGGCGGAGAGCAAACGGCATTGTAGGAAAACAAACGGCGTCGTTGTTATCCGCGACGCGCTCGCGTTTGCACGCTCCCGCTGCTCGCTCCCATTAGACGCGTGCTCATGTTGAACGAACTACGTCGTCGTCGACATCGCCATAGCATCTGCAGCCGTGGCCGCACGTTCGCGTCGAGCTCGCCGCCCGTGTGTCCGTCCGCGGTCCGCGGCGCCCTTGCGTTAACCATGGTGCGCGCCCAATTAGCCGCTCATGTCGACAGAGCGCATCACCCATGCATGCTGCGCGCACGCGTCGCGTCGGCTGTGCCGCGGCTATCTCGCGCGTTGCTTTCGCTGTCCACTGCCGAACGCGTTGAACATTTCACGAGGTCACGCGCTCGTGGCGCCTGCTGGCTGTGATGTGAGCTCTCGCACCGCCAAGCTATCTGCCGAAGAGAGAAAGAGTAGCCGTTTGCAGGATGCGAGCTGCATCTCGTGCTGTATCAATCTGATGTGGCGTACAGGAAGAAACAGTATCGTGCGTGTATTGCGAGTAGTTTTCGTGTAGGAGTACTACTATTAGCGATAAAGGTAGGGTGCTACTGTTTGAGACTTTGAACTGTAACCTTTTCTAGTCTCATCACTGTTGTGCTTCGAACTGTACCCTTTTAGTCTCATCACTATTGTGCTTCGCAGGGAACTGGAGAGATCACTCATGTTGTGGCGATAGCTTGATGGG